>OX451216.1:52268558-52693938 GCA_949628195.1 Phasia obesa
ACAAATTTCTAAGTGCCTTTGTTTTTCAAGAATTTTTAGAACATAATACACTCTTCTAGACGAACACTCCACTGGCCGGACGCGGACACTTTTTTTTTCTATTAAATACCTCCAGTAGACGGACAAAATCGTTAACAAATAGAAAAAGTGCGAAAAAACTACAAAATATACATCCATGCGTGCAAACATCCAGCAGTACTATTTATGCATATTAAATTGTGCTATTGCCCTTTTTGGTATTATTGACAGTTTGTTGTGTAGTTGTTATGTTCTTTTAAGGTGTCCATTTGATACTGTGTTAATAGTGAAGTGTTAATTATTGAAAAATTTTTATTGTTTTATGGCTGTCCGAAATTCTTTTAAAGAGAGATAATGAGGGAGTCGTTGCAGCAAATCAGTCGATAGCCAAATTATTTTATTTTTAGGCAACGCTGTATCTCATTCTAAGGCCATGTAACGTTAATGTAATTATTTTGCCAGTAAAATACCTTTGGATCAAGACAAATTTAAAATTTTAAAGTTAAGTATAGAAGTTTGATTTTGAATTACATCATCCCGAAAATGAGTTCGGCCAAATCAGTATCAGAACTTTCATAGGGTATCGGCGTGCTGAATGCAATGTTTCGTATAAAAACTGCTTGCAACAAAGTGGAATTTTCTGCAATAAAAAATATGTTTTCGCAGAATTTGATTCGGTATATATTGTGCTATTAGCAACACTGATGAATTTTCAAAAAATTTTAGAAAATAGAGACTAGCTTTGAAAAGATCTTATACATCGATAAAATTGCCTACACTGAAAATTATGACATTGAAATAAATTTCTAAGATGCAAAAACTCCAGAAGTAATACCAATAGATTCAGAAGAGGAATCTGTAGAACAAACAATCGATCAAAATTAATCGTTCGATGAGTTGTGTTGAAATAAGTTGACCCATTAGTCATAATAGCACAATTAATAGCACAAAGTCCTGACCTTTTTTAATGAACCATCCCGTGAACGGGACACCTCCCATTAACGGTCAAATCTGCTGTGACGGTCAGTGTCCTCCTACGGGAGATTTCACTTTATATGGAAAAAAAATTTTTGAAATTACATCAGGCCATTAAATGCCATTAAGGTTTAAATTGGTATATATTTTTTAATGTTAAATACAGTTTAAAAACCTCATATTATTTTATCATGGATTAAATTATTATATTACTTAAAGCTACCCATACACGACATGTTTTTTACATATGACTTTTTAACTATGTGAGTCAGATGTAATTCTGTGTGTCTGTCAAAACTTTTGTTTTACAAAACACTTTTTATATTTGGTTACAAACGCACATGTACAATTACGTCTGAATTTTTACTATACAGACATCCAAGCCGTTCGGTTGCAAAATAACTTGTTGCCGCCCTGAATTAATTTTGTGTGAGCTATAGAATTACCGGCGACTTATCCATTTTCAAGTTTTTCTTACTCTAAATGTAAAGAAGTTAAGTTTGCATTAAATGATGATACACGATTTAAATAATTGTTGTCAAATATACAAAATTAGTTAAAAGCAGTTTCAGATATTGCTTTTGTAAAATATTAACATTAGCCGGCTAATGCTTCCGCCAATGGTTAATCGCCGTTTATTGTTTTCATATGACAAAGGTTTTTAGCAACACTGAAACACTGTTGATGTCAGATGGTTTGACAGATCAAAATAGAACATGCTCTAAATGAAATTTTGTCAGATGACTTGCACATGTATTTTACAAAAGCAATTTTTTAACAGCCCCACACGACATGTACGTGGTTTGCAGTATGAAATTTGACATGTCATATGTAAAAAACATGTCGTGTATGGTTAGCTTAATAATACTCGTAATGTGGTTGGTGCTAGTATTAATATTTTGATTCATTTTTATTTTCAAATGAAACTGAGCATTAATTCAAATATTAAAAACTCAATATGAATATTTTATTTAGTGCTAAAGCATAGCAAAGAATAAGTTTTTACACAGAACTCTCAAATATACCTAGAGGGAGGGCAATTAACACAGGACTTGTGTATGGATCGGTAGCAGTTCCAACACTTTTTATGAAAACGAGCTGTCACTATAATATGTCCATGGCTTAGTAGGGGGCAATTTCTTAGCCCTAGAAATATTGTTTTTTTAAACAATTTTAAGTGGCCAATGAAGACCGTCACTGGCTGTTTAAACATACGACGGTCTTAGCATTTCATTTCCTCACTACAAACCACAGCTAGTCAGCCTAAGACACTACTAAATAAAGAGGCAGTGAATAATGTCTATACAAAAAGGTATGACAATAATATTTAATAATTTTCATTAATTGAAAATTGTTTATATCGTCAT
The DNA here is from genome assembly GCA_949628195.1 of Phasia obesa. Classification (NCBI taxonomy): domain Eukaryota; kingdom Metazoa; phylum Arthropoda; class Insecta; order Diptera; family Tachinidae; genus Phasia; species Phasia obesa. The sequence goes on from OX451216.1 coordinate 52,270,919, forward strand.
ATGATTTCCCAAAAGACTTAGGTTACATGCGAAAGACTTCAACGGAGATGCCAAAAACCTTTATAAAATTATAAAATTTTTTTTAATTTTATATTTTTACAATTGTTTGTTAGTTTTTATTTTAAGAGAGTTATTTATAAAAAAAATAATAATAAGGCTAGCCTAATAAAATTAAGTATAAAAAATTATTGAAAAAAAAACAAAAAGAATACCTAATAAAAACCCTAAGTTTCCAATACAAGGAAAATCTGTTTGACTTTGACCTGTTTGACCATCTTGAAAAAAATCAGAGATATTTATTAAATTTTGTTCTATTTTATTAGGTCCACACACGTGGTGTGCGTCCTGACAAAATTTTGTTCGTTTTTGCTTTTAAAGTAATCCACACCCTATTTTATGAATATTACGTATTTACTTTATATAAAGGTACCCATCCCTGGAAAAAATTCTAAAATTTATATATAGTTCTAAAATTCAAAAAATTATTGTAAAACTCTGTAAAAGGTTTTTAAAATATTTTAAAAACAATGTAATTCTACGAAGTAATAATTATTGCAAAAAAAACAGACTTCAAAACAGATAGATAGGCACCAATTCTAAACTAAAAATGTAAAAAGTAATCTGTAAGAATTAGATTTAAACCAAATAAAAGATGCGTCAAAAGTAAAGAGTATGTGAATGTCAAGCCTCTCCCTATTACTGTTCAAAAGTTAAGCTATTTTCACCAGCATTCGTCTTTTATGGGGACACCATTCAAGCCTAGATCTATAACGGTTTCAAAAATATGATCAAACAACATCAACTATTGGCACACCCTTTAATTTACAATTTTAAATTAAAGACCTGTTGTTATAAAGGACTTGGTCACAAATATTCTTTGTAAATTTCAACTGTCTGTCTACAACGGTTCAAAAGATTGACCATATACATCAAATTACATGAACTCTTGGGACACCCTTTCATTTATAATACCAAATAGTTATACTTGTTATTATACCAGACAAAGGAGTGCAAATTTTACTTAATTTTCAAGTGTTTATCTATAACGGTTCCAAAGATAGGGCCTTATAGGTCAAATTATATCATTTATGGGGACACCCTTTAATTTCTAAATATAAATTGTATACTTGTTATAGCGGATTTTGCAATACAGGTTTCTTGTAACTTTCAGCTGTTTGTCTATAACAGTTTAAAACTTTGGTCACATACTTAGAATTACATTAACTATTGGAACACCCTTTTATTTACAAATTAAAATTTTATACTTTTTTTATAGCGGACTTAGCAATACAGGTTCTTTGTAAATTTCAACGGTCCGTGTACAATTGTTAAAATGTATGGCCATATACATAAAATTAAATGAACTATTGGAGCACCCTTTAATTTATATTTTGTGAATATTTGTACTTTTTATTATTACGGTCATAGCAGTTGACATTCTTTCAAATTTTCAAGCTTTTGTCTATAATGGTTACCTATGGGGACATGCTTTAAATTTTAAATTCATTTTTTATTACTTTCTGTTGTTGGGAGCTATAGTGATAGAATATTTTTTAAATTTTAAATTGGTGCTCCTTACGGTTCTTAATGCACGTAAAAAACATGTATGTTGTATGGGACACCCTTTAATTTTTAAAATAATGAAATGTTTTTAAAACGGGACCAAACTGTAAGCATAACCTTTCAAATAAGGAAAATTTTAAAATCGGTTCAGAAATGGCTGAGTTTTGCGGGCACATACATAAAAAAACGCATCATTCAGACGAATTTATAACCTTCTTCTTTTTTGAAGTCGTTTAAAAATACAAATCAAATACAAATTGTATTCAATTGGCTATTTGGCAGTAAGTAATTCATATTTTGTCATTATTTTCAAACAGCGCCATCTGTTGAGCAACCTTTTTAAAATATCCGCCTTCAAAGATATGAAAGATGTGAAAGATGCATACTTTCATGGTAACCTTCTGCTTTTTTGAAAGAAAATGTTAATATTATTTAGTGAGTGCGTCCATTATTACGTCAAATATTTGCCTGAAGTCTGAACTAAGCTTTAAAATTATTATATTTATGGCTAAATAAGTACCACTTTGGACAAATTACTACCCAAAGTTCTTTCACAAAAAAGAACATCTCTAACGATGTGGTTTCATCAAACTCAAATTGTTCGCAAAGCCATACATATTTGTGAATATTAAATTATTTTATATTTCATGTCATTCTTCTTCAATTATTCAAACATCAATAACACTTTATACCAAAGTTTGCTATAGAAAACTTACAAACAAATATACATCTTTGGACAAAACATATATTAAGTCTGACATACCAAAATGTATATGTATGAGTGTGTGTATAATTATTAAATAAATATTGAATAGTAATTTATGGTTAATTAAATAAATTAAAATCATGGTGGTTAAAGTTGAAAAGCCATAAGTTTGAAACAAAGAAGTTAGTTAAAGGGATATAAAATAGTAAAACATATAGAAAAATTTTATATTCCAAAATATTAAATTTGTTGGCTCATTAAATTAATTATAAATATACAAAGCCTCAAAATTAGTGTTGTAGTATGTATTTAAAACTTAAAGCAAAATAATAGATCTAAATTAAAACTGCCACTTACCATTGTGACCGGTGTTGGTAATTATAACCCAAAAGTCTATAGTCTTCTCAGGGCCCAACTCCTCGTAGTCCCACTTCTTTTTAACGCGCACAGCACCATTTGTCTCGACTGTTACCCAGGGATTTTCATCGCGTATCTTAAAGGTTTCCTTATCAGTTTCCTTTTCCAATTGAAATACTGATTTACCCTCGGTATCACCGTCAGCTTCAGTAAATTCTATACGTTTCGTTGGACGTACGGCACGTGTTACCCGACGTTTTTCCCGATGATGCGAATGTTCATTTACTGCGTCGTGTTCGAGATGTTGCATTATAAACGAAACCGGTTCTGGAGCCAAGAACTCAATTAAAACTTTGGCCGGCTGGGAGCTTACTAAGCTGGGATAACGTAAATCATGAGCCTCAATATCCAACAGCAATTCATTATTGGGTGGTTGGCCTACCAGCATAATTTCACCAGTTTGTGGCACTATGATGACTATATTGCTGGGTTGTTTCAAGCGGTAGGCAATTTTATCACCATCAGCATCAGTGGCCTCTACTTTGCCCACAATACTAAATCTTTTCCAGGTGGTAGAAGAATTGGTGTCCAATTCAGGTGTTTTTTGGCCAGCTATGGCAAATTTATAATCATGGGCCTTAAATATAGGTCTATTATCGTTTTCATCCAACACCGTTATTTTTATTTTTGAGATAGTTTTATCTACGTCTTCCATGTCAGAGGCTTGCACCGATAAATCATAATGAGCGGTTTCTTCGCGATCCAACGGTCGGTTGGTCACCAACCAAACACCACTCTCATCATCACCATCAATAACAAGAGTTGTTGATCTTTCATCAGCCTGCTTAGCATGACGACTTTGCAGGGCAAATGCCCCATCTTCATTGCCACCAATAATTGTATATTTTACCTTTTTAGGCTGGCTAGACAATTCGCCATTACTAAAGGCCTGCATAAGTGGCACTCCTCTAACTCTAGTGCCGGCTGGTTTATTTTCCTTAACTTCTCCCGAAGCATCTAACACGGCACCAGGAAACCTTAACATATCATTACGATGCATGACATACAACTGGATATTGTGAGTTTGAGTAGAGTTGGGAGTTTCTTCGACTACCACTAAATTTACCGGACGATTGACTAGAGGTGATATATCAGAGGTAGTCATTACCACACCATCTTCTAAGACTGTGAAATATTTTGCATATTCGTTGTCTAACATGTGATATGAACCGCGCTGTTGGTAGGCCATAGAGTGACTCGACGACATTCCTATGTCATTTGCCGAGGCCTCATTTTTCCTAACAACGGGTTTAGTCTTAAAACGTTTTATACTAAAACCAGGATAGGTATCATGGGGTAATACTAGGGACATATCATTATTACTATTGCCACCACTACCGGCCAACATGCGCACCGCATTTGCAGCTGTTAGACCATTATGATGCTGCTTTGACTGTGCTTGTAGTTGTAATTGTGTTTTTGAGATCTCTTGAGTAAAAACTTGTTCAAATTGACTATTTATAATTAATAAAATAAATGCAGTGTTTAGTAAAAAACGACCCAAAAACGAAGACAGCAAGACTGGCGAAGACGCGAAACACAATGAGGACAAAGACCTCAATGACTGCGAGGGCGACGATATAAGCGTTTTTGTAAAGCCGCGTTTAACCGTTACCGTTAAGCGTTGCGATTTCAGCATGTTACTATGGCTGTCGTTACTGCCGTTGTTGTCGTTTAAATTAGTTATTATACTATTAAAAGTTTTAAGCTTTGAGCGCTTTTTGTGCGCTCGATTTTGTGCCATACTTATGACACGCGTTGATTTCTGGGGTAGTTATTTGTTCGGTTACTTTCTTAAGTTGTTATATCTTTAAAAATCTAAAGACTTCTTAAGTTTATTAAAACTAAAGTTAAGGTTTGATTTTTTAAAGCTGTTTGTATTAACACATTGTAATTTTAATGGGAGCCGTAAAAATCTGTAAGAAGAAAAATATAAATTTTTAATTAATAATAAAAATCAAATAAACATATAAAAAATTATTTTATTAAATTAAGTAGCATAATTTTTAAAACAATATCCGTATCAAGCTATTAAATTTTATATTGTACGCCTGGTGGGATTCATTATCAGCTTCTTCAAAATATTAAAGAATAATTTTTGCAGATTTAAGATCTATTAATACACCAGCAGATTTAAGAATTTCCATTTAATATGGTCCCGATTTCTATGATGCTACTGTCTCTAAAATTATGTAGCGATTACCGAAAGGGAATATTTCTCAACACTTTATGGGACGCTTTTCAGGTGTGTCTTACAGAATAATCTATAAGAGCACCGAATTATAAATCTAAATGTGTCGGTAGGATGGTTTTTTGACGCCTATTCATTGGTAAGGCAATGAACATATTGTGTTGGATACCGATTGTAGACGTACGTTAATTATAATTCGTACGTTAATTATAATTCGAAGCACCATATAAAAGTGTGTATCCCACGTCGGTCAAGTTTATGTTGTTTAAAATTAAGGAAAAAAGGCAGATTGCTGTATGATTTATACTTTAAAGTCTTGTCATTATTGAACTTTCCTAAGAAGAATAAGGACAAAGATTTATATCACAAATTTTTATTTTTTAACATCAAAAAATGAAAAATTAATAACTAAAGGAGCAACAAAGAAGAACAGATATTGAGAGTGCCCATTCTCGCACTTGTTGTACTATAGCAAGCGCTGATCTATTGTAACCACCTACCATTATGCAATTTCGATGTCATCGTAGAATATTTACATTAAATTAAACTAAAGTGACCATAAGAATGTATTATAATTGTCTAAACATAATAAAACTAATTAACTCGGCTTTTTTAAACCAACCGTGAAAAATATTTTTTTTTCTAAAAAATTTAAGTGTCTTAAAACGTTTCCTAACTTGATAATAATCAAGATTCGGTTTTTTGTAAAAATTTTATCAAAATATTTTTTTAAAATTTTATAAAAATAATTTTTTTTTAATTTTTATCGAAAATTATTTGGATAATATTTTTATCGATAATTTTTTCTAAAAACTTTATCGAAAATTTTTATAAAAATTTTATCGAAAATTTTTTATAAAAATTTTGTCGAAAATTTTATAGAAATTTTTTTTGTAAAAATTTTATAGAAATTTTTTTTGTAAAAATTTTATAGAAATTTTTTTTGTAAAAATTTTATAGAAATTTTTTTTGTAAAAATTTTATAGAAATTTTTTTTGTAAAAATTTTATAGAAATTTTTTTTGTAAAAATTTTATAGAAATTTTTTTTGTAAAAATTTTATAGAAATTTTTTTTGTAAAAATTTTATAGAAATTTTTTTTGTAAAAATTTTATAGAAATTTTTTTTGTAAAAATTTTATAGAAATTTTTTTTGTAAAAATTTTATAGAAATTTTTTTTGTAAAAATTTTATAGAAATTTTTTTGTAAAAATTTTATCGCTAATTTGTTGTAAAAATTTTATCGCTAATTTGTTGTAAAAATTTTATCGCAAATTTGTTGCAAAAATTTTATCGCAAATTTGTTGTAAAAATTTTATCGCAAATTTGTTGTAAAAGTTTTATCGCAAATTTGTTGTAAAAATTTTATCGCAAATTTGTTGTAAATTTTTTATCTAAAATTTGTTGTACAAATTTTATCTAAAATTTGTTGTACAATTTTTATCGAAAATTTGTTGTACAAATTTTATCTAAAATTTGTTGTACAAATTTTATCGCTAATTTGTTGTAAAAATTTTATCGCAAATTTGTTGTAAAAATTTTATCGCAAATTTGTTGTAAAAATTTTATCGAAAATTTGTTGTAAAAATTTTATCGAAAATTTGTTGTAAAAATTTTATCGAAAATTTATTGTAAAAATTTTATCGAAAATTTGTTGTAAAAATTTTATCGAAAATTTGTTGTACAATTTTATCGAAAATTTGTTCTACAATTTTATCGAAAATTTGTTGTACAAATTTTATCGAAAATTTCTTTCAAAAATTTTATCGAAAATTTGTTGTAAAATTTTTATCGAAAATTTGTTGTGAAAATGTTATTGAAAATTTGTTGTAAAAAATTTATCGAAAATTTGTTGTAAAAATTTTATCGAAATTTTTATATAAAAATTTTACGAAAATCGTATAAAAATTTTTTATTAAATTTTTCGAAAATTTGTTGCAATTTTTTTTTTTAATTTTTTATACAAATTTTTCGAAATTATTTATAAATTTGTAAATAAATTTTTTTTTTATTTTTGTAAACGTTTTTGTGAAATTTTTTTTTGTTAATTGTCGTAGAAATTTTTTTGTACATATTGATTTTTTTACTTTTTTTAAATGAGGACCTTCCTGTAATATATATTGCGTTAGAATGGTCAGACTAAAATAAAAATATCCTTAAGAAAAATTTTCCTCATAGTAAATGTAATTTAACACATCTATTTTTTTGTTTTTTTTATTTTAGAAAAAAAATAAAAAAAAAAGAAAAAAATAAATTTAAATATAATATATTAAACATATTTTGTTTAAAATTTATGGTTTCAAAATAAAGTTGTCTAATTTTAAGTCGAAAATATTCGGTAAAGTGTGGCCTACTATGTCGACCTAATTATCAACAAAAGTGTTTTGAAGTGCAGATATTGGTTGACATGAATAGTCTATAGGTAGGGAATGCAGAAAAACTATAAAACATCAAATACTATGCCCGCCATGAAATGTCAACATTCGTCTGAACAAATGGGAGAACCCATTTTATTGATATTTTATAAAAACAAAAACTTCAAATCCAAAAAAAAAAAATATATGTACATATATACAAAATACAAAGTCTTATATAAACTCAGCAGGTAGTCAACCCTACTCCATTATTGCTCAAAATAATGATAATCATTGTTGTCGTCATCATAACAAATATTTTTTCTTTTATAGGCCAAACAATTAATTGTTCATTAAAATGTCATTAGTATTCATTGATTTTGTCTATGGTTTTTATACAAATATTTCTTTTCCATTTTGCCTCAAAATTGACAAAAATTTTTTTTGTCTTTTTTTATGTGTATACGAACGAATTAATATTAAATTTATTTATTTGTTGTTCAAATATGAATTTTAAATATTAATACTGGGAGTAGTTTTTATTTAGAAATGCATCACCTACACATTGTTTTTATTTTGATTAATTAATTGCTGTTTTCATGTCTAACTGACGGCTTTTTTCTACTTTTTCCTTCGGTTTTAATAGAGCATAAATAATTACTGTTTTCTTTATGAGACTCAAATATTTAGCTCGACGTAAAAAATTTATTTAAATTTTCTTTATTGACATTAGAAATCAATAAAAAAAATTTAAATTAAATAAATTTCAGTTTTTGTTTAAAATGTGTTAGCAATTTATCTGAAAATTAAATAGACAAATTAAAACCGAAAGCAATAATATATTTTAAGCTGGCATGACGACCACCAGCTGTGTAGGAAATTATAAAATGTTTAGGTTTATGATTTTTTTTGTTGAATATATAAATATTTTGTTAACAATAAAAAGTGATGATATTGATTAGTGTGAGATAAAGAATACAATTTCAGAAGCAGATATTTTTATTTGAGTATCTCGAAAAAATTATTATATCTCGTTTTTTTTTCAGAGGTGGAGATGGAATTAGCAGCACTGTTTTCTGTGACATCTGTTTTGCAAGTTTTTGGTTGTTTAGAGGTTAGTTTGGTTGGAACATTTATAAGGAAAACACTCACGCCAAAGAAATGTTTGTAAGTTTTTAAAATTAAAGTTCAATTCGAGAAACTCATTGGGCATTGAACTCATTGCACACATTCGAGCGATTTTGGAGCGAATTTGGAAGGTATAAAGCGATAATATTTCTCAAGTCATTGTTGTAACATCATTACATTCAGAAAAAATCACTATTTGGTTCGCTTTATAGATCGCTGGAATGTGTTTTTAGCACGATGGTACCGCATCCCACTCTACTCGCGATAGATGGATTTAAAAAAAATATTTGATGAACGAACAATATCAAGAAATAGACTAGCCAGCTCGTTCATGCGATTTGACGTCATTCGATTTATCTAGGGATAAGTAAAGTCTTAGGTCTGTGGAGATAAACCAAAATAAGTCAAGCACTTGTAAGACCATGTTTGACCGATGGCGTGGAATGGCTGTGGCGTATTCACATAGGCCTGCATATAAAAATCCAACCAGAAAACTATAACGAATAAAATCAAACGACCTCCTTTACAACACTTCCACTTGAAATGGCCATACACTTAAATCGCTAATGCAGAATGTCTACTGTGACCCTAGCTTTGTGGCATCCACTGTCAATGTTTCACCCACTGTCAATGGTGTTCATAACATCAGGACAAAAATAACTACGGTAATCGGCTAACCAATGGTTCCCAAAGAACCACTGATGACGCCGCCCAACTCTGATTTTTGGGATTTTATTTGACGCTCTTGAATCTCGAGTGGATTGATAACATTCCTCATTGCTGAAGATGATTTTTTAATAAAAATTGCCTTAACAGAACAACCACTGAACAAATGACAGCCAATTGGACATGTGTAGCTTTAATAATGTGGCCGCTATCAACTGTCAAAATTCGAAAGTCTCTACTGGACAACCCTTTAGTTTGTAATTGTATAATAATATGCCTTAAAATCCTTAAAAAAAATTAAAAAAAAATCTTAAGCTTTGTGTAAATATCATGTTGAATTTTCTTGTAGGCATGTAAGTGCGTATTTGTTTGTTTAGAGCTTTCAGTACTTTTAAAATTTGTTTACTTTAGATATATAACCAGTCAAAATGTTGGTCAGAAAAGTGTGAGTAACCAGATTTTTGTATTATTTTTATTGATGTTCCATACTCGCTTTAAACGCTCTTTAATTACATTCCCATTTAGTAGAGATTTTATAAATATTTGTTTTAACCTGAAGCATTTGATGTGTTGATTTTACTGCTAAACTTTAATTTCAATCACACATTTTACGAGTATATAAAATAAATATTTACAATAGATTTAAACTCAACGTCTAAAAAAAACACACATTCAAGTAAATTAAAATTTATTGAAAACAATTCCACTTTCTTAACCTGAGGCTAATTAATTTATGCTTAAATTCCAATGAAATGATTAATTTAATGGCAGCTCCAATAAAATGTTTTTTTTACACATTATAATAACTATCAAAAAGATACCAAATTAAAATGAAATATATACCAAATATAGTACGTAAGAGGTCGGCCATGGTCGCTCAAACTTGAAGCGCAAAACACAAATCGCAAAAAAAATTTAAGTCACAGTTGGAAACATGCTAAGAGATAAAAGTTTAGTTTATGATATTTTAGGAAAATAACCATACTTCAATGATATGTTGAAAATTATTGTGAGAGGTTTTACCAGTGCCATGGCACATTTGTTAAGAACGCAACTCGGAATACCATCCGGACCATAATTATATGAAAATTAAAATTTTTTAAACTGTTAAAAACTGTTGATCCATCAAGAAATAGAATTGATATACTCGCAGCTGGATACGGCACCTCTGATATGTGATAAGAGTTGGATTTAGGTAAATTTTCATTAGAATATGTGGTGGAAAAGAAATCTGCAAACAAATTACTTATCGTCAGCTCATCATCAGAATCAAGATTTTGATATTTCATAACGGATGGAAATGCCATTGATCTTTTTTTTGGAGTTAACAAACTGGTAGAAAGATCTTGGATTCGACTTAAAATTGTTACGAATTTTGTTTAAGTATGCAGAGTAACATGATTGATTAATTGATTTAATTTAAAACAGGAATAAAATTCAGCGTTTCAGCAGCATCATAAATGATTTCGGTTGCCATGAAATATTTTATCATCACATTTCCATATGTGTCGCATAAAGATTTATGTTTAACAAGATAAATACTTTTAAATAATTTATTACACGCAGAAACAAGTTACTTTTAAACACTCGAAAAAAAACTATTAATTAGTACACTAATAAAAACCTTCTATTTTTAAGATTAGCGTTTAAAAAATCTTGTTAAACAAGCTTTCAGGCAATGCATGTCTAAGATTATTATCTTATTCAAAAAAACCGAAGAGGTTTTTCTTTTTTTTTTTAATTTAATTTTGGAATTTTCAAATTCGTTTCAAATTAATTGGTTTTGTAACAAATTAACATTTCTCATTGTGGATTTTATATTTTGAAAATTAATATTTAATTATAAAGTATATTTAATAGATGAACGAGAAGGGTTTTGTGCAGATAATTGTCGCCGAAACTTTTACCGCAAAAGTTGTTTTATCTTTTTTTTTTTTTTTAATTTTTGTTGTTAAAAAATTAAGTTATAAACATGAAAGGTAGTAAATTTTGGCAGTTAAAGGGTTAACTAAGGTACATACATTTAGTTTTTTCTTATAAATTATGTGTTTTAGATGGTGGTGAGTGATAACAATTTTTTTCTATTAAAAAGGTTTTATTACAACAAAAAAACTGTTTTAGAAGACATAAAACTTACAAAAACAAAATGTTAATTAAGATTTATTATGGGCTGTCGGCGATAAAATTTGTAAACTCTTGTGAAGAACAAATCGTTACAAGTATACAACATTCGGTTTTATAAATATTACTGGCAATTAATTACTTCTGGTTTTAATCAAGGAGATTCTATTCCAAGACAGAAAGTATTTTAAATTTTTTTTAAGTATAAACACAGTAGCGGTCATAACAATGCAATGCCACATCATAAGACATTTGAATGCATCTCTTTTAAAATAATGTAAGCCACCATACAATGTTAAACACTAAATTCCTAGGATATCGTAATGTTAAAATATATCACATTCACTTTTTGCATTTGGGATGACATTGAAGTACACGCTTGTCAGATTTAGCATTCTTTGTACATGATTTTTGCAGACGTTTTGCAAAGACATGGTGCACTGCAGTATATTATTATTAATGTAGGCTGAATATTAAGGTAGACCACTTCCTTTAAGGATCCTTTTTCGACTTCCATCCGTCCTCCAAGATTACAAGCCAGCGACTTTTAATTTACGGCAACATTACCTTCATTGAGTCACGTACTACCATCAGCTTCATTTTTGACTTTAGTGATTGCAGATTGTCAACTGGTAATTCTGTCGGATTCTTTTACATCAGGGAGTCTTACTAGATTAACTTGGGCTCCTGCCACGGTGGCTTTATCCCACGGTGCTCCAAACACCGAGAGAAATAAAGACGTAGACTAGCGCCCCCATCGAAAAGTATAACAATACTTTTCGATTGCCACCAATCGCTTTTTGTGTGTGATACAGTCAAAAATGAGTAGCAATGTATATAATATGGCAAGCGTTTCCAAGGCAAGACTAGATCCACATTATAACCTCTTGCTTAGGGGTTTGGAGACTATCCAAACTGCGTCTGTTGAGAGTGCAACAGTACACTTGATCGACCGTGCACCACATCTACATGGATCGATCTTAAACCACAACCACCACGTATACCCCCGAAGGGGATCTCACCAATAACCGGTCACAGTGAGGATAGGCTCTCTGTTGGGCCACCGATTCCCGTGCTACCAGTCCTTTTGGCACTGGTCGGGCCTCGAAGAGGACCCGTGTAATAAAACAACAGACCTTTTCTTCCAGATTTAGGCTCTAGGAACCCTAGCGTCTGGTGACCCCGAGTGAACCGCGTCAAAGCATTTGCCATTACTGCAGTGACAATTGGAACCCCCGGGAGTTTACATCAGGGAGTAATTGTTAGCATTTGTCTAAGATTTAGATCCCCCATGGTATTTACATTCGACTAGTTTCTGCCTGTGGTCCTAAGTCTTATGCCAGCCAGTTTTGGACATTGACGATTTTCATCTTGGATAGATGATACTTAAAAGAAGATTCAATGACCTTTCACTAAGGCAGTCATCCAGTGTAAGGTACCTCTATTATAACTGAGCACCTTTCTGCCTTTCCTGCCAAGCAGCTCTTTAAGCACCATTCGTGCTTATCTACATGTAGTAGCCTCCCTCCTCATTTTTAGGTTTAGTGAGTTCTCTAGGTTATACTCCACAAAAATTAACAACAAATGCCTTTTTGCTAGTTAGTCTGCTGCTTCGTTACCAGATGTGCTTATGTGTTCTTTAACCCACATCAACGTTACCTCATTAACACATTCAAGCTTTAGATTGTAGTACACGTTCACTTGTACACGTTCACTTGTTTTAAAACCGGCTAATTGTTAAGTTTTAGGGATTTGTATCGGTTTGTGTTTTATATAACATCTATAAAACACTAGCTGTACCCACATACGTTGTGTGCGTCCTAACAAAATATTTTGTTCGATCTTGCTTTGAAAGTAAACCACAATAAATTTTAAGACTCTTACGTATTTACTTTATATAAAGGAAACCATACCTGGATAAAATTATAAAATTTATATAAAAATCTAAAAATTATTGTAAAACTTTGTAAAAGGTGTCTAAAATATCACAGTGCAACACGGAAAAAATAACCATATACGGACACCACTACGTGATAAAAGACCAAAAAAAAAAGACCCCTGTCTCCCAGTTTTGCCCAAAGTCCTCCAGGTTTTTTTTATGGGCCCTCAAAGATGTGGGGCCTCGATTTCATTTTTGCAAAAAAATGATCATTTACTCAAGCTCATATTTTGCAAACCGTTTGAAATTTTGATATACTCTCTGAGGCAAAGTTGTAGCTCTTGTCATGAAGAACAAAAATTGTTAACATATAAAATCCAAAAAACTTCATCTTCAATAATCAAAAAAACTTCATCTTCAAGGTCAAAATCGCAAAAAACTTAAAAAAAATCAATTTATTTTTATTTTTTTTTCCCCTGTTCAGGTCCATAGGTAGCAAATCGTTCAAAATTCAATGAAACAATCAACTACAAAAATGAACCTAAGATCTCAATAAACAACTTTCTAGAACATATGAATTTCCTAGGAATGATTCTTAACACCGTTTAGGTAGCGCTTAAGTAGCCGGGAAATTTTTCACTTTTGCGGCTACCTAAGCGCTACCTAAACGGTTTGCGATTTTGACCTTGAAGATGAAGTTTTTTTGATTTTATATGTTAACAATTTTTGTTCTTTATAACAAGAGCTACAGCTTTGCCTTAGAGAGTATATCAAAATTTCAAACGGTTTGCAAAATATGAGCTTGAGGAAATGATCATTTTTTTGCAAAAATGACATCGAGGCCCCACATCTTTGAGGGCCCATAAAAAAAACCTGAAGGACTTTGGGCAAAACTGGGAGACAGGAGTCTTTTTTTTGGTCTTTTATGACGTAGTGGTGTCCGTATATGGTTATTTTGCCATGACTTAAAAAATTACACAGTGTGTATTTTAATAGCAATGAAATTCCACAAAGTAGAAATACAAATCAAATACAAATTTTATTCAAATGGCTATTTGGCTGTAAATATTTCATATTTTGTCATTATTTTAAAATAGCGCCATCTGTTGTGCGACCGTGTTTAAAATATCCCGCTTTCAATAAAAATTTTGTGATTAATTTAAAACAAAGCCATCTGTTGCGCAACCGTGTTTGAAAAAATTCCGCTTTCAATTCATATTTTGTCATTATTTTAAAACAGCGCTATCTGTTGCGCAACCGTGTTTAAAATATCCTGCTTTCAAAATATAAAAGATGCCTTAAGTATGTAGTACCTTAAGATCGGTTAAAAGAAATCGCCGTACTTTCACTGGTTTTTCTCCACTTTTTCTTGGAAATAAGACATTTTTGCAGTAAAAAGGTATTCTATACTGATTCCACAAAATTTTGTTAAAATCCATCTAGTAATTTTTACGTGATCCGAACACAATGAAAAAAAACAGACAAACGGGAAATGAGTTACTGTTTTTTCTATGTATATAGATTTTGCAATTTGTTCAAATGAATTCAAATTGGACAAATATTTGATTATTTTTTAAACACATAACATAAGCCTTCCACAGATTATCATGCATATTTTATTCTACAAAATTTTATATTTTTACTAAACACCGAACAAGAGCGTCGCTCTCTATTTTTAATGCCATCATTAATCATTACAATTTTCACTATTTTCTGACTGTCAATAAAGCATTTAAACAATGAAAATTTAAAACCCTTATGTTTTTATCACACATTTTGTGTTCATCTCTTTTTCCAAAACCTTATTTTAAATAAAAAAAAATAAATACAAAATTACTCCTACCCTGATGCCGTATTTTGACAATATAATTGAGGGCTGAAAATCTACACAAGCAATGAAAGCATCCTTAGAATATCATTGCTTAATTTAAAAACAAAAAAATGTCAATAGTATTTCTATCACATTTTTTATGCTAGTTAAGGCTAAATAATAGCAAAACCTTTGAAAAAGTCCAGGTGTCTCTCTCTTTGTAGTATTATATAATTTTGTAATTGATTGTTGAAATCTAAATACTGATTTGTCTACCTGAATGTTTCATAACTTTATCGTTCCTAAATACAAACCCTTATAGAGTGTCTACTTTGATGATTGTGTAACAAGAATTTTGTGTAGAGTGTGTCAGCACGTTGCATAATAGACGGCACGTGTACACTAGAGGGCAATAAATTGTCTTGAAACCTTTTTATTATTATATCGTAGTAACCGAATATGCTAATTGTAAATATTATAAGTTTAACTTAGTTTTAGGTTTTCTTACTGGTGTAAATAAAAAAGTTGACTAACCAATATTACTTAGGAAGTCCTTTCAAAACAGGAATTTTTTATAATATTAATTTTAATTAAACTTAAACTTAAAAAAAACACATTTTACTATTTCATTGGCCTTTGATCGGAGTACCTTTAAGAAAATATTTTTTAAGTACAATTTTATTAAGTAGTGTTTTAAAGATAAAAGTTCGTTTGCATTGCTTACATCCGAGGAGCTTCAAACCGTTCTAGTAGAAGTGGAGGCAGTACTTAATTCTCGGTCTATTGCTCCCCTCAGCAACGATCCGAGCGATGGAAAAGCGTTGACTCCTGCACACTTGTTAATAGGAGAAACCGGCAGGCTAACGTACTTGAAGAGATGGCGACTTTTATGTGCAGTCAGGTAACAGTTTTGGCGCAATTGGGCCAAGGATTACGTCCGCGGTCTTCAGGTACGCAACAAATGGTCACAAGAGGAGGTAGTTCTCGCCAAAGACAAACTCGTTCTAATCCAAGACGAGAATCTTCCGCCACTACAATGGATAACCGGCCGAGTACAATCAGTAATGCCAGGATCAGACCAAAAAGTGAGAGTCGCAGAGATAAAGACGTCAAGAGGCGTATATAGAAGGCCAATTCATAAGCTGGCTTTGCTACCACTCGATTGAAGACCTGTGGTCCTTCAATGGGGCCGGAGTGTTTAGACCCAGGATCAAATTATATTTAAAATTGAATTATTGTGAATTATCTTTGTACATTATTTGAAAGTAACGAAATTTGTGTTGAATTTATAGCCTTTTGTTTATTTTGTACTTGAACATCTATTGACTCTCTCGCTGTTATACAGCTTGGGATATTTAGTGTAAACTGCTATAATAAGAACTAGATGTAAGCCATTTTTGAATTCAATTCAAAATATACTTGAATTAAATCTTGAGGTAACAAGAGCTCATTTTTTATCGATTTAAAACTTATAATTTTTGAAGTGTCCCATTTTCAAAAATCTTAAAAAAGCTCAAGATTCTTCATCGGTTGGTTCGTACAATTTATTATTTAAAGGACAAATTTAAAATTGTACTTTCCTAAAGGACTTTTTTTCTAAAGTTTTGTTTTTTTTGAAAGGAAATTTATCTAAATAAATAAAAATTTTTAAACGGAACTTTTTTAGGTATATTTTTGGGAGTGTGGTAGTACATAATCACAAGTTCCGGCCTATTGACACTGTGTGTATGTTACAATAACCTATTCTTCCTATTTTTACCCCTTAATTTTTTTTTTTCAATATATCACAAAATTATGCCTTTAAGCACAGAGTGTTTAAAAGTTTACAGTAAAGGTATAAAAGATAAAGGGTTGTTAAATTATTTAGGAAATTATTGTCATTTCTTTGTATTTTGATAATATTGATATGGTTCAAATATGTATGGAACAAAATATCGGTCAAATGGTCGCCGCGAACTCGGCTGCACACCTCCATCCGATGCCCCAAATTTTCGATAACGCTGAGGCATAATTGCCACGTTAATGTGCCGAATTATCTCATACTTTAGCTCTTGAATCGTGCGTTGCTAGATTGTGCATCTTTCCATGGTTCAAATTGAGTTAGTCTGAGATTGAGAAACTTGACATTTAGGTGTGGTTCACATTCAACATCGACCCTTAAAATTTAACCATCCGATACATATATTACACACTGACTAATTTACTCATCAATATTATATCTATTCTACCTAGAAGTAAAATTTAGACTCGGTGAATATTAGAAAAAATTTAGAAAATTTGAAAACGAGAAATTCTTGCCTAGCATAGCAAACTAGGACATAGTTTTAGCGCTGGAATTTCCACTGCAGAGCAGAAATTTGATATTCAAGTAGGTCGCGGTGAGTAAGTATCGAGAAAACTTAGAAAATGAAATATTTGTATCTAGCATAGCACCCCGTTCACACATGTGTTCTTAATTGAGACAATTTAATCTTATAAGAGCAATTTAATATAGTGTGTACACATGCTCAATTAAGCTTACTCAATTAGTGTGTGACGCTTGAAAAAACGTTGGTTTTATTATAATCGTGAAATTTTTTTTTTTTAAGTTTTTTTTTACAGGTACGTTTATTATATGAAACGCTATTTAAAAACTAATATTCAAAAGGTAATATGAATTTTTCAAAAGGTGAAGATCCATTGATTTGTTCAATCATTAAACATTTTCATGTGCACACATTAAAACGTCTTGTGAATGCCATCGTTGTCGATGTCAATTTCTTGCTGAGACTGCGTTGTTAGAAAATTTGTTTGCACAACAATGTCTGCCATCAAATGCTGGTTTTAGTATGAAAGCTTGACTTTTAAAGAACGCCATCTGTTGATCAAGCGTGCAAATCCTATTTACGGTGCTATAAGCATTCAAACAACATTGACGAAAAACCGAAAATTTTGTTTAGTCTTCACACAAGAAAATAAACAAATTATTGTTCCCTATTCTGCCTACGTTTTGTACCCTGTTTCTTATTTTTCTAAATGACCTTCTCTGTCAAACTTCCAACCCTATCTACTCTTTTGCAGATGATAGCAGCATTTGCCATTCGTATTCATTCTGCAGACGGCCGAGCCTTTTAGAGATTGGGGCCAAGCGGCAAAACATGAATGATACGCTCAATAACGATCTCGTAACAATATCTAATTGGGGCCGGGCAAATAGAGTCGACTTTAACGCTCGTAAGACTCAATGTTGTATGCTAACGCACCGGCGTTCGGCCGATAATGGTGCTACATCTGTAATTATAGGTGGTATAAGTATTAAGGAATCAGAAGCTCTTGATGTTCTTGGCATGAAAATCCAGTGTGACGTTCGATGGACTAAGCACATTTTTCAAGTCTCAAAAGAAGCTTTCAAGTGTCTCGGTTTTCTCAAACGGTGTAAAACATATTTCACCTCATCCGATCTCCTTACTATTTATACCACTTACATCCGGCCAAAAATGGAATACAACTCTCATGTATGGGCCGGTGCTCCAAAGTCTATTTTGGAACTACTTGACCGCTTGCAGGAGAGGGCGAAGAAGCTCATAGGTGACAGTTGGGTATCCAACTCTATTTTCTCTCTTGAACATCGACGCAATGTGGGTTGTGTTTCGCTGTTTTATCGCTACTACAATGGAATGTGCTCTGATGATATTAGGGAACTAGTTCCCGATATCCGCACGTTTTCGCGCACAATACGCTTTTCATTAAGAGCTCATCCATTTGTGGTCGATTGGCCAGTGAATCGCACAATGCATTACAGAGAAAATTCATTTTTTAGCCGTACAGTTCGCTTGTGGAATTATCTTCCACAGAGGTCTTTCCTGTCAACTACAATGTTGGAAAATTCAAATCGAATGTCCACAAACATTACTTCCTCTATCCTCCTTCCCATAACCTAATTTCCTAGTTCTGGCACAATGCTTTGCATGAGTAGGGGTCATCCCCTGAGTGCTGGTCCGAAATAAAAAAATAAAAAAAAAAAAAAACAATGGCTCGTCAAGACGTCCTTTATCAAAAGTAATTTTTTTTTAACTGTGGCGAACTTTTTACAAAATTGTTCTTTAAATCTTATATTTTATAATATTTCTTTTGTTAAGGCTCTTTTTAAATCCAATTTTTATGTTCGTTTTTAAAAGTTTTTTTTTTGTTAATTTATAAAGTACATACCTTTCTGAAGATATGCTTGGAAAATATGCTTTTCAAGCGGCATTTGTGTAATTAACCTATTGCAAGTTTTCTATGAAGCTACATTTTTATTATTACTTCTGCCCTTTGTTCTACAAATGGACTTTTTCAGGAACAATAGAATGTCGCGAAATAGAGAATGAAAAACAGTTATAATTTTAACAGTTCATATGACGTTAATATAAAAAATTCTTTTGTAATAATGCCAATAGCAATAACGATGGCGATAATAACTATTTATTCGCAAAACAATTTTCTATAAAAAAAAAACAAAAAAAATGTTTGACATTTCAATAACATCAAACCATATTTTTTACACTCACAGAGGAATATAAAAATAAAAGCAGATGTGTGTATATTCCTTCCTCCTCATCCGGTTAAAGTAACTTTAAATATTTCAGAATTCTTTGTGTGGCTTTTATAGACTTTATTTAAGTGTAGCAAGCAGCACTAAATATAAAATTGATGTGATCTTTTGTTTAAGATTAACACCCTTGTTTCACTCACTTTAAACGCACACGCTCTCTAGTGTCACACGACGGACGTTAAACAACAGGACGTTGTGCACATTAAGCAAACAGACGCATTAAGCAAAATACGTAAGTATAAGGATACTGTGTGGCAGTTTTTTAAAAATGTTTTAGGCAATAATATAGAGAAGACTTTTAACGAAAGAACTAGAGAGTGAGTTCTCTTATTGTTTACCCTTAAAGTGCGCATGCGCCATTTAAGTCAGTCAATGTTTTGTCGTACGCTGTCAGACAGTGTGGCACAAAAGGCAATGAGCTGTTAAAGCCACATACATAATTACGTTTTTATGACTTACACAAAGCAAAAAATTATCTAAGGAAGAGATGAAATAGGGAAAAGCGTAAAAATATTGTATACAGTTGAAAAATTATAAAATGTGTATGGCAGAGATGGTAAACCAAATATTCTAATCTATCAAATTTTACCTTTCTTATTTTTCTGGTATGTAATTAAATTTTGTTTATAACATTTACAGAATATTTAAAAATTAACAGATAAATTACACAGAGGAATACACTGTGTTACTGGATGTCTTTATTGAAATTTGGTTATGTTAAATAAGTTTACTATGGCAATAAAGCCTGATCAAGCTTTATTACCTTAGTAAACTTATTTTTTTTCCAGTCAGCTCGTTTTTGGTGTTTTTACTTTAATTACACTGTTTTGCAAAGAAAACCCCGCTTAAAACATAATAATATGAATAAAAAGACTTTGATATTTTTAATATGAACCTTTTTTCAGTTTTTTTTATCATGTTGAAATTTGATTAAAGGGCGTGGCAAATATTAGTCCCTTGATGACAATCATATTAGTATATTTTATCATAACTCATGATCGGTTCATCTGTTTTAGACATTTGTATCATTCCAACTTTAAGAACGAGATTTTTTATACTGTTTAACAGTTTTGAAATTATTCGAAAATTAGGAATTTTCATCTATTTTTTTTTCTTTTTGGTTTGATTTTATATAATTTTTTTTAAAAAATCATTTCCATTAAGCATTATTATATAGGCCCTTAATTCGTAAATGAAACGCAAAGCGTTTCAAAAACTTGTATGAAAAGAATGTTGCAGTATTTTTAACAAAATTTAAGCAACTGTAAACGTCAAGATTAACAAAATCAGGACCAAGGCTTATTTAAACAGGTAAACTTACTGGGTGGACCTAAAATATTAAGGGGAAATTTTAATTTTTTGTATATACAGTTTGACATATGGGAAATACCTTTTAATATCAAATTCTGTATAAAAAAGTTTACATTTTCCTTTTAGTATTTTAGCTCCACCCAGTGAGTTTACTTTTTTAAATATGCATTGATCAGGACCTTATACTTTGTTGTACAAGTGTAGAGAATATTTCAAAGCTATTATTAATGCAAGCTAGGAAGAAAATCGAAGCAGACCACTTCCTTAATAGACCCCCTTCCGTCCTCTATGATTATAGTAGTAGTAGTCTCCCTTCACCTTTTCTGACTTAGTGAATTCACCCATTATAGGACCTTCGCCTTTTTCCCAGTACTACTCTGTGTTCTGGTAGAAATTCATAGCAACACCTCTTTTTCCTAAACTGAATCCTAAATGTACCTTACAGTATTTAGGGGGTATAGAATTGAAGAAAAATGTGTAATTTTTTAAGTCATGGCAAAATAACCATATACGGACACCACTACGTGATAAAAGACCAAAAAAAGACCCCTGTCTCTCAGTTTTGCCCAAAGTCCTTCAGGTTTTTTTTATGGTCCCTCAAAGATGTGGGGCCTCGATATCATTTTTGCAAAAAAATGATCATTTACTCAAGCTCATATTTTGCAAACCGTATAGAATTTTGATATACTCTCTGAGGCAAAGTTGTAGCTCTTGTCATAAAGAACAAAAATTGTGAACATATAAAATCAAAAAAACTTCATCTTCAAGGTCAAAATCGCAAAAAACTTAAAAAAAATCAGTTTTTTTACCTTTTTTCCCCTGTTCAGGTCCATAGGTAGCAAACCGTTAAAAATTCAAGAAAACAATAATTTTATTAAATTCATGATAATGAAGAAATTCCTTCAGTATGACTATTGTAAAAATGTAGTTAAATTACTTGTAGTTTTTTTTCGTCTTTTAAGAAGAATAAACGAATAAAGCATTCAGTTCATCTTGCGGGCATTTGATTTGAAATGTTTGAGATAAAAAATATAAATTGAAAAAATTTTCTCTTTTAAAATATGTCAAATCATTTTTCTGAACTTTCATTTATTTCTTTTTTAATTTGGATTTATTGAATTTTCTTCAAAAATAAATTAAAAAAAAAACTTAGTAAAATTAACGAAAATTTTATTAAATCAACGGATAAATAAATCACATTAACTCCTTTTAGGGATGTAAGTTTAACTAAGAAAAACTAAAACTACATTTTTGTTAATTTAACAGAATTTTTTTTTACAAGTTTTATTGAAATATGTTTTTAACAAAAGAAATTCTGTAAATTGGAATAAAATTAATTTATATGAATAAATCTTATATAGATTTAAATAAAAATAACGTTGATTTAACTATATTGTCGTAAAGGTTCTACTATCTTTTTTTCCTTGATATTACCTATGAAATTTGGTTCAGTGTAGTTGGTCTGCTGCTTCATTCTCATATCTACGTTACATCATTAACCGAAGCCACACTTTTAAAATACTAGTTTTAAGCGCTAGATTAGAGTACACCTTCACTTCACTCATTCGTTATATAACCGACTGGTTGTCCATTATTATTATTATATCTATAAAACTATTCCAAATGAGTCTCAACTGCACTACAGTACTTTCTAGGCTCGAATTAAAATCGAACACAAAAAATCATTATTATACCAACTTAGCCTTCCCTAATACATATGTAAAACTATAGCGTTGTTTCTCAAGAGTGTATATTGTGTGATCAAGAAGCAACAGACGGTTTTTTGCCACATACCGACATTTTTACCCGACAAAAAAGAACGACATGTATGGCGCCTTAACAAAATAGTAACTCATTTCCGTCTGTCTGTCTGCTTTTCTTCATAAAAACTACTAGATGGATTTTAACAAACTTTTCTGAGGAGGCACCTTAGCACCCTAATTCCAAAATAAGATACTTATTTCCGCAAAAATATCTCACTTCCAAGAGAAAGTGGAGAAAAACCAGTGAAAGTACGCAATTTCCGGTTTAAAGGTACTGAAATTTTGGGTTTAAAACTGGGATATTTGAAACACGGTGGCGAACCTTTTTATTTTTGGAAGTGGGATATTTTAAACAGAAATTTTAGTATTTTATCCAGGGTTGGGTTCGTTTATATAAAGTAAATACATAAACCATAACTGAAGCACTATAAAAGTCTTACAATTGATGTGGAATAATTTCAAAGCAAAATATTGTCAGGACGCTACGACTATTGCGTACATGGCGTAACCTCATTGTCCAATTTTAACACTCATTACATTAATGAGTTTTTCCTTGGAACTCTAGTAAGTTAGTCAATCAAAAGGTGTTATTTTTATACTTCGCGTAACCCCGGGGGTTCCAATTGTCACTGCGGGAATGGCAAATGCTTTGACGCGGTTCACTCGGGGAAAATAGGGGCACCAGACGCTAGGGTTCCTAGAGCCTGAATCTGGAAGAAAAGGTCTGTGATAAAAATCGCGGGTCCTCTTCGAGGCCCGACCAGTGCCCAAAGGACTTGTACCACGGGAATCGATGGCCCCACAGAGAGCCTATCCTCTCTGTGATCGGTTATTGGTGAGGTTCCCTTCGGGGTACACGTGGTGGTTGTGGTTTAAGATCGATTTATGTAGATGTGGTGCAAGGTCGATCAAGTGTGCTGTTGCACTCTCAACAGACGAAGTTTGGATAGTCTCCAAACCCCTAAGCAAGAGGTTATAATGTGGATCTAGGCTTGCCTTGGAAAGGCTTGCCATATTATATAAATTGCTACTCATTGTGACTGTATTACACACAAAAAGCGATTGGTCGCAATCGTGAAGTGTTGTTATACTACACAATGGGGGCGCTAGTCTACGCCTAAGTTTCACTCGGTGGTAAGACCACCGTGAGGTTAGGCCGAGTAGGCAGGTACTCACGTTAATCTTGTTCCACAATTTTTATATTTCGTGTCAGGTATGAAGCAACAAAAACATTATATGTTACTCCATGTTACGCCGTATGCAGGTTTGCTACAGATATCCGAGGCTGATTATTGCTGAAAAACTCTGTAGCGAAGAGAAGTAGAATCAAATAATAATGACGGCGAGTTGTTTGTGAACCCAGAACTGCTTTACTTTTATTTGGTTTAATTTTGGTTAAGTTGTAGCAAAAAAATTTAACAATAAGGTAGTATGTAAATTTGAATAAAAACAAAATGAGTGGCCTTATCTTTTTTTCAGAATTTGCTTAAATCGCTTCACCTCTTAATCTCTCGTATGTAACTAATACACCAAAATAACAATTCCGACAACAATGTTATCACCGAGATCATCATCTTTATTGAACTCTTTAAACACCCTAATTTATTTTGAAATTACAATAAAATTAAACCACAAAATTGACTTCGCTAAACAAACAAAAAACAATAAAAACAAATATAAATTGAAATAAAAAAAAAAAAAAATTATAAATAAAAAAACAAACAAAGGTAACAATCAACAATAAAAAATGCAATAAAAATCGAACACAAAAAACATGTTTACTGAGATATAATTTTGTAGCTATTTTTTGTTTAACCTGATTGATGGTGTTGAAGTATCATTATTATTATTATTGATGAAAGATGTGTTTTTGTATTTTTGCCATAACTTCAAGTGTTTCCTGAACGCACGTTTTTATGCAGAAAATCTATAATGAGTTTTTAAGCTGAAAGAAATTATATTTTGTTTTTTCTTTTTGTGGGGAGAATTGAAAATTATAAATAATGTTATTTTTCCAATTATAAAACCAGGATTAAAAAGGTATTTGAGCTTTAGTGATTTTAATGTCATTGCAATAAAAGGCTTATGTAAATAACACAGTTCAACAGGAAAAAAATACAGGGTTCAGGGACGATTGATTCTGGTAGAGGAGACCAAAAAGAAAAATATATAAGTACATGAAAATATTATGCCAAATATTTTTGTGGAACATATTAACCCTCTAGAACACCCGTATAATGCTATCTTGTGGCTTTTTTGTAACAAATCGTAAAAAAGACCCCAAAAAGGCGAAGGGCGCAGATAAAATGTTTTACAAAAATGTTGGCCATAATATTTTACACTATATGTATGTCAGAACATACGAAAACCCAAAACTTAATACAAAAACCAATCAATTGCATGATTGCCCATTAACACTTAATGAAGAAAACTTAGTTTTATATACAGACTACGTATGTTCAACAACGTTGTGTGCGTCCTGACAATTTTTAAGACTTTTGCATATTTTCTTTATATAAGGGATACCTTTATCTTGGATAAAATTCTAAAATTTTTTATAAAATTCTAAAAATTATTTTAAAGCTCTGTATTTTAATAACAATGTAATTCCACAAAGTAAAAATACAAATCAAATACAAATTTTATCCAATTGGCTATTTGGCAGTAAGTAATTCATATTTTGTTATCATTGTAAAACAGTGCCCTCTGTTGCGAAACCGTGTTTAACATATCCCGCTTTCAATTTATATTTTGTAATTATTTTAAAACAGCGCTATCTGTTGCGCAACCGTATTTAAAAATTCCCGATTTTTTAAATAAAAGATGCCTTAAAGTATGCAAGTATGTACCTTTAAATCGGTAATAAAAAATCGGCTTACTTTCAATGATTTTTCTCCACTTACTCTTGGAAATAAGATATTTTTGTACCCTATATTGGAATCAGGATACTAAGGTACCTCCTCAAACAATTTTGTTAAAATCCATCCAGTAGTTTCTACGTGATGCAAACACACACAGAAACAGAGGACAGATAGACAGGAAATGAAATGAGTTACTGTTTTATTTTATGTATATACATATATGCTGCAAGAACAGGTCAGAGCTAAGAAAGTGTAACCGTCTCTAAAATAAAGTTTCGATGTAGTCTTTCAAAACGCCGACATACATATATATACGCACACATACATACATAAATATATATATTTTAATGCCATTTTACGTTTTGAGTACTTTCCCACAGATTGGAAGGTGTCCTTGGTTACCATGATTCCTAAAGCAGGAAAAGACCACACAAAAATTAAATCATACAGACCTATAAGCCTTTTGTCAAATATGTCAAAGCTGTTTGAGAGGATGTTAATAACTAAGCTTAACCCTATTCTAAGCGACAAAGGATGTATTCCAAACCATCAATTCGGCTTCAGGAAAAAACATAGTACGATCGAACAAACTCACAGGTTAGTCAATGTTGTTAAGAAGACATTTGAAGAGAGAAAATACCGCTTTGCGCTTTTTATCGACGTTTCTCAAGCATTCGATAAGGGATGGCATGAAGGCCTAATACATAAGTTAAAACTGAATTTGCCCGTAAACCTATATAACCCGCTAGATAGTTATTTAACCGAACGAAAATTTATTGTGAAAGAAGGAGATTTTTTGAGCTCACCCCAGCCAATCGAAGCCGGAGTTCCCCAAGGTAGTATATTGGGGCCCTTTTTATACTTATTGTATACTTCAGACATGCCAACTAGTAACCGAGTTCACACATCGACATTTGCTGACGACACAGCTTTTTTGAGCATTCACGAAAGACCCGAAGTAGCATCACAATATTTACAAGACCGCATATCCAATTTAGAAAAATGGTTGAAGAAATTGAGAATAAAAGTGAATGAACAAAAATGTACTCACATAACTTTCACACTGCGTAGAGAATCTTACCCCCTTATTCGGATAAATAACCAAACGATACCTCAACTTTCAGACGCCAAATATCTCGGCATACATCTTGACCGGCGCCTTACATGGAAACGGCACATAGAAACAAAGTTAACACAAATGAAGTTGAAAGCAGTCCAACTAAACTGTCTAATTGGCAGAAATTCTACTCTAGCTTTAGACTGCAAACTTTTATTATACAAGTCAATTCTAAAACCAATATGGTGTTATGGCATTCAATTATGGGGCTCTGCCTCAGCTACTAACGTTGGAAAAATTTAAAGGCGCCAAAATAAGATTCTACGTATTATTACATCTGCTCCCTGGTATATAAAAAATTCGAACATCCATAAAGATCTAAACGTGCCATCAGTTAAAGCAGAAATAGCGAAACTTGCCATAAGGTATTTAAAGAAGCTTGAAACTCATCCGAATCCACTGGCCCGTAACATACTAACTGAACCTGGTTACATTCGACTAAGAAGGAGGGACACTGCTTCTCTCATCCGTACATCAGAGGGATAACCCACAAATTACAGTAACCGTGAAACATATATTTTTTTTTTTTTGTCCAGCACTGGTTGGACTTAACAAGTATATTTTTAGACTTAAGATATGAGTAATTATTGATAGTTCAATTATATTGAAGATACAATAAATAAAAAATGGGAAAAAAAACATATATATATATATTTTGCTTTTTGGTCTACTCTACCAGACTCATTCAAAGAAAAAGTTTGAAATTGTTATACAGTGTAATTTAGGAAAATATTTTATAAGTCACGCTTGAATAATTTTATATTCAAAACCACCTACAAATAAATATTATTAAATAAAACTTTTAATCTAAAATAGAGTAGTTTCTCAATATTTTCTTTCTTATTATTATTATTTATTATTATTTTTATTATTATTATTATGAGTATTGTTATTAAGTATTAAGCCCTTAATGTTGTATTAAGCCTTTGTGTTCACCGAACAAGTTCTACGCTACGTTTAAAGCCAATATTCTTACACGGTAAGAGATTAGTCATATCCCACGACAATGCTATGTCTGTCTTTTAGTGAATTTTATTCTACGAGACCACAAGGCAGCACGCGCATAAATTATTCTGAATTCTTATCATGCAGCTCACAGTAACTGAAAATTTAGGTCTCAGTGTTTCCTAAATTGAATTGATGGTAACAAAGACCACAATGTCAAGTAAACAATCCCTTAAGTAGCTTTAAGTAACTTTTATTGAGAGAACGAAGCCTTTGGGTTGTATTCCGAGATAACCTGATAAATCGTATTGCTTGCCTGAATTATGTCAGAGCTTTCCAACGGCGACAGTTTGTGGTCCTACAAATCTACGTCGGACACTAGGTTAGCTAGACAGTATCTCAAGAGTTGGATAGTTTACATCTAAAGACACCCCTGAAGCGAAACCCACTAGGCAGGAACATAGAATTGTGTTCGGTTGTGATTAAGCATCAGTGAGAGGTCATGAGAACTTTGAGTATCATCTAAGGCAAGAAATCCAGAAAGTTGCATTGATTTAATCATCGTTAGAACTTCAATTTAGACAAAAACTACCAATTACGCGGCAACTCTGTTATGAGTAAAAAGTTTTGATAATTCATCACTTCAGTCTAGGAGTGCCAAAAATCATAGCAGTCAAAAAGTAAGAGGTTTGCTTCAGTATCTTATCCACCTAAATAAGACTTGAAGGCAATTTTAATGCATATTTTCGAAATGTATAACTAAACAAAGCGATTAAACTGTTTTTGGGTCCAGCATATATTATTAAATATTAAAAGCTAAATGCCTGACACTATTGTCAGCTAGTTGGACTTCTCTGCTGGGCTATATAATTTGAATTGAAGGCTGTGTGCGAAAGATTTAAAAAAAATAAATTCTTCTATATTTATAGCAGAAATATAGATGATACTAGTAGAGTGCTGTGACTTCAAATCAAACACTAGAAATACATATATACGCTAGTATATATAAAACAAACTGTTGTCATTTGACATTATGACGTAAATAAATCGTACTTTAATCAACTAGAGCTTTTTCTCTAATATAAATTTCATTCTCAATTGAAAAATCTGTTCATCACTATTATTTACGATTTTTTTGTACACCCGGCTCTACTTATACTAATTTTTGATTGTATGTAATTGAAACATCTTCTAATTAGTTATATAAGCGTCTTAATCGTTGCTAATGAAAATATTTTATAAGCTATTAATTACTTAGGTTGTCGTATCTTTTAATGATCAACAAAGATTACAAATTTATTAAAAAAAAAACTTATGAATAGTTAAATACACAGTTGCCATAGAATCGATGTGTTTACAAGTTAATTATTTTTAAACATTTTTAAATACTTATTAATAAGGCTTAACATTTTTTTCAAAACGGAGATTTCCATATATTAAGTGTGAAATATTAAGTTTAAAATAAATTTGTAATAATGTAAAGCAAATGTCAAAGAAACAAAATTTAAACAGAAATAAAATATTTTTAACTGTTGAAACAAAACGCATTATAGTTTTAATGGACACGTTTATAAGACATAGCTGTTAAGCTCAACTGCTACGAAACTGTTTGCGACTGTTGAGCCCAACAGTTACGTCTGAGAAACCGCGTGATAAATATACTGCATAATGAAGAGCTGACAAATGAAAAAGATAGAAGAGGGACAAGAGAAATAATTTAAATTCACTAAATTAATTACTTTAGCTAAAAAATATATAAGAAGAAACGGCATTACTCTCTTCTACAAGCTGTTTAGGCTGACAACAACATGTTGACTTTAGGTAGCTAAAAAATTGTATGATAGAAAAAATATCCAAGTGTTGAGTTGAGCAAACTCTTCGTTTCTAAGATAAACACTCAACATTGTGTAACAGTTGCGTCTTTTGAACGCGTCCAATATGTGACTCAAACATAAATCGCTCTTTATCGCGGTTCCTCGGTCTCAACGGCACACCTCAGAAAATATTCACAAAATATTCATATCGCAGCTCCGAGGAGAACAATTAACATCGCCAAGTTTGATCACAGAACTTAGTTTGTGAAATATTGATTATTTAATAAGCTGTGTGATATGGTGTGTCATTCTGTTAAAACCAAATATTATCCCAGTTTATATCTTCTAAGAACTAAGATCCATAATAATGGATCATGCCACCTCTCAAAAATCCACATAGTCAGTATTGTGGATGGATCGGCTTCTCGACAGTGACATGCGGGTTTCGCCATCCCACATGTGGCTATTTTGTTTGATACCATAGCCGCCATATAAAAATGATCGTTTTCAGAAAAAATGATTTTTCAGCTAAATTCGATGTCCGATTGGTGCTTCTTTAGGGCTCAAACTGGCTCGTCGTTGCTTTACATTTTGAGTCAGTAGGACCTTGTAGTCTACTAATCCGAGATTTTTATGAAAAATTTTAGGAGTTGCACACTTTTTGCACCTGCACTTTACGCCGGCCGAAACATGCGACGACGAGAGCTATGATTGTTGTCCACTAGCAAACCAGTCTCACGAGTTTTTTGACACAAATTTGATTACACACACGTGTAAGCAAGTTTGTGCAATTGCAGTGTTGCCATTATCGAAGTTTCACTATCACACTAACCATCTGTCTTATCTACTACTATCACAGTTAATCGTACGAGGGTTAAACAAGTCTATGCAGACCTTGTGTGTATAAATGTGTGTATAACTCTTTTGTTTTACCTGTTAGAGATAAGCCCTTCCACGACTTCCTAGAAACGGCTTCGGCGAATACAATAAGTATGGAATTTCACCGCTTATGTGGGTATTTTTGATTTTATTCCTGTTTACAAATGAAATAGTTTATACACACCAAGCAGGTCTGTGCAGACCTAGGTTGTTGCTATGGGATTCTTAAAAAGAAAAGATGTAAATCCTTTGGTTACATGAAGTAAAATGAGTTCAGCATCTATTATCGATGATGACATAATGGATGTGGTGAATTTTACCGAATATATCAAAATTTATCGGAAAAAGAGAGGAATCAACTAGATGAGAAGTTAGCCAAATGGATGGCTGGTGCGGATGAAGAGCCACCGATGTTCTTGAATTGGTCGATATGGAAAAGGAGCCGCGTTCAGCGAACTCTGTTATCAAATAAGTACAGTATAATTGAACGTGAAACAAACCAAAAGATCAGATGTGCCGTGTATGATGTCTCAATAATCCTGACAGGACACCAGGGTAATGGACGAAACCTGTAACGAATCTACACATTTTTTGGTTGATGAGTTGAGCGCCTATATGTTCCAGGTGCACAGATAACTATTGAAGAACATATTTTTCAAATTTGTCGAAAAATACACCGGTTCTGGACGAACAGTATATGCCCTTTATTTTTTCTCTTCTTATGATTTGGCTGCTGTTTTGATGACATAAAGGTTGGCATATGTAGGAACCATGCGCAATAATAATATCGCGCTTTGCTCATACATGACAAAAAGAAAAAGTTGTGGTTCTTTTTTCGAACGAACATTAGAATCCCGACGTTGACTCATCAAAGCCATCGCAAAAGCCATTTCAAATTTTAGATAATAATAAGTATAAATCTGGAGTCGACACAATTGTAATTATACGTGCAATAGGGGCACAAACCGATGGCCGTAAGCTCTGTTCTATAACATGATACACATGTCGGGCTTGGCTGCATTTGTTGTTCATAAAAAATTGGCTCGTGTCAAGAGGAACAATCGAAACCGTGTCTTTCTTATGGAATTGGCACAACAACTATTTGTCCCACACATGGATCAGAGTGCAAGGAATTCCATTGTACGAGGAATTCAACATTTACGCTGACATTTTTCGGTGTTGAAGTAAGCATTTAATTTATAGCGACAGAACTCCGATAGATGACTGGCCTCATGCCATCTTCTCTGCCACTCGACCATCGTGCTCACTGTGCTATAAGAAAGCTGCAAAGAAAGAAAGCTGCAAAAAACTCGGTTGCTTTGCAAGAAACCGGCATGCCTACAACATTTACATGCCAAATACGCGTTCCTTGAATGCCGCGCCTAACTTTAATTGGATTAGTTATGATAAATAAAATATGATACATTGTTACCCAAAAATATAAAGTTACGTTTTTATGTTTAATTGATAATTTTTTCTACCATTAAACACATTTACTTACACTTTTGATACACCTGCCTATACATGTAGGTCTACGCAGACCTAGTTGTACCAGTTAGCGTCGAAAAAACCCTTGAACCTCGTAGGGTTAATGTAGAGATTAATTGCCTGAGTATTAATACTCTTTACAAAAAACTTTTACCCCAACGTTTGGAAATTAATCGAAGTTAAATGTTCCATTAAAATAAAAAATAATAAAAATAAATAATTCTTTAGAAAAATTGATTCTGAAAGTTAAAATTATCACTGTTCGTTGACTACGTTGACTTTTTAATCAAATTGGTTGTTTGAATTAAACTCATAAATCGGTATCAATTATATAGCGGCATCACTATGACTATATCTTTACAAAATAAATTCTTTTTTTTATATATTCTTGTTATATTATATTCTTATTATTCTTGTTTCATCTGTACTTTATGCAAGTAAATAAACAATTGTAAAAAGTTAACAACCTTTAGTTAAAGGAAATCCAATACCCAACAAACTACAATTGAGAAAAAAAAGAAACTAAAACAGTTTGTGCTTTATTAACTTTTTTGACTTGTTTGTACCGTGTTTTTCTTCTTTTAAATAACAATGAAAATATACAATTTATTCTTGTTTAAATAATAAAAAGAAAACTTTAGACAAATAGACAACTATTATTTGTTGGAACTGTAGACAGCGTATTTATTCATTCTATTCTTTATAGATTTGAAAATGTCTGTTGGCAAAAAAAAAGAAATATATTTAAAATCCTCACATAAAAAATCAATACGGAAATGGCAAATACCCTCTCCCTTAACACGGCAAATTGTTACAAACAAAAAAAAAAAAAAAACAAGATGATAGCAAAATTAAGGGAGAAAAATAGAAAAACTAAAATAAAATTGAAAACAAGCACAAATGTTGAACACAGAACACAAACAATGAAACAATACAAGTGATGATGCTCAACGATGACGTTTTCAATGTATATGGCAACCCAGGAAACAAATTCAATTTTAGTTTTATAAAAATACATGCATGAAAAGACAGCTTAAGGGCGGTTTACATTATACTACAAGTAATACGACATGTCAAATTTTTGTGTAGAAGAGTACAAGTAGTATCGTCTAAACATAATATGTAATGAAACTGTCCGACATTGAGAGAAAATACGGATGGAAATTTGACAGTCTTACGGCTCTCTTTATGTTTTGAAATTTTTCAAAAACTATTCTACTTCATTAGATCAGGGTTGCGTTTTTCTTATAATGCTAACTTTTCAAAGGCGAAACTCATCAAAAGAGCAGAAAACCGCTGAATATAGTGCAAAATAGATCCAGTTGGCATCACGAATAAGTAAGTAAACAATAAAAATTTTTGGCAAAAGAACGTGAAACTTTTTTAATTTTGTTTTAGTTGTTGGTCTCCAGTTTTTTATTATGGCAATGGCTAGTACAACACCAAGAACCTTTTCCTTGTTGCTTTTAAATTTGGCATATTTTTAACAAGTAGGCGCACTATTAATTTGTTTTCACTTTTTTTTATTGTTTTAACAACAGCTGTTTCAATTTTACTTCATTTTATTCAACACCAATGGTGTAAACGTAAGAAAAAAACCATACGATTTTTAATCTCTATTTTTTCATACGGATTGATTTTCATTTTATTTTCTCTTAGATTTTACGTACGTAAAGTCTTACTGTCTAAACTGCCCTTTAGATTGATGACAGGAAACAAGATATTATTTGCAAGTTGCCGCTAAAATATATAAAAAAAATTTGACATTTAAATATAGATGGTCCATAAAGCGTTAAAAATTTCATTTTTTCCCTCATATTTTCAAAAGTATACTAAATATTTTGGTTAATAGAGAAGCATTATTTATTTCAAATGATTTTTACCAACGGTGTTTGAAATACTTGCCCTATGTCTGCTTTAATATATTCTCTAAAACCCTTTATAGTTGCTAAATAGTGAAGGTAACGACCACCTTCAAATAAAGAATTTATATTTTTGCTCGAATTCGTTCCCTGAAACTTCTTGGAAGAGTTGAAAGAATATTTTTCTTCAAAATAGGTGATTAACGGGAGCACTTTGTTCTATACAGAAAAAATTGTTTGCAACAATTAAAGGTTTTAATCAGTTTTAAATAAAAATTTTCTTAATTTTTTAATTGATTCAAATATATATTTGTTTAAAACTGAACTTAAAAATAATTAAATCAATTAATTATTTAATAA
Source organism: Phasia obesa (assembly GCA_949628195.1). Taxonomy (NCBI): domain Eukaryota; kingdom Metazoa; phylum Arthropoda; class Insecta; order Diptera; family Tachinidae; genus Phasia; species Phasia obesa. The sequence goes on from OX451216.1 coordinate 52,304,725, forward strand.
AATTTTAATCTGAAACCAATTAAAACCTTTAATTGGTGAAAATATTTTTTTCTGTGTAGTTACTAGCAAAATTGGGTTAAAATGTTTTGTAAATTTTTTTCACGGTGTAGGTAGGATACGAAATTTTTAAAATATTTTTTAAATCGAGAGCATAAATAAAAATTACGGAAATGTTTAATTTACGTTAATTAATTTTAAGTGCGCCAAATTCCCTGCTAAATATTTTATTTTAATTCATCGATATTAATTAATAAACATAACAGCGCTTTTCGTTGGTTTTTTCGCTGCTGGTCACTTAGCTCGTCAGGAAACTGCTTACAATATTTTAGATATAGAATTATGGTCCCATTTCTTTCCATCCTACACAAAAAAAAATTAATATACAAATACAGAACTTAAACTACCCACAATACCACTAGAAATATAAATTTATGTTTACAGATGTCTGTCTCCTATATTGCCCTAACAAATTTATCTCGGTAGTATCCTCACCATTTCTTTCGCCGACCCAAAGGCTCATACATACTCACACCCACAATTCTAACTTTGGATAGGGATGGAAATTTTAATTTTTAGGGTTCCGTACACAAAGTGTAAAAACGTAACCCTATTGTTTTCGCTACAATGTCTGTCCGTCTGTCAGCGCCTTTTATCTCTGGAACCGTAATAGGTAGACTCTTGATATTTTCACATATGATGTATAGCTGTTGCCGCTATAGCAAAAAATACTAAAACTTATAGGGTGTTCCGATAGAGAGGTGTTATTCACGAATATGTGCCTATTTTGTGAACTGTAGGAGGCATAGACTCAAGATTTAAAAACAGTGATTAAAACTTAATTCTTTATATAAATAAGTATAAAAAAGTAAACCTAAAAATTAAAGGGTGTTCCGATAGTGGTGTGATTTGCATGTATAAGGCCTAAGTTTTGAACCATAATAGGTAGACTCTTGAAATTTTCACAGAAGGTGTGTAAATGTAGCCACTATGGCATCAAATACTATAACTAATGGGGTGTTCCAAAAGTGACGTGTTATTTGCCTTTATATCTTTATTTCTTGAGCTATAGGAGGCAACCACTTAAAATTTGCAGACTGTAATTTAATCTATGATCGCGTTATAAGCAAATATACATTATTAAACCGTAAAATTAAAGGGTGTTCTGATAGTGACGTAATATATGGCCTAAGTTTTTAACGATAATATGTAGACTCTTGAAGTTTTTATAGGAGGTGTAGTACTATGGCTACTATAACAAATAGTAAAAATCAAAGGGTGTGCCGACAGTGACGTGATTTGCATGCACATTGACTAATTTTTTAAACATAATAGATAGACTCTTGAATTTTTCACAAATGGTGTATTACTATGATCCCTATAAAAGCAATACAAATTTAAAGGGTTTTTCGACAGTGACGTTTTTTGCATGTGTAACGACATATTTTTTGAACCGTAATATGAAGACTCTTCCAATATGTATAGAAGATGGGCCGTTATGACAATTACTAAAAATTAAAGAGTGCTCTGAAAGTGACATGTAGACCCTTGATATATTCATAGAAAGTGAATTGCCATGGCCGCTTTAACATATAACAAAATTAAAGGGTGTTCCGACAGAGACGTGATTTGTACATAAATAGCATTCTTTTTTGAGCAGTAATATTTAGACTCTTGAGATGTTTACAGCAGATGTTGTACTTCGGCTGCTGTAACAATTACTAATATCTAAAGGGTGATCCATTAGTGACAAGTTTTTCACATATATTACCTTATTTTTTGTACCGCAATAGGTAGGTGTATTTATATTTTTATAGAAAGTATATTACTATGGCTGCTATAACAACAATTACTAAAATTTAAAGGGTGTTCCAACAGTGATGTAATTTTCGCGATAACGACTATAATTTTAAAATAAAAGGGTGACTCATAAGACATGCAAAAATTAACAATTTGAATTTTTATTATGTACTAAACATAGTACGGAACCCTACGTGTGTGAGTCTAACTCGCATTGACTGATTTATTTATTATATGTATAGATTTTTTTGGCTCCCCGATTGCCTTTTTAAGCAAAACTACTAAAATGAGCTGCTCAGAGATTTTATTATTTGATATTTAATATTAGCAAATTTTACATTATACACGAATTTTAAACATGTGCACCCTGGGTTCTTTCTAATTAAAAACTGTTAACTGGGCTTTATCAAATACTACTTTATCCAACACACACACACACATATGCAAAGAGGCCACTTTGTAAAACCAACTTAAATGTAACTAGAAAAAATACTGAATAGAAAATTAAAAAGAAAAAAAAATGTAACGTCATTGTCATGGGTTTGAGTTGATTGCACTGTAAGTAAGTTTGCCGGTATAGTTTTTTTTTTCTTTTTTAATTTTCTATACATTTTTCTGTATAGTAACTTATACTGAGATACACTTTACTAAAACCATGAATCATTTACAAAACCGTAGCAACCACACAAAGATAAAAAGTACTTATAGAATACACACGCACACAACTACTACTACAACTACACAACTGTATGTATGCATGTATATTTTGTTATGAATGAAACAACCCACTTTTTTTTGTGAAAAGTGCATTGAACATAAAAATACAAAGTACGATTCCTTGACAATAGACGTTACTGCCCTCTTCCGTTTCACTCTTCCTTAACAAATGCTAGATTTTTCGATTTTAAACAAGTAAAACTTTAAAAACAACAAATTTCGCTAACAATACACGTATGTATGTATATGTAAGTATGTATGTTGCAGCAAGTGTCCAATACAGAATAGAATTGTTTTGTGGCATCAGGGTAACTGGGGAGGTTGCTGCTTATTGTTTCGTTTAAATAGTGTTTTATATTGTCTTATTTAACTTTTACACAGTTGATCCAAAGCTGTGGTGCATTCACTCGCTAAACAAAACATTAATTTACTGACTGACACGTTTGATAGTTCTTTATGGTTACTTCTTTACATTTGTTTAATTGCAAAATTTTGGTCGTACAGCTCAAAATGAAACAGTTACATTTGTATGGCTTCATTAGATTTTTGCCACGTTTTTCCACATTTTTATTGTTCTGTCCACATGGCTTTTTATACTGTCATTACATGTATGTATGCGTGTGTGTGTGTGTGTGTTATTTGAACGCAACAAAATTAGAAAAATGAGTTATGATTTTTGGAAAAGATTTTTATTAATTTTATGTTTGCGGTAAAAAGGCGGATAGCAGCATAAACTTAAATAATTACATTTTTCACCGTTCAAAAACTCAAATTAAATTCAAGGTACAATATTACCAATTTATTTCTAATGGGTTCTAGTTCAGTTTTGTGCAGTTTTTACCACGCCAATATTTACTTTTCGTATTTAATAAAAATTCTCTTGTTAGTACGTATTTGTTTTTAGGTTCAATGTCCTTTATACTATAGATTTATACAACTACATATACATATACATAAACATTGCATTGTATATTTTAGGCCTATCGACCCCTCAGCATGTGTTTCTTTCCAAGTTTCATGTTTGCTGTTGTTGCATACATACTCGTGCCTGATTTTTGTTGGCATTTTGCCAACTTTTTATGTTCTATTTTATATAGATGTTGCTGTTTATTCATTCTTTAAATAAATAAACTGCAATTGTTAGTTTGCAAATGTTGTTATTGTTGCCGCTGCTGTTAGATTTCTATGTAGCAGCTTTGCACAATATTTTTTAATTGGCAGAGGGTGTTGTTAAAAGAAAAAGGATAGTAACCATAAAGATATTGTAAGAAACTCTGAAGATATATTATTAAAAGAAATATCTATTAAAGCTAATAAGGCACTCTCTTCTGTTGCCTAAATATACTAAATGTAGTTTTAATTTATAAATTGAATATTTAAATTAAGCCTTGTAAGTATATTTTACAAAAAATGTTGCCATAAACTTGCCTCAAAAAAATATACAAGCAAGTGTATAGAAATACAAATACAATTTTATTTACTTTCAATTTAAATATAATATATATAAAATAAATATAAATATATGTTCATTTAAAATCCGAACGCATTAAACGTTTTATTAAACATAAATAATTACTAGCAATTCCCGCGACATTCTCAGTGCCTGAGAATATTTTATTGGCAGTTAACTATCTGTAGGCACCCAGATTATATCCAAGCTCCTTGTTGGTCTTCCTGCCAACTTATAGTGAACAATTCCAGAGTCCTGGAATTGAAACCACTACCCCGAACTGACAGAGTAGCACACTACCTACTACCCCATCGAGGCACTCACAACATAGGTTTAATATACAATTCTATTATTGTAGAGGTCAGCGTCTATAATTGTTATTCAAAAATAAAAGGTTAATTGGTATATATAATAATATAATAATCTATACATATAATAAAATAGTAACTCACTTCCGTCTGTCTGTCTTTCTGTCTGCTTTTTATTTACGTTCGCATCACGTAAAAATTACTGGATGGATTTTAACAAAATTTTGTGAGAAGCTACCTAAGTATCTTGGTCGTTATATAGGCTACTTTCCGCAAAAATATCTTATTTCCAAGAGAAAGTGGAGAAATAACAGTGAAAGTACGCTTTCCGGTATAAAAGTACTGCATAGTACAGCTCAACACCTTTAATTTTTGAAAGTTGTATATTTTAAAACATAGCTAGTTTTAACTACTTAGTACGGCACGGCACCTTTAATTTTTGATATTTAAACACAGATGGCGCTAATATGAATTACTTACTGCCAAATAGCCAATTAATAAAATAAAATTTGTATTTGTTTTAAGTCGTGTACGTGTTTTATAATTTGGTTATTTTGTGAAATACATACATACTTAGGTAATTATGTGATTACATTATTTGTGTTATTTAGCGTTAATTTTTAAAATTTGGTAGGAATACTATGACTTGAGTGTGGCTATAAAATTCTGTTATTGTTAGTTTCTTCTTAGTTTAGTTGCATTTTTATCTTATAGGTGCTACTCTATATAGGTAAGTCTTACAATAGGTGTGGAATACTTTCAAAGCAAAATCGAGCAAAATATTATCAGGACGCCCCCGACGTGGCGGGCAACAAAAGGTTGATTGGTATATTTAAACCGTTCAAATTGTGTACGTTCGGGAAAAAAAGTAACCCATATTTGATACGGACATAGACAAACAAACAGAGAAAGATAGACGGAGACACACAAAGACAGCCAGAGACGGTGAGTCAGACAGAGAGAGAGAGAGAGAGAGAGTGAGAAATTTCAAAAATATTTCATATAAGCTTTAAACACATAGACAACAGCGGCTACACCGCTACACGTCTACAAATGCTATTGGCTACAGTCTTCGCCGTGTAGTCAGCTACTGAATTATGTTAAAGACGACAACTACTTACTTCAAAACTATCTGCCTGTCCCACGATGTCGCTCGACATCAACAACAAATTCAAAAATTTTGTTGTTATTTTAAATGTATTTGTGCAAACGATCGAGCGACATCGTGGGACTGGCAGTATGAAAATATTGTAGAAATACACATTTTTTCTTTTAAAAAATTACTTTTTATAAAAATACTTTTATCATATCAAAACAAATAAATATATTTACTCAAAACCTTTTGATTGTAAATGATTTTGTATTTTTAATTTTGTTGAATAAAATGCAATTGTCGCATACAAAAATAGAAATTAGGCTAAGTTGACTACAGCCACAACGGAGGTCGGGTAGCCATGTAGCTATGATGTCGTCAAAATAATCGTCTTCATATAAATGTGTGCATTTTAATTTTGACAGGTTGTAGTCGGTATCCTGCTGTCGTCTATGTGATTAATGTTACACACAGACGGTCCTGCTGTACTTTTGTTATACGTCTAACCTCAACATCAAAAATAGTTAAATCAAGATAATTTTTATTCAGCTATAAACGATTTATTCAAATAAACCACTTTTATTTAAACCAAAATTTCTATTGCTTAAAATATACATAATTTTATAAAACTTGTTAATTCGATTAAAATTAATTTGAAATTTAAGTAAATTTCTGATAAGTTAACAAAAAAATTTTTTTTATAAACAGTAGTACCAATCGTAAGAAAATGCGAATAATTATTTGTTGAACTGATTTGATTTTCTTTTACTTTACTAGGTTTTTTTTTATTTTAGTAACAGCATGTCAAACTAAAGAAAATTCATAAAATTTACCTAATGTATAAGAAATTTCATTAGATTTAACTTCATACAAATTTTCCAAACAATTCTAGAGGATGTAATACAGAAACAGCACATATTTGATTTGATGTCTTATATTGAAAATTTCTCATTTTATAATTTGTAAAATTAATCTAAATATTGCTGAGTATTTAAACAGAACGAATAATTGTTTACCAAAACTTACACTACCAACAATTAGAGACAGTAATGCTTTTGAGGAGAATTTTTGGAAAAAAAATGTAACTAAAACCACTTGAAATGACCGCAAGTTGAATTGAATGCCTCGGTCGTTTTCTTACTATCCAGACAATAATGCTTTGTGTTTTTGTTTTCAGATTAGTGCTGGCAAAGTATTGAGTAGTGGGTACCGAGTATTTGTTAATTTTTTTAGTATTCACTACGCAAACGTAGTTAATCCATACTTTTATAAAAGTACTACCAACTTTTAGATCTTAATTAAATGGAATATTTGACAACTACGACAACACGTTTCCCTTGCTATTTCTAAACAGAATTATTAATTACTATTGAGTGCCCAATTAAAAAGTATTGAGTTGTATCAGGTAATTAAAAATAGTAGAAATTATCAGTACTATTTCAGATTATGTTTTGCATTTGATTTTTTATTGAATACAAAACAAAAAAAATACTAATCATTGAGTTTAACACCGGGATATTTAAGAATTTCTACTCTTTCTACACAACAGTCTTTTATTTTTAACGTCGTTATAAGGAGAGATCCATTTCAAGATTCCCTACTTTTTTAAAGAAGCCAAACACAGAAAATTCATATTTAATGGAGAATGTTTATTATCATTTGAAAGAAAATTCTTTGGCATTTATTTTTTGAAGATTACGTCTATCAAATGTTGGCCGTTGCTACGTCGCAGATGGTTCATTCAATTTTCGCTGACTCGTTCGAGCATTTCTACTGATAACTAGCGAATGACATGCGTGATGCTCTCCTCCAAGGCCTGAATCGAAGCGGGTTTGTCCCCATAAACTTTTGACTTTACATATCCCCACAGGAAAAAATCAAACAGTGTGATATCACAAGATCTTGGTGACCAATCGACCGGCCCAGAAGGTGAAATTATGTGCTCACCAAAATGTTCTCTCAAAAAATGCATTGATTGATGCGATGAGTGGGAAGTGGCGCCGTCTTGCTGAAACCAAATCTCACCGAGATCATGAGCTTCAATTTCAGGCATCAAATAGTCGGTTATCATGGCACGATAACGGTCGCCATTGACGATTACGTTAGCACTGGCATCATTTTTAAAGAAATACGGACCGATGATTCCATTGTTTTTCTAGATGAAGTAGTAGCTCATGAATTTCTTCAGGTTGCTCTTCGTCCCAAATGCGGAAATTTGGTTTGTATACATACCCATTGAGCCAGAAATGGGCCTCATCCGTAAACAAAATTTGCCTCGAAAACGTTGGATCTTCTTGGAACTTTTCAAGAGCCCATAGAGCGAAGCGATTCAGGCGTGAGTCTTTCCATTACAAAATGCCAAACAATAGTAAACAAAAATAACATGACAGCATGACAGCATGACACAACTCATACGTGATCGGTCAACAAAAGGCTATTGAAAAAAGTACCTCGAAATGGATCACCCTTTATTATCTGTGTTGTCTCTACTAATAATCATAAAAATAGGCGATAACTCATTTATTTTTTCGGTATGTTTTTAGGTGATTATTCATTTGGAGATTTTTCTGTTTGAAAGACTTTTTATAGGGTCATTTTTATTATCCAGCCAATTTATATAATTTTGTAATTTTATATAATTTTTCTTTTTTAATTTGAGTATATTTCCTAGCAGAAACTAGCAACGAGAGAGTAAAACAGAAATTTGCCAAATTACTCCTTCAAATATTAAAAAGTAATTAAAGGCATTACCAGCAAAAATTGGCAAGTAGACTATGGTGGCGTCAGGTAGGACTTGTACCGAATTGACCATCAAATAGTACCTTTGTCAACATAATTGTACTTAAGGGGCAAACATAAAGTAATCTACCATTGTTAGCCAGAAATAATGCTTTAAAAAAGTTCAATCTGATAATAGTAATCTTAGGGGAAATGAAAAAGTCCGGGATATCCCAAAAACCAAATCCCCAAACCCAAATCTAATGATTTTTTGATAAGCAATAAGAAAATAACTATCTGACAATTTGTCTATAAGTTCAGTAAAAATAGTCAGCAAAATTTTAAAGTTTTTTAAATAATTTTCTCTTTCTTTTTTTTTAACACATGTTAACAAATGTGAATGTAACAGAATGTAAAAAATATGAAATGATAAATACATTTCAAAAACTTTATTAAAGAGCAATAAAAATTTTTTAAAAATTTATATTATCAGTTTTCTTCTTATTATAATAATTTTTCTAACAAGATTTTTCTTTTGGCAACTTGTGTAGAAATGAAGAAGTGTTGCTTGTCACTTCTTACATTTTTTGTCATCATTATGCATCATATTGTCATTTTTTTAAAACTTAAAAATGACAATTTTTAATTTTTTTTTTGCTGTTGTTCTAGCACTATTACGCAGATGATAAAATGCTTTTTTTTCGTTCCTGCTGGGAACAGTTCTGCATCACAATAAGTTTTTAATGTTTAAAGTTTTCCAGTTCAACGATTGTGGGACCGTTTACAGTGCTGCTCGAAAGAAAAAAAATATCTTTTTGGTTTAACGACAGTAAGTGCTTTTTTTTGTTTTACTCAAGAAAATAAAAAATCGAGCAATTTTACGGAATATTAAGTTTTTAGTGTGTAACGTTAAATGTCATTTTAGTTTTTATATTCAAGGTTTATAGTTTGTGCAAAAAAGTATTTTTAAAATAATTTTTTAAATTGCTTTTGTAAGTGTGGAAAATATTTTTTGTTAAAATAACTTTGGCATTTACTTATTTTTGTTTTTTTTTTGTGTAAAAGTGCAGTTGCATAAATCTTCTTAATAGAATATAAGTGTGGAAGTGTAGAAAGTTTTATAGTTTTAAAAGGCAGCTTTAAATTTTCGTTTTAATTATCTAAAGTTGATATATTATATGGGAAATTATATTTGTTCGGCAAAGAAAAATATGCAGTTGTTTTCGGGTGGCACAAAAGAATTTTGATAATGTGAAAGCGTCTTAGTTTTAGGAAATAGCGTCACATAAAATTGCTTTTTATGTACTCTTCGAAAGATGAACTTTTTAAGCACTTTTCTTTGCCATTAGTCTGCTCCGAATTTACCTTTTTAAATCGAAACTAATTATTTAGCAGAAAGATATTGATTGGGTGCTACTTGTTTTAAAAAAAATATGTAACTCCACAATAATAGTGGCATTTACACGCACCCACCCACAGACAACATCGCCAAAATAGCCAAAAGTGTATTCAGGAGACATCAAAACGTATAAATCCGTCGAGCCTACTTGTTTTTAAAAAAATATATTTATATGTGTACGTATGTATATTAGGGTGACAGGAAAAAATATTTTTTTAAATTTCAATTTGTAATAGTGATAAAAAGTTGCCCTTTGCTATTGTTAAGTCAATTGTAAAGTTAGAGCATGATTGGAGCAGGCTAAGAGATTCCAATCCAAATTTCACAGATCGATATATAATGCAATTTTTCAAATTTTAATACATTTGGTTCTATCACAAAAAAAAAACTTTGTAGAATAACTTCTCACATAAAAAGACAAATTATAATCACTTTTAGAACGGGTAATACAAAAAATTATTTTTGTATATACCAACGATCCAGCCTCATGTATGTTCTCAAATTTTACACTAAGATCCCACAAAGAAGGCATTAGTACTTCCAATTTAATGAAATAGGTTTTAGCAGTTTTCAAAATAAAATACCAGCGAGTCAATTTTATGTTTAAAGTACAAAATACAATGTAAAAAAGTTATACACTATACTGCTGCGATATATCAAAATGTATATGTCAAAGCAGTAAAAAAACTGCTTGGGTTATATTGAGGTTATATATTTTCCATTTTTTTATTTTAAAGATTTTTATTAAAGCGATTTTTGGGTATATATTTCATTTTTTACGAAAGACCTTCCATTTTGGAAGTCAATTCGCGGTGCTTTCTTAAAAATTCTGTCTCACCAAACAGACTAACTCAAGTATCAGAGTAAAAATATTAGTATATTTGTTCATATCGCAGTTATTTAACAAAAGAATTCGCTAACTTTTAATACAAAAATTAGGGAAATTATTTCTTTACATTATTCCATTATCCTGCCATTAGAAAACGCAATTTTAAGTGGCTAGACAGACTGACAAATTAAAAATTACGATTATCCAAGAATATTTACTTTATGCAAATAAATATATTAATATACTCGTATTTAAATAAAATACAATATTTCTTCAAGTGGCACCTAATGTTATGCAAGTTTTAAAAATATCCCAGTTTTAAACCGAAAAATTCAAATTGCGTTTTTTCACAGCATTCTCTCCATTTTCTCTTGGAAATGAGATATTTTGAGTATCCTATATTGGAGTCAGGATACTAAGGTACCTCCTCACAAAATTTTGCTAAAATCCATGTATCAATTTTTACGTGATGCGAACACAAATGAAAAGCAGACAGACGGAAATTAATTACGTTTTTTCCACCACTTAAACTAATAAAATGGTTTGACGAATGAAAAACAGATAAACACAATTACCTGCGTAACAATAAAGGTGGGAAATATTACATTTTCGCACATCTCTCAGAAAGACGTCAGGTAGTAAGCATCTACCTGTATTTAATCATTTAAGTAGACACACAATTTGTGTAATTCAGGTAATTACCTGAACACACTATTAATATTTATACTAAGGCGCTTTATATTAACTCTTCAGTACTATACAAGGCGTGGCTTGATGTTCTCGCACCAAGACACAGCCAGTAAGAACGGTCTTCACCGAAAGGTATGACAAAGATATTTTAGAAAGAGTTGAGTAACCGACCATCTTTGATATACTCTGCATATCTAATACAAAGCCTATAAAAAAAAATAAACAGAATTTAAAATTTTTGACCTATTGATGTCCCTACTCGGATACAAATGTCTTTCGAAAATACTATAAATAATTAATTTTTTTGGTATTATATAAATACAAACACCAATTAAATATAATTAACGAGAAGTACACCTCAAGCAGCTTTGAACATCATTCTGCACCTACGTCCCATTGAGAACTTTGTGATAGGAATGGCGGCAAGAAGTTTACTTAGACTTTTGGAGTGAGGGTTGGTGAGGTCAAGCAATATAGGACGCACAAAGATTTTACCTTAAGTTGGATTCAACGAACCGATTCCATTAACCCCTGGGCTAACGGACTTTATGGTCAATGAGTTCGATTTCGGTAGGATACCCTTAGTTGTATTCCCGAAAATGGAAGAGTTGTTGGGGTCTAGAGAACTGTTGTGTTCACAGATGGTTCAAATATGGAAGCGGCCACCGGTGCTAGGGTCCATATGCTGGGAACTAGAACAAGCATGTCGTACAGACTACCAGATGAATGTATCTGGTGTCTGGTTAAGTTTTAGAAGGGGAAGAGGACACTTTGTACGTCATTAACCAAGCGGCACTCAAAGCCTTGAAAGGACATAGTGTCAAATGAAGGATTGTAGGCGAGCGAAGCGGACAAGTATAGGGTTAGATTGTGTTGGGTCCCGGCTCAATGTTGAAGGCAACGAAATCGCTGATGAAATCGCAAGATTGGGCTCAAAGATAATAATTTAGGGTAGAATCGATGATGACATCCATTAGCCACAACTATAAGATTATATCTGATTGGGTAGTAAGGAGAACCAAACTGACTTGGGAAGTAAGGGAGGATAGCAGAGTCTTACGGGCGATTTGGCACAGCCTAGACGCTGCATAAACCAAGTTACTTCTGGGTCTAGATAGGAAAGTTCTCAGAGGCGCAATTGGTGTGATCATTGGCCATTGCGCCACTAGGGCAATAATCTGCAAATGGGTGGCTGATGCATCGGTCTTTTGTAGGATGTGCGAGGACGAAGAGGAGTTTTAAACTGTGGAGCATATCGTGTCACTGCCCGGTATTAGAAAGCCGCAGACTTAGATGGCTAGAAAAAAATTTCTCGATAAGCTCTTCGAGATCGCGCGGTGTAAAATAGACGATGTTGTCGGCTTCATCAAAAAAATCGGGTGGCTGAGTGATGGACCTAGGCCTCTCTTTTTTCATTTTGGTTTTCTTAGTTTTTATTTGCTGAAGGGAATCACAATGGACCCACCGTGGGCCATTTTTGGCATAACCCTTCTAAACCTAACCTATCTTGGACTAAGAAGGATGTTGTTGTTTTTTAGACTCAAGATATGAGTACTTATTGATAGTTCAAATACATTAAAGATGCAATAAATACGATAAAAAAATATAACACATAAAATTTCTCATGAAGCGAGCGATGCATGACTGCTAATCAATCTTTTGAACGCACAATTTGGAATAAAGGTCAGGAGTTCGAAAAACTTGGTCGGTATATAACTTGAAATCTTGAAGACCGACTAACAAAAGGAAATGGATTCTCGAAGATAAACTGGTTGCTGTGCCTTGTGAAATGAACATGGAGCTCGTCTATATTCTATAAATATAATGCGGAAATATTAGTATATTTAATGGCAGCAAATATGCTGTTGGATTTATTGAGAGGTGTAAAATATATCGGGGTCTAAAGAAGAGTAGCGAAACTATGCGCCAAGTTTCTGCGTCAGTTTGTTTTCGTCATATAAGGCTATAACCTAGGAGGCTAAATCAAGCATAATTGCAGGAAATACGACGTAATAAAATCAACCGGCTTTAAAATTAAGCTTTGCAGAATTTTTATTAAAAATGTTTACAATCGCAGTTCGTCCATTTAAGTCGGGGCAGTTTAAAAATGTGGTTACTATCAATTGAAAAGATTAAATGTTATTTTGTAAATATTCTGCTTTTCAATAATTATTGTAATTTTTGACCATTTTAATAATTTTATAATTATGGGTTTTAAGCTTTATCTATTTAAAAAAAAAATTTAAATTTATTTTTTTTTTATTTTCAATATTTCGCTACAGCATCGAGCCAGAACAAGAATCAAGCTTTAAGTAAATTTAACTTTTTTTTATTAAATGTAGTTCTTTTATTTAGAAAAATCAAGTATCGAATGTCTTTAAAAATGATAAACTCAGACTAATTTGCTTTAAGCCCTATAAGTGAAGCGGATGGTGGTTGTGGGACTTCTCTTACTCTGTAGGCATGCAAATATAACTAAACAAAATTGCAGTGTGATAATCATTTAGCTGATTTTCTGTATTTCTTTGTATCTAAAAATAAAAAATTAGTCAAGTGCGAGTTAGACTCACACATGTAGGGTTCCGTACTATGTTCAGTATAATTTAAAAATTCCAGTTTTATTTCTTTATGTCTTATGGGACACCCTTAAATTTTAAAATTAAAGTAATATTCGCGAAAATTGCATCATAATTAGAACACCCTTTAAATTTTAATATGTAATACATTTTATAGCTTCCATGGTAATACACTTTCTATTAAAATATCAGAAGCCTACCTATTGCGGTTAAAAAAATAAGGTAATATTCGTGAAAAACACGTTACTAATGGACACACTTCAATTTTAAGTATTTGTTATAGCGGCCGAAGTAACACATCTACTGTAAACATTTCAAGAGGGTGTATATTACGGTTTATAAAATCATGTCACTGTCGGAACACCCTTTAATTTTATTATTCATTATAGTGGCCATGACAACTTCCTTTCTATAAATATATTAAGAGTCTACTTATTGCGATTAAAACATAAGTCACTATAAGTGAAAAACATGTCACTGTCGGAACACCCTTTAATTTTTAGTAATTGTCATATCGGCCATGGCAACACATCTTCTGTACAAAATTTCAAGAGTCTACCTTTTATGGTTCAAAACTTAGGCCTTATACATGCAAATCACTCCACTAGCGGAACACCCTTTAATTTTTAGGTTTATTTTTTTCAGACTTGTTTATATAGCGAACTAATTTTAATTTAGTGCTTGCATATTTTTAGTGAATTCCTCCTACAGTTCAAGAAATAAGCACATATTTTTGAATAACACCACTCTATCGGAACACCCTATAAGTTTTAGTATTTGCTAGATATCGGTCACAGTTATATACTTTCTGTGAAAATTTCAAGCGCCTACCTATTACGGTTCAAAACTTAGGCCTTATAAATGCAAATCACACTACTATCGGAACACCCTTTAATTTTTAGGTTTATTTTTTAGACTTGTATATAAGGCGAACTACGTTTTTATTACAGTTTGTAAATATTTAGTGTATGCCTCCTACAGTTCAAGAAATAAACACATATTCGTGAATAACACCTCTCTATCGGAACACCCTATAAGTTTTAATTTTTGTTGTTATAGCGGCCAAAATTATACACCTTCTGTAAAAATTTCAAGATTCTACCTATTATGATTCAAAACTTAGGCCTTATAAATCAAAATAACACCACTATCGGAACACCCTTTAATTTTTAGGTTTATTTTTTAGACTTGTATATAAGGCGAACTACGTTTTTATTACAGTTTGTAAATATTTACTGTATGCCTCCTACAGTTCAAGAAATAAACACATATTCGTGAATAACACCTCTCTATCGGAACACCCTATAAGTTTTAATTTTTGTTGTTATAGCGGCCATCGCTATACACCTTCTGTGAAAATTTCAAAAGTCTACCTATTATGGTTCAAAACTTATGCCTTATACATGCATTTCACACCACTATTGGAACACCCTTTAATTTTTAGTTTTATTTTTTTATACTTGTTTATATAGTGAACTAAGTTTTAATAACTGTTTGTAAATTTCAAGTGTATCCCTCCTACAGTTCAAGAAATAAACACATTTTCGTAAATAACACCTCTCTATTGGAACACCCTATAAGTTTTAGTATTTGTTGCTATAGCGGCAACAACTATACATCATCTGTGAAAATTTCAAGAGTCTAGCTATTACGGTTC
Organism: Phasia obesa; assembly: GCA_949628195.1. Lineage (NCBI taxonomy): Eukaryota > Metazoa > Arthropoda > Insecta > Diptera > Tachinidae > Phasia > Phasia obesa. The sequence continues at coordinate 52,319,959 of OX451216.1, forward strand.
CAGAGATAAAAGGCGCTGACAGACGGACAGACGGACAGACGGACAGACGGACAGACGGACAGACGGACAGACGGACAGACATTGTAGCGAAAACAATAGGGTTTCGTTTTTACACTTTGTGTACGGAACCCTAATGATGTTACTTAAAGTTTAAATATACCTTTTCCTTCAATCACTAAAGCCCTTTCATATATATATTATTTTGCTCTTTTCTTTTTATACTAAATAAATATACCCTCATTATATGCCTCATTTATTCTATCGTATATTAAATCTTAATAAAAAGAATTCTATGAAAAAAAAACGAAAAAGATCAACATACTACTTCTCATTTCAAAGTGCATATCTTTGAGGAAAGTTTATTGGACTTTAAATGGGCCAATTACATTAACACAGTATAAAAGTGCAGTTTGAGGGCACATACATACATATGCATGTATATGAGTAGCGCTTAGTACTTTTTCCATTCATTTGTTTCATTTCATTTGAAATGCGTTTAATTGTTATGGCGGCTAATAAATTTTAATTGAATGTAATTAGCAGATAATTGCAAAAAATGTGCAGATGATTTAGCTAAAACTATATCGTATAAAAGAAAAAAGAGATTTCGCTTTAAAAGCTCTTACGAGTATTAAATTCTAATTGAACTAATGTTACTGAATAAATTAAGCGTAAATTTTTAATGGAAAAAAGGAAATTTTTTCTTTTGTTTTTTAATGCAAATGGATTAAAATAAACATATTATTCATTTAAAAGATTAAAAGACAAACCCATTTGTACCTAAAAAAAATAACAAACTTCATTTGGGTTCTCTCTTCTCTTTACATCACAAAAAAAAAACCCTTAAAAAATAACACAATACTCTAATAGGTTTTAACAATAAAAGGTGTTTGCTTTTTATTTTAATACAATAACAATTTTATCAAGCATAACATGCAACATTTGTTGCACCCGATATTTACAAAGAAAATAAAACAAACAAGTGCAAGCAGCCTTATAATGAAACTTTTTTAAACCATTGTTTGATATTTTTTTTTGTGGTGAAAACAGCAACATTAACAAAAACAATCAAACAGACAAGCGGACAAATAAACGAAAAAAGGGTCAAATTGCTTTAGAAGGCAGTACAAATGCAGTGGAATGTATTAAAAAAAATATGTTCATTTAAATAAAAGGAAATGTTATTTATACGTTGGTTTTACAATGCAAGCGACTGACGGCAAGAGATTATAAAAAAGGCAAAAGGACAAACAGAGAGATAAACAAAAAAAGGGTCAAACTGCTTTAGAAGGAAAAAGAAATTCAGTCGAATGTATTAAAAAAATATGTTGATTTAAATAAAGGGAAATGCAAATTTTAACGTTGCTGTATTAAATGCAAGCGACTGACGACATTTTACAAAACAATTATAAATTATATTTTAACCAAATATTATCGAGCAGAGTAATGAAGATTTGTTTCGTTTCCCAGAGTGATGTGATAGCACGCTACTTACCAGCCTTATCGGTCACCTCATAATAATTTTATGTCTGACATATAATTTTTTTTTTATGTAGGGGAAATACCGAAGCAGACCACTAAATTCGTGGGTCCCCATTCGTTCCTCAATGATTTCAAGTATCCGACTACAAATTTACAAATACCTTACTTTCATTGCATCTCGTGCTGTCACTAGCCTTTTACTCTCTACTGTCGTGCTTTCAGGCTGGCGACTGATACATGTCGAAATTCTTTCATCACAGAGTCTATGGTAATTGCTAACATTTGCTTAAGGCTTAGCCTCTCCAGCATTTCTATATAATCAAATCCTTTTTCCATGTTAGCTTTTTTCCAAGCACAATCTGCAAGTCTTACCCCGATTTTAATTAACTTGGCCCTATAATACTTGAGAGTCCGTGACCTGTACTAATGCAGTTAACCATTCGTAGGCACCCAGATTATAGCCAAGCTCCTTCTTAGTCTTCCTGCCAACTTTTAGTGAAAAGTTCCAGAGTCTTTGGTGGGAATCGAACCTACAACCCCGGACTAGCTACTAGCCCTGCGAGGCGCCCTGACATATGACTTAAGGAAAATTTTTCTTTGTAAAGATATTTTTTTTCTCTATAATCTATAACTTTATACTAAATTTTTTTAAATATGAACTTTTAATATTATATTTAGCATTTTTTAGAAAATATCTTAAAAGAAAGGGAGCTAAAAGAAGACTTCTAACGTGAGCACTTGACATTAAGGTAATTGGGATTGTTCCAACAGTAAATGAAAAACTGTTGTCATACCATTCTTTTTCATTATCTTGACATTGCCTTACCACGCTGAACTGACTCTTTAAACTTTCACATTTATAGGAAACCAACCTGAATGGACCCAACCCTCCATATTATCTCAAACCATCCTACCCAACATAAATTCGCCGCATTCTGATACACAGATTTAAGATGAGTTTACATACTCCAGATAAATACCAGAAAGAACTAGACATAATTATATATAATAGCTATAAAACAACGGGTACAAAAACAGGTACAAACACACTACTACAACACTAATAATATAAAAATAAGACATCGAGATAATCAATACAACAAGATCATACACTCTTACTTACACCGAAACCAAAATATATCGATTAACTAACATTTTTCACAATGAAGTTCTATATGCAGCACTAAAAACCAGTAACACTCTTGGACATAATCTCAAGACATCGACAGAAACAACCGAAAATTTTGCACTAGGAGGAGTACCTATTAAGGTATCAACTCAGGGAGACACACCAGGGGAAATAGATAGATATAGACATTCTTGAAAACATGAAAGTTCACAAAACACCAACCGTTAAAGGATACTTTATTAACGAACAGGCAAATATAACCTCAGACTCAATTTTTACAGCACTGTAACCACTGAAATACTCTGGGAAAAAAACATCCACACGTAGACACACTTCCTGCCTAATAGTAAACGAGAAAAATACACACTGACGTTACATAAATATGACATTTAGCAAGCAATTTATCTGAAGAGCATCCTTTAAGTAGACACCGCCCTAATGAACAAATTAGCTTACTCTGCAGTACTATAAAAAAACGTGGCTTAATAATGATATTCTCATATCGAAAGTAAAACAAATAGCCAGTGACAACGGTCTTCACCGCAGTTATGACAATGTGACTTCTTCATAAGTAATAGGGAACGGTTCGATTTTTATGAAAGCGTCCCGTCACGTTCCCATCAAACTCGTGTAGAGAGAAGTCAATTGACACGGTTTCAATGCTGTAGGACAGATCCTATACCAAGGATTGGCTTAACTCCCGGAAAATATACTATTTATAATACTTTTAAATCGGTTACGTCATGTGTCCTCTATGCTTAAGTCATACTTCATAGCTTCCTGTACCACTTCTTATTTTTGACATGTCATGGAGTGAGTATGGTTAGAGCAATTGTTTCCAGTTTTTTTACAGGATAGATTTTAAACCTGCTTTTACTTTATACATTTGGTTACAAGCTTTCTTAAACACGTTGCGGTTTGTTTCATGATTTCTGAATTATATATCTGGGAACAGCAGAATATTATTTTAGAATCTTGATTTTTTCTTTCAATTTTTATGTTGAGGCAGAACCTTATAACTACCTTCCATTCAATATAATTTTTCCAAAATTTTGCTTCATAAGCACCACAAAAATTTTCTAAATCAATTTTTTAAAAAATTTTAAATGTTGCACAGGTCTGTGGTAATAATTTGGCTTTTACAGATTTAAAAAATATCAATTAGTCGACGAGTTATATGCTGAAAATCGGCATTTGGCTGCAAAGTTCGAAGGTCGATTAAAAAAAAATTCGAACTAATATAAACGCGATACGAGTCGATACGAGTCCTCTTTTTTCACCCCTCACTCTCAGAATCGACCGAACTTTTGCTGAACTGAATTTGTTCCACAGTGTAATACAACATTGTTTTTGACTGTTTCGACTTATAGATTAGAAGTTGGGTTTTCAACTTTTATTATAATTAACTAGCTGCGCCCGCCACGTCGTGTGAGCCCTGACAATATTTTGCTCGATTTTGCTTTAAAAATATTTCACACCAATTGTAAGACTCCTCCTTTAATAGTGCTTCAGTTATGGTTTATGTATTTACTTTATATAAAGTTACCCATCCCTGGATAAAATTCTAAAATTTATAAAAGATTCTAGAAATTATTGTAAACGTCTGTAAAAGGTGTTTAACATATTTTAATAACGTTATAATTCCATAGAGTAAAAATACAAATCAAATACAAGTTTATTTAATTAGCGCCTAATTATATGCAATGGTGTTTAAAATATCCCAGTTTTAAACCGAAAATTTCAGTAGCTTTAAAACGTATTCTACAAAGTAAAAATTCAAATCAAATACAAATTTTTTTTCAATTCGCTCCTAATGTCACGCAATAGTGTTTTAAATTGATAATTTGAGTACATTTAAACCGGAAATTACCTTTTTTCACTGCATTTTCTTCACTTTCTCTTGGAAATGAGTTATTTTTGCGGAAAAAGCGTATACTATATTGGAATCAGGATGCTAAGGTACCTCCTCACAAAATTTGGTTATATTCCATTCAGTAGTTGTTACGTGATGCGAACACAAATGAAAAGCAGACAGACAGAGAGACAGACAGACGGAAATGAGTTACTATTTTATTATATGTATAAATACTCTATGGGTTTTCCTATTAAGACGCCTGTAAGATATACACTGGGGTATTTTATCAGCGATATTTGGCGCGCCATTTGATTATTTATTCTAATGAAAAGTTTTAGCGTCTAAAAGTGCTTTTACATGACGTGTATTTGTCATATGACTTGTCACTTTTCCATGTGTAAATTCTAAACACGTCGTGTGAACCCTTTCAAACATAACATGTGTATTTTCCATGTGTACAATACATATGACATTTTTCATTTAGAACGTATTCTATTTTGATGTGACAAAGCATCTGACATCCTGTAATGCCAACTTGATATTTTGCTATATTAGGTTTTTTGTGGTACCAAAAGCACAACGTTTAACTCTTTGCGTCAGCTGTGGTTGGCAATACAAACCTGTGTGGCGGAAAAATTATATATTATAGGTTATGTCAGATGTACTTTCCCATGTACGTTTGAAAGCAAAAATTATAAACCGTATGTAAAATGCCTACTTTGACAAACACATGAAATTACATATGGGTTATCAAACTGGCAAGTCATATGACAAACACATGTCGTGTAAAACCACTTTAAGCGGTAAAAACGCTGTTTTTAATATAGTTCTCATTCGTTTTTAGTATAAATACTTTTGAACAATTTTTCTTCAGCTGAACTGTCTTTTATTGTTTATTTGAATATTTATAATATTTGTCAAGTTATTTTACAGTCATGCAAACTGCTTAAACATGTAAAGATCAATTTCGTTCCGACTATTAGAAGTGGAATTTAATTGATTTTGAAGATTTCATTACATTTTTAGAATGTTGCGTTTTGAAAATAAATTAAAATTGTTGCACGATCACTTAAATATAGAAATTTATGTTTAATAGTAAATCTTTTTTTAAACCGATTTCATTTAACTTTAGTAGCGAAACGGTAGCTTTAGGCAAATCCCGTTTGCGGTCCACCATCGCATTTATCAATTTTCCAATAAAAGCGAAACAAATTTTATGTCTCTTTAAAAAAAACAAAATGCTCTTTTATATGTTTATGTCAAACTTTTTATGTTTTACTTTTTTCACTTTTGCGGTCGATCAGAATGAACATGTTCACAACGTTTTTTCTTTTCTTTTATTTTCGATATGAATTTATGGTAAAAATACAAATATTTTTATAATGTCAGCATAACACTGGCATTCGGTGGGTGAAAACGAAATTGTTTTCAACCTTTTGCCTGCAGTTGTAACAGTATTTTTAGTCGTTCCAACGACTATATTTATTTGAATACACACTGCCAAAGTTAGTCTTTTTCAATAATATAAATTACTGAACGTGCACTAGTAAAACGTTGGCAAAGTTATTGCTGTTTCAGTTAAAATTATTATTTTTTTTTTTTGGTTTTCACATGGAAGTTCTTTTGTTTTATTGACTTTTTATGTTGTTGTTTTTGTTTTATTTGCTGAAAAAATTTTTTCTTTCCTGGATTGTTAAAGTTCACTGCAGGTTGCAGTTTTGCTCTCTTTTTTATTTATTTTTGTTTTTTTTTTTTTTGGTTTGCTTACAGTTTAAAAATAAATATTTATATAAAAAGTGTAAAATGTTTTAAAGCTTTGGTAAACATTTAAAATAAATTGGTTTGTTATTTTTTTTTTTAAATTTTAATAATTGTTTGGAATATCAGTGAAATATTTTCAGAATTTCCTTTGAGATTTTATAACTTTTTATTTTGATTTAATTTATTAATTAAATAAAAAATAAAAAAAAAAGTTTGTACCCAAAGGGTAAAAACGTAACCCTATTGTTTTCGTAAAAATGTCTGTCCGTCTGGCCATCTGTCCGTCTGTCAGCGCCTTTTATCTCTGGCGCCGTAATAGGTAGACTCTTGAAATTTTCACAGATAATAGGGTGTTCCGATAGAGAGGTCTTATTCACGAATATGTGTTTATTTCTTGAACTGTAGGAGGTATAGACTAAAGATTTACAAACAGTAATTAAAACTTAATTCGCTATATAAACAAGTATAAAAAATAGACCTAAAAAGTAAAGGGTGTTCCGATGTGTGGTGTCATTTGCATGTATTAGGCTTAAAATTTGAACCATAATAGATAGACTCTTGAAATTTTCACAGAAGATGTATAACTGTGGCCACTATAGCAACGAATACTAAAACTTATAGGATGTTCCGAAAGTGACGTGTTATTTGCCTTTATTTCTTTAGCTATAAGAGGCAACCACTTAAAATTTGCAGACAATAACTTAAACTATGTTCACGTTGTAAGCAAGTATACAATATTAAACCTAAAAATTAAAGGGTGTTCCGATAGTGACGTGGTTTGCATGGATATGACATACGTTTTGAACGATAATAGGTAGACTCTTGAAGTTTTTACAGGAGGTGTATTACTATGGCCACCATAAAAATTAACCCATTCGCTGCCAAGCCTAAATTATATGAAATCTTTCCCATTGCTGATTTTTGCTTGTAAAAGATAAATTATAATGTTTTTCAAGTTTTTTACTTATACATACAAATTTATATATATTTATGTTTGTGGCCACAAAAAATTGGTAATACAAAAGCCAGCATGTTATAATATATTTAAAGTATACTCGTCTTGGCAATGGTCACGCATTGTGACACCCTGTCAAAGACGAGTATACTCGTCCTTGGCAGCGAATAGACAGTGACGTGATTTGCATGAACATTGACTAATTTTTAACCATAATAGATAGACCTTTGAAATTTTCATAAATGGTGTATTACTATGACCCCTATAAAAACAATAAAAATTTAAAGGGTTTTCCAACAGTGACGAGTTTTGCATGTATAACAACATATGTTTTAACCGTTAGAGGTAGACTCTTCCAGTTTGTATAGAAGATGTGTTGCCATGGCCACTATGACAATTACTAAAAATTAAAGGGTGTTCTGACAGTGACATGTTTTTAACGTATAATGACTTGTTTTTTTAATCGTTATATATAGACTCTTGATATATTTAAAGAAGGGGAATTGCCATGGTTGCTATAACACATAACAAAATTAATAGCTAGACTCTTGAAATGTTTACAGTAGATGTTGTACTTCGGCCGCTGTCACAGTTACTAACATCCAAAGAGTGTTGCATCAGTGAAAATTGTAAACTATATTCAAACATACATGATCAATCTAGTAATGAAAACCTTGAGTCGTTTAAGTGAAGCACCAAGAGTCTTTGGTTTGAAGCGAATCCACCACCACCAGGCAGATAGGTTAGCACACTACCCACTAGCACTCCGGATAACTCCTTTATTTTCAATTAGGTATACCTTTTTAGTAGTTTTTTTTTCTTTTTTCTTTTCTAATTGTTTAAGGACATATGAAACCGTGTAAGCACTTTAAAGAATTCGGATCTTGCTGAAAATACATATATATAAACTTCCAAGCTTGATTAAAATTATTAACAAAACTAAAATAACGTATCGCCCTATTCGGAAAAACTGCTCATTTGAAAATTGTGCTATTGTGCCACAAGTATTCGAACAAATATGAAAAGCTAAAAACTGACAATTCTTTGTCCTGGTAAACCTAACTCTTATATGTTGGTTCAAACCTCGCACCAGTAACAAGTTGTGTGTATGATTTTTGTCTAGCGAAATGAAAAACAGTTTTATAAGATCATGATGATGCATATTTAAAACAGGTACCCTTGTATTAAGCCATTTATAAAGATTTATTACTTACAAAAATGCACTTCTATTTTTTTAATTAAAAACAAAAAAAAATACTAAGAAAAGCAATTTGATTAACAACCGAACACACAAAAAACTCCTTTCGTCGAATATGCTACCGAAGAAGTAGCAAGCGTAGGCTTTAAGTCGATTTCTAAAAAAACATATGTCTTCTTTATGATAAATAGCGCCTGGCGCGAAATCAAAAACATGAATTTAATTATATTTTAAACTCGTATTGTGGTCAAAACAAAAGGTGTAATTTTTTATTCCACAAGAAATCATGTAGAAGGGCAGTTTTAATATTTATTTGTTTGTTTTTATTTTTTTTTTAATGTATGCAAGTGTTTGTATTATAGATGTCATGTTAACACATAATTTGTTGCTACTTATTTTAAAATGAAGAAAAAAATCGACTGCGAATAATATATGTTGTGTTTAAAAATGTGTTTGGGTTAAAACTTAAAATATCATATTACCTGGGCAGTTAGCAGTTACGTTTTCTTTTTGTTTGTTTCTCACACAGCAGTCAACAAGGAATTAACAAGAAGAGCAACTTCTTGATTTACGCGATTGTTTTTTGTTCTCCTTGTATTTATTTAGGAAACCCAGTCTACAATTTATTTGTATTTTAAGATAAAAATTACAAGACGTGTAATAATTAAATAATAAATAATAGAGAAAATCTGAAATAAAATTTTAACGCATTAAAGAATTAAAGCCCGAGACTAATAACAGTGTCATGTGCCTGTCAAATACCAAAAAAGATGTTTAAAAAAAAGGATTAAAGTCGCTCATTTTCACTGACTATATATTAACAAGTTGCGATATTAAGGACCGTAGAAAATAGGATGTTTTACTCTTTAAGGATGCATTTACTCCACTCGGTGTATTTTATGTGGTCTGAATCAGTAACAGGCCCATGGTAAGGTTAGGTTACGATAGGTTAAGAAGGGTTATACCAAAAAAGGCACATCCTCTCGGAAACCTAGATGGTCCATTTTAATACCATTCAGCTAACAAAAACTAAAACAAACAGAAAAAGAGAGACATATATGCGTACTGCTACCAATCACTTAGCGACTAGATATCAACGATGAAGCCGACGGCATCTTCAAATCGACAAGTCTTTCACTTAGCCAACTTAGTCTGCGGCCTTGTAATACTGTGCAGTGTCACACAAAATGCTATACAGTTTCCAACTCTAGCACAGGCTGGACTAAAGTATATATAATTATATTAAATTTTTATTTTTTTACTTTAATTTTTTACCTTAATTTTTAAGATTTGAGCACTTTTTGTTAGTTTATATAATTTGGAGATGCTATAAATATATAATATCGCACATCACACAGAAGTCCTATGTACCAGTAACCCATCTACTAGTTATTGCTTATTGGTCTACTGGGTCAATGGCCAGTGAACAAACCTATCACGACTCTAAGAATTTTCCTGTCTAAACCAAGAAGTTTGTTTAGTTTAGTTGTTTCAGCGCCCACTCTGAGCCAAATTACTGAGACTCTGTAATCCTCCCTTACATCCCAAGACCGGTTAATTCTCTTTAATATTATTTAGTAGTTACTGCGTATTTCGATTGGAAAGAAAATAATTTTGAAACTAATAGGTCGATTATGGATGGCAACTGAAATTTAGTTGCGTTGTCTAAAGGCAACGCAACTGGGAAACAAATTGGTATTATGTGAGGCAACTTTTTTCATTTCACATAAAGTTATCGATAATGCTATTTTGAAAGTCTAGCAAATAGTCAAAAAGTTTTTAATAAATAACAAAGAAAATACAAAAAAAAATGTCTACAGTTTTGATTCTTTTTGAAATTAATAACTAAAATGTGCCTAAAAAGACGTATAAATTTAATGCAAGGTTATCATCATGTTCCAGCCAATGCGATAAATCTCAAAGAAAAATATACAATACTCCTCGTCCACCTGAGGATCCTGCTGCAGATTACAACCCCTCTTTAACATGAACCCTTTAGTATACCAAGTTTCATACCAGCAGCTATTTTTCGACCATTTTCATCAAAAGTTGAAAGGCTGGGACCAGGTGCTGAAAAAATATGTGTCTATAAAAATTTGTATCATTGTTATTCCTTTGTTGCATTGCAGATTCTTTGTGTCGAATGAAATGAGAAATGCAAAAAGGAAGCCATGATACTTACGTTGTCTGCATGAGATGAAAAAGTAAACTTACTCTTCAGTTTTAGTGCAGTTTTTACTTTATAATTTTTGAAAAAAATCAACAGCAACTACAAATATATGGTTGCCATTTTGGCAACTAAAATTAAAATCTTTTAGTTGCCAGTTGCCATACGTAATACATTTTCTTCAACTGACAACGCAACTGAGGTTTAGTTGTCATCCATAAAAGACCTATAAGTAAAAATCAAACAAAATCGTAGACAAGGATTGTCTGAAGATTCCTTTGGGGAATCGAACCCTCCACCCCAGACTCATACCCTAGAGCAATACCAAACAGATTATAGAGGCATTCAAACTGCATGTGTAAACTAGGAATCGTGTCCCTGATAGGAAACTGGTTATAATATGTTTATCGGAGATAAGTTAAATCTGTCTTATAGAAATAGCAAATTCACACAAAACAACATACGTCAGAAATGTGAGACCAAGAGGGAGCAAACTCTGGATACCAGTCGACCTCCAGTTTCAATATATGGATAGAAAAATGGTAGTTATGTGACATCACGGCCGTGTAGGCAGTTTACTATATGCGCTCTTAAAACACATTATTTACTGCATGAGGAATTTTTTTAGTTCTCTTGTTACGAGCCCTGTTCTAAAGGTAAGTATTTGACAGTGTATATTTAACGCCGCAATTTAACCATTGTTATGGAAAATGGTTATGAAAACTTTTGACAATACACTGCCAACAATGACAGTCTGCAGTCATTTAACGGGTGTGCTTTTATTTAAGTACTAGCAGTGCCTGCCACGTCGTGGGCGTCCATGGCAACATTTTGCTCGATTTTGCTTTGAAAGTTCTCCTACTAGTGTTTAAAATATCCCACTTTCAAAAATAAAAGGCGTGCAACCGTGTTCGAAATATCCCAGTTTTAAACCGAAAATTCAAGTATCTTACCAGAAATTGCGTTTTTTCACTGCTTTTTCTCCACTTTCTTTTGAAAATGAGATACTTTTCGGAAAAAAGTATCCTATATTGGAATCAGGATGCTAAGGCACCTCCTCACAAAATTTTGTTAAAATCCATTTAGCAGGCAGACAGACAGTCGAAATTGAGTTACTATTTTATTATATGTATATAAAATAACTGTGTACTATTTGATTTAAATATTTAATAAATTTCGGGACACCCTTTAAAAATTATTGGAATTCTTTTCAAAAAAATGTTTATTAGCAATTTCATTTGATATGAAAATCAACTCACTTACGGGAGAAGACTTTATAGTATCTCAATGTTGAAGTAAAGAAAAAACAAATCAAATTAAAAAATTTTCGGGAAATTTATCATTTTTGTGGCTACCTAAGCGCTACGTAAACGGTGTTAAGAATCATTCCTAGGAAGTTCATATGTTCTAAAAAGTTGTTTACTGAGATCTTAGGTTCATTTTTGTAGTGGATTGTTTCCTTGAATTTTGAACGGTTTGCTACCTATGGACCTGAACAGGGGCAAAAAGGTAGAAAAATTGAATTTTTTTAAAGTTTTTTGCGAATTTGCCCTTGAAGATGAAGTTTTTTTGATTTTATATATTAACAATTTTTGTTCTTTATGACAAGAGCTACAACTTTGCCTCAGAGAGTATATCAAAATTCCAAACGGTTTGCAAAATATGAGCTTGAGTAAATGATCATTTTTTTGAAAAAATGACATCGAGGCCCCACATCTTTCAGGGCCCTAAAAAAAACCTGGAGGACTTTGGGCAAAGCTGGGAGACAGGGGTCTTTTTTTTGGTCTTTTATCACGTAGTGGTGTCCGTATATGGTTGTTTTTTTCTGTGTTGCACTGTGTAAACCAACTGGCTTCTAGCCCAAAAAATATTATCTTGCAATAGTGAACAAACGTTTGTCTTTTACTGGTGTTAATTTTCATTATTTGAAAAAGTTATTAAATATTGTAAAATTTGGAACTGTGCCAAGTTTTTAACAGATAAATTTAAGATGTTCAAAAAATGAAGTTAATCTGTATATACAGTAGCCGCTCTTTTAAAACTTCACTCAGTTATCATCTACTCAAGGGCCTATCCGTCAGTGTGTGGTTTAGTTATTAGCATTTTTTTTTTTGCTGGGTTATTTATTAGCATTTTTTAAGCTCATTATACCGATCATTTAGGTGTTAACGAAAAAAGTATTCACTGCATTAACAATGCAAATATTAACGTTTTAAAACGTTTATAATAAAGTCATGTTTTAGTTTTTTTTCTCTTTTCTTTTAACAAAATTACTCACAAAACGGGTAACACCTCTTTTAATAACTTAATTTATTGTTGGCTTTAAAAATAAAGATACTTTCGATTGCAAAGCTGCCATTAAATACTTTATAAAAATTTTCAACACAAAATCTGTGGTTTTTGTTTTAAAACTTTAAGTTTCCTTCTTCTGCCTTACACTTATAAATTAAATTCTTTTTAGGATTTTTGTTTAAGATATTTTTATTTTAATTGAATTCTTTAACCTTGTAAGTTTCAAGTATTTGGTTGTTGCACTTGTTTTCATTTCCTTTCCCTTAATTTCACTCACTATTTTTGCAAATATTTTGCGTATTTTCTTCCTAAAACAATTAGAATGAACAAAAAAAAAAAAGAAAAAAATATGAAAAATTAAAACCTTTTTTTAATTAAAATTCTAAGAAACATTTTTAGTTGGTTAATTGAAATGTAGTACAAGTACGCCGTCGGTTCTTTTCATAAAATAACACTCCTCCTTCATTAATTAGGATTTTTGTTTTGATATTCAAATATTTTAAATTTATTACAAGTAAATAAATGTTTTTATAATTAAGATGTATTTTTTTTGCTTCTAACCTTGTTTTTTTTTTTAATTTATTACAACCAGCATTTTTTCTAATGACTCCTATATTCTCAGCATTTTATAATTTATTTTGCAATTTCCTTAAAAGTTTTTTTTTTAATTAGGGGAGGTTTAGGAAAATACTTTTATATGCTTCTCAATAAATCACATGTAGTGCTTGAGTCTTTAACCCCATTCAAGTGGATGCAAACTACCTACTTAATGCCTTGAATTATATTTACCAGTGTTATTATAATAGGAGGAGTAAAAAAAAAAATAATATGAATAAATGTTATTTTAAGGAATAAATAATATTATTAAGTTAATTGACTACTATTTTGTAAGAAATAAATAAATAAATTTTGTACGAAATAAATAAATTAATTTTGTAAGAAATAAATAAACATAAATAGATCTGTTTCCACGAGAAAAGTTTATTTGCAGATGTAAAATGATACATCAGATGCAAAACACATCACTATGTGAACACCCTTTTATTTTTAGGTTTAATAACACACTGTGTACTTTTTTAAGTCATGGCAAAATAACCATATACGGACACCACTACGTCATAAAAGACCAAAAAAAAAAAAAGACCCCTGTCTCCCAGTTTTGCCCAAAGCCCTCCAGGCAAAAGTGAAAAATTTCCCGGCTACCTAAGCGCTACCTAAACGGTTTTAAGAATCATTCCTAGGAAGTTCATATGTTCTAGAAAGTTGTTTATTGAGATCTTAGGTTCATTTTTGTAGTTGATTGTTTCCTTGAATTTTGAACGGTTTGCTACCTATGGACCTGAACAGGGGAAAAAAGGTAAAAAAATTGAAGTTTTTAAGGTTTTTTGCGATTTTGACCTTGAAGATGAAGTTTTTTTGATTTTATATGTTCACAATTTTTGTTCTTTATGACAAGAGCTACAACTTTGCCTCAGACAGTATATCAAAATTCCAAACAGTTTGCAAAATATGAGCTTGAGTAAATGATCATTTTTTTGCAAAAATGACATCGAGGCCCCACATCTTTGAGGGCCCATAAAAAAAACCTGGAGGACTTTGGGCAAAACTGGGAGACAGGAGTCTTTTTTTTTTGGTCTTTTAGCACGTAGTGGTGTCCGTATATGGTTATTTTTTTCCATGTTGCACTGTGTAATTAAATATTAAATAAATTTAACTTTAATTTCGTATACTTGTTTATCAAGCGAACATAGCTTTAGTTTCCGTCTGCAAATTTTAAGTGCTTACCTTCTACAGCTCAAGAAATAAAGACAAAAACAAATTTAATTCGTCATTTTAGAACACCCTATAAGTTTTTTAGTTTATTTGTTAATATAGAGGCTACAGTTATAGACCTTTTGTGAGAATTTCAAAAGTCTACCTATTACGGTTTCAGAGATATAAGGCGCTGAAAGGCAGAAGGACAGACATTGCAACGAAAACAATGACTGATACGAAAACAGTCACTGATATGTTAGCGCACATGATCAGAGAATTTCAGTTTCATGTTGTTGACATAAATATACATACTGCAATTTAGATTAAAAAAAAGTTCGTATAGGGTTAAAAAAGCTTGAAGCACATCGAAATCCATTATACTGTGACATTCTAAATGACCGTGGTTGTATTACCAAGATGAAGGAAGATTACCGACCTATGACAGCAACCATTAAACATAATTTTTTTTTTGTATAATACTGGCTGGACTTAATTTTATTTTTTTAGTCTTAAGTATAAGTTCTTTTTGTTAGTTCAAATATACATATTTAAGATTAAATCAACAATATGAAAAAATTAAAATACCAACGACGCATATGAAAAATTAAAGATGCACTCTTTCCGCGATTTGCGGGCCTAGATGGACTGATTGGTGGTACGCTAGACTATTAGTAGTGTTCTCTTGGCTCTATTTATAAAAAACAAAGATTTTTTTTCTTTTATGAAGTAGAATGGTCAAGGAATCATCCATAGAAAAAAATCCTAAAATTATTGCAAGGCTCTGTAAAATGTGTTTAAAATACTTTAATAACGTTGCAATTCCACAATGTAAAAATACAAATCAAATACAAATTTTTTTTCAATTGGCGCCTAATGTCACGCAATAGTGTTTACAATATCCCAGTTCTAAACCGATAATATCCTTTAATACCTTTAAACGGGAAATTGCGTTTTTTCACTATTTTTCTCTAATTTCTCTTGGAATTGAGAAAAAAAAGTATCCTATATTGGAATCAGGATGCTAAGGAACTTCCTCACAAAATTCTGTTAAAATACATCCAGTAGTTTTTAAGTGATGCGAACACAAATGAAAAGCAGACAGACAGAGAGACAGACGGAAATGAGTTACTATTTTATTATATGTATGTATAGATGTGTAAATTTCATGTGTCTGCCTCTTGCAGTTCAAAAAATAAACACATATACGTAAATAAGACGTCTCTATCGGAACACCCTATAAGTTTTAGTATTAATTACACCTTATGTGAAAGTTTCAAGAGCTTGCCTATTACTGTTCCAGAGATAAAAGGCGCTGACAGATGAACAGACGGACAGACATTATAGCAATAACAATAGGGTTACGTTTTCACCCTTTGGGTACGATGAAAATAAAAATATCTAACTTTCTCAAAAAATAATTATTTCTTCAGTTAAAGAAAACCGCATTTCACAAGTGGGTAATTCCACGTCAAATCAACAAGGCACTCAATATGCCTATTTCAAATATTATTGAAACTTTTTTTATTTATATTCTTTGACTCCCTGAATCCAAATATAATTTTTAAAAAATTCTATCTCCTACAGTTTTTCCGCTACACAGTTATCAAAATTGAAAAATGTCGCTCTTTTGCATATGCGCATGATTTCTGATTGATACTAAATTAAAGCGTATGAAATACCCTTTAAAATGAGCTATTACTCAACTTTCTAGGACTTATAGAACTGGATTTATAATATATTTAATCCTCGAGCGCATAAGCAAAAAAGCGACATTTTTCAATTTTGATATCTGTGTAGCGGAATAACTGTAAGAGATAGAATTTTTAAAAAATCATATTTGGATTCAGGAGTATAAATAAAAAAAGTTTCAATAAAATCGGGAGTGGTAAATTTGAAAACATTTTTTTTGGTTGATTTGACTTGGAGTTACCCAAGTAAGGTTAATTAAAAAAAATTTGGACTGGCCCATACTCAACTTTACCATACTCAATAGAAACAGATATTTTTATAGATATTATACATAAAGAATATAAGTTCAAAGTATATTCGAATCGAAAAATTAATTATTTAAATTTGGGGTGTTAAGTAAACTACCCATTCCCGATTATGCCCAAAATTAATACAGCTCTTCATCTCCATATACCAAAGGCACATACTGAATTTCATTTTGATATGTCATATGGTATGACCAGTATAGCGTTCATAAAATTTGGGAGTAAGTGAACTCCCTCCCGATTATGCTCAAAGTGTATATAGTTCTTATCTCCATATACCAAAGGCACATACTAAATTTCAATTTGATATATCAAACGGTATGACCTGTACGAACTCCACTAAAATAGTGGCATATACACCCACCCACACGCATCATCGTGAAAATAGCCAAAATGGATTCAGGAGGCCTCAAAATGTATAAATCGGTCGAAATCCCAACCTGGATATTTTCTCGATTACTATACTTTACCTTATACTACGTATGTTAAAGTTAAAATAAACCCTGTAAAACTTTTCATATTCACCAAAAATGAATTGACTAAAACTACCAAAAATAATTAAAACCCCGAGAAGAATAGAAATATTAACAGCAGAAAACACATGTACAAATTTGTTTGTAATAAAGCAAAGAGTTTCTTTAAATCACTATTGCAATCATAGAACAGAACAAGCAATACCTCAGAAAGACGGACACTGTATACTTGAACCCATTTTCCCTCTTTTATTTAAATGACGAAGAAACAGAAAATACAAACAATAAAACTCTTAAGAAAGAAACACTTGTAATTTCTGTAAAGAAGACAAAGAATTAAAAAGAGACAAAAAAAAACAAAAACTCTATCACCCCCTTGGTGGAATAAACAATGCTGTGCAAATTCAAAAATATAACAACAAAGAAAAAATGTAGCAGCCTTAAAGCTAAAAGAAACTGTCAAAATGTAAAAGGCTGATAAGAAGAAATGCTCTGGCTCTCCAAACATGTGTCATTTGTTATCAACAGCTCTCTCTCTCTCTCTCTCTCTTAAGAAATTGTCACCCAGAGAGTAAGAGATAAAATATATTTAAAATATACTTCAAAGATTCACAAAAGAAAATCAGCATGATATAGAATATGGATGATGAAAAACTCAAGTTGAACAAATTTATATGTATATACGTATGTATGTATAAACAGCAGCATAAAATGGCGAGCATAGAAATTTCAAATACTGGCATTAATTTTTCTTACGGCTGTTTTCTGCAGGTATATGTATGTGCGAATGGTGGGGTTATGTTGAGAAGGGGGGGTGGGGGGTGGTTGTTTTATATATCAAAAAAGCATAAAAATCTATCGATTTTTTTACTCTGTTGTAGAACATTTGCTTGATGGGATGGATGTGTAAGTAGAACTGTTTGTGATTGTAAAGGGGGTTTCTGCAATGTCTGGCTTTATTTTTCGAATAGTACTAATAGTGTTGCACAGTGGCACAACAAAATGTGTGGGCGATTCTAACATTTTACTTAAGTTTTATCCGTAATATTTTGTAAAAAAATTGCAATTTGTTTGCTGTGGTGTAAAGGAAGAAATATACTTTTACCCACATTTTAGAAAAGCTGATAATATTGGGTTGTAAAACCCAATAATTAGATTCTATATTTATCATAAGGATCCCTGATATCCTTATGATCAATATAGGATCGCATCGTGGCAGTGGAGCGAATAACTTGCTTCCACCATTAAAGTTACCGCATGTTGTTGTTGTTTTTTTTAACAACTATGTTAATTCCTTTGGGAAGGGATAGGAGTAGATAAGACAGATGGTTAGTGTAATAATAAAGCTTCAACAACCCTGGAATTGCACGTTATGATTATTTTGAGAACTGTGTTACAGCATATACCGGCGCAGAAGGGCGCTGTGATATGCATTATTATAAAGAGAATTAAAACAGTTGTCATACCTTTCGGTGAAGAACGTCATCGCTGGCTGTTGTTTTGGTACGTTTGGCAAGCGCTTTCGATGTAAATACATCATTTTCAAGCAGGGTTTAAAATATTACTCTTTCGGTACGCTTGGCGAAGGCTTTCGATGTAATGACATAATAGTACAAATCCAATTAATTTAATACCAGAATTAAAACATATTAAAAAAATTGATGTTGCCACGGCTGAGTATTGAACTCATGAGTATGCTTAAGCAGTCAATGTAATGGGTCATTGGGCCACAGCTGGTCATATACTAATTTAACGTGGTATCTGCATGACGGGTAATAACATGAATGAATCGAATTAGAACCATTATACAAAATAATAAATCTTAAAAAAAATCAGAACTGTTCTTTTGCATAAGGCTGGTTTTTTTCCAACTCATAGTGCAGACGTAAATAGAAATCCTAATATTCCTTTTTAGTAACTTCGAAAATTTCATAGATTTTTTTTAAATAGGGTATTCTTTGATGAATTATCCTAACCTCTAAAATTTATAATGCCCCACAAAAGAAGACGAACTTCTGAAGGCCTTTTTTATGTCTGCTGAAATTAACCTCTAGAATGGCTAAAAGAAGATGTAGACGAACTTTGTTCAGCAAACATGTAACATGTAATGGAACCAAAATGATTGTGTATACTAAATAATGCGTAATAGAAGGCCTGTTTACTCTATTTTGATCCGCTGAGTGGTTCTGGTTAATTATATAAAACTAAACATATAAAAAATAAACCAACAAAAACATTAAATATGAGAAAAATGGAAAATAGGTGATTTTGCCCATAGCAATTTTATCCGTACAATATGCTGGCCAATATTGATTTATGGCAAATAAGGCACACCTGACATCGATAAATCTAATGCTTCGCCATAAGCATAAGGACCTAGAATGTATAAAAGCGTTCCAACCGGATGTTGATAGAAGTTCTAAGAACTAAAGATCTACGTTTCGTGCTTTTTAGTTTTAATAGGCACAGAAAATAAAATCCAATCCAACCCAATGCGTTTATTATATTGATTACCCAGTTCAAGACATCAGAACTTTTTGAAAACAACTCGGACTTGACAGTATAGGTTCGATTCTACTACTAAAAAAATCCTATACTCGGTTTTTTGATTTTGGTGATTAATTTTTATTTATGGACCAAAAAAGGTCTGAAAATCAGTGGGACTTTAAAAAAAGATGTCTTCAGTTTAACATCTCATTCACACTAGGTAATACCGCTTAACTTTGTCTAGCTATAATAATGCTGCGGATTCGGTAAATCAACTCTATTACCATTTTATGCCAAAAAAGGAAATTATTCCTGCACTTTTTTTTAAAAGAAAATTAAAAATATTTGTTTTATTATTATATTTTACAAACAACATATAGGAAGATTGTAGCCACTGTAAAACTGAACTTCTATAAACATACCAATGCAATCTGAAAGTGTCTGCAAAATAAACTATTTGTTAATTGTTAAACGTTTACCATTGGAGAACTAAAAGCATTTCTAACCTAAATTAAATATATTTATTTTTTTATACTATTAACAGTATAAATACATTAAAACGGGGATCGATTCTCAGTTTCTAAACTAACAGAATCCTTCAAACTTCACCTGACTATAGAAGAAACAACCTTCTTTTTCGCATTTGGATACTATATCACTAAGGAGCGGGACGTCATGTAAACAAATTAAACCTATGCGAAATTGTAATCTTTGCACCGATTTATTTACTTTATTTGTGGATTTCCTTAGATATGTACTACACACAGTTGCGTCGCACATACACTGATTGAATAATGATCATAACGCTGATTTAATTTTATATATTTGACATCAGCAAAAATTATTAAATAAACAAGTTTATATTTCTCTGAAAACTATTTTTGAAAACTATTCTAAAAACTTCCAGTATAAAAAAGGAAAAATAAGCTAAATTTCTGCTTTCTTGAATCAGAGCTTATGATTTTAACTTTAACATCAGTTGGTCTATTTCTCAGCAATGGCAACTATGACAATTCTGTCATTAATGCAATGACATACAGTTATAAAATAAATGACAAATACACATCAAATTATTGACAGAAAGTCATCAATGCAATATCCAACTTTTGAAATTTAATGACAACTTGTCCTAAGCTAGAGGAGGACCCATTTGCCATTTTATTCCCTCATTTGTTTCGAAGATACGGAGTAATCAGAAGATGAACTTCTCTATTAGTATATGAGTTATATTGTACAGATTAGACATATATATTTAATTTTTTTTACTTTAATTATATTTTTTGTCAGGAGATGGATCGAAAATTCGAAAATTACTTGGGATTGACAATTTAGTTTGTATTGCTTAAAAAAAAAAATTAAAATTGGAAGGGATAGAGTTTATTAAATAAAAATTTTTGCAAAAATTATAAAGTGTTTATATTTTGCTAAAAAAAATATTTCAAATATAAACAAGAAATAACAAATTGAAAAACAGGTGCCCTGGTAAGCTTGTGGGTAGTGTACTGCCATAAGTCGATTACCACCAAAGATTCAGGATGTTTCACTACAACGAGTACAGGTCTGCGATATTATGCCCGCTAAATTAATTAACAATATAATTTGCAATTGTATTGTCACATTAATTAAATTCATAAAATAAATAATTTAAAATTTACCGTTCCAGAATCAGAGCCTTTCGAAATAGAAAAGAATTAAACGAAATTAAAAAAAAAAAATATTAAGAATATTGAAATTATCAGTCGATCTATTTTTTAACATGCAAATTAATTTTTTAAGTCAGGCTTAATTGCGTTTAATTCTATCTAAGTAGAAAGAATACTTTTTTTATAAATTAGGTGATAATTTTTTTTTAACAAAAAAATGAGAAAATTTTATTTTAGAGCTCTGGTTAATAATTTTTCTCATAGGGGGGATAATAAAGCAGGCCACTAACCAAATGGGTCCCTTTTCGAACCCCTTCATTTCTCAAGGATTTCTGGTATCCGACTGGAAATTTACGAATACTTTACTTTCGTAGAGGCTCGTTAGATAGTTGTTAAATAGTTATTTAACTGATCGGAAATTCATTGTTGAAGAAGGCAGTGTTGTAAGCTCATCTGAGCCAATTGGGGCCGATTTTATATTTGATGTATACTTCAGATATGCCAACTAGTGATCGGGTCCAGACATCGACATTTGCTGACGACACAGCTTTTTTAAGCATTCACGAAAGTCCCGAAGTAGCATCACGATATTTACAAGATCACATATTAATTTTAAAAAAGTGGTAGAATGGAAAATTAAGGTCAATGAACAACTTTTACACTGTGTAGGGAATCGTGCCCCCTTATTCAGATAATTAACCAAATGATACCTCAGCTTTTAGACGTGAAATATCTCGGCATACATCTTGCCCGGTGCCTTACTTGGAAATGCCACATAGAATCAAAGTTGACACAAATGAAGCTAAAAGCAGTCCAACTAAACTGACTTATCGGCAGAAATTCTACTCTCGCTTTAGATTGCAAACTTTTATTGTACAAGTCAATTTTAAAACCAATTTGGTGCTATGTCATTCAATTATGGGGCACTGCCTCAGCTAGCAATGTTGAAAAAATTCAAAGCCGTCAAAATAAGATTCTACGGATGATACATAAGAAACTCGAACATCCACAAAGATCTAAACGTGCCACCAGTTAAATCAGAATTAGCGAAATATGCAGTAACGTATTTGAAGAAGCTTGAAACACATCCAAATCCGCTGGCTCGCAACATGCTAAATGAACGTGGTTACATTCGTCTAAGAAGGAGGGACATTTCTTCTCTCATCCGAACAGAAGAGGGATGACCCGCAAGTAATAGAAGCAACCGTGAAACATACATCTTTTTTTGTCTAGCACTGGCTGGACATAACAAGTATATTTATTTTTATTTTAGGCTTAAGATATGAGTAGTTATTGTTAGTTCAAAAATATATTTGAAGATTCAATAAATAAAATATGAAAAAATAGAGGCTTGTGCTGTCGCTAGCATTTTAAGCATTTAAGCATTTGTATGTATCCAGATTATATACATGCTCCTTCTTGGCCTTCCTAACAACTTTTAATGAAAAATTCCAGAGTCTTTGGTGGAAATCGAACCCACAACCCCGTACTGATAGACTAGCACACTACCTACTAGCCCACCGAGGCACCCCAACTTCTGGTTTAGAAACTACAGAATTATTTAATTTATTTTTCTAAATTTCCACTGTGCACCAAGTTTGCCGCTGTAATAAATTTTTGAAAACTTAAAAAAATATTCAAGATAATTAAAAAAAATATTAATAAAATACTAAAAAAATATGTAGCGCAATATTAGGGGCTATTGCTGGTATTAAATAATCACGATTGCCCTACCATCAATATTAGGGGCTATTGCTGGTATTAAATAATCACGATTGCCCTACCATCCACCCAACAGAAAAATTAGTTTTTTTATGTTTAAGTTTTCTAGCTTTTTGTAGCATATATTTTTGTAAAAAAAAATAATTTAATTGAATTATTTATATGCCCCAAATCCTTTTTCAAAATTCTTCCGATATCATTCTAACAAAATTTGTCAAAATCATTTCACACATTTAAATTTATCCACATAGTACAATTTTGCAATAATTCATTTTGACATAAACTTTTCGACGTGTATCCTGCAAACTAATTACTGTTAATGGCTTTTTAATCCTTTTTTATTCGTAAAATAGCTATCAGCTAAGTTACAATATATGCTCCTCCCACAAACCCACTGTGCACACATTGTATTCAAGATGATTATTATACTGACGATGATGATGTTGATGGCAAAGGGAGTTGGGAGACTTTCTTTCTTCTTTCATGCAAACAATTTTTATTTTTGTATGGCGGTAGTATTTTGTTGCTCGTACTTATGTCTGTACGTACGTACGTACGTACGTACGTTTATACATTTTGTATTTTATGGATTTTGCACAAGTGCATGCGCGTTTAAAAGTAGTGAAATTTGTATGTGTACTTTTTTCCCGACTTTAATAGTATAGGCCTGTGTTTCTTTTTTTTTTTTTTTCTCTGTTATTTTTTCTTCCGTTCTTCTTATTTGAGTAAAAAATTCTGCTTCTTATTGAAAATTTAAAGCGCTGTGTTTGTGTTTGGTTTTGTTGTTTTTTTCATCTATGATTATATGTATGTATATGTATTTAAAACTAAGGTGTGTTAACCTCCGCAAAAAAATAAAATTTTGGGGAAAATGGCAATATTTTTAAATATTTATTAAGTCTTTTGCTTGCTAATTATTTTTTAAAATCCCTTTAGCTTCACTTTTGTTAGAGAGTTTTAAAAATTCTTACTTTTGTGTTGTTTATTTTGGGAGTATGTCCCGTTTATTCCTTCTTTAAGTATCCTTTATTTGCTGCTGCTAATCCAAATTATTGATTTTTTACTGGATATAGACCTATTTTCTATTCAAGAACCTTTAATATAATTTTATATTTAGTTTGTTTTAAACAATTATAAGCTTTATTCTTGTGTTGAAGCCTCATATAAACTTAACACTAATATTATTTTTAATTTAAAATGGAACACTTTATATTATTTAAAGAACTTTTTATCATCAAATTTTTCAAATTTTATATATAATTCTTTACACAAATTCTTAATTTTTTATTATTCTATTTTTCGACTTTCATTTTATTTCCACAAATTTCTAAAACTTTTAAAATTTTCTAGGAAAATGTTCCCATTTTTTTCTTGCTTGTTTCCTTTATTTTCTATATCTACTCTATATATTTTTTTTTTCAAATTATATACATATATGTATGTATACACATTCACATGTATGTATAGTAAAGTATTGTTAAAGAAAATTTCTTTCACTTTTTTATTTCCAATTGAACCGCACAACGTTTTAATTTAAGCGTATTAAAACGTTGATAACGTCCTGACTCAAGCAACGCAAACGACACAATGAGAGCACAAGAGTTTCAGAAATTGAAAAGTCCTTTCATATAACGGCACAATTTTCACCACCTTGCTTTTCACAATAGTCATCCCAATAGCTGCAAAATTTCCCTTGAACTCAAACTACCCTTATGGCAGACAAACTCTCGTATAGCCTAAGCTTCTTTCAAAATGCTCTCTGTGTATTGCTCTTTGCCGTTAAATTAAAATCTCAGAGTATTTGTTTAACAAATTGCGGTAATTTTTTGTGTTTGTGTTGTTTGTATAAATGTGTGTGCAAAAAAATCCTTTATTTAACTCATTTGACATTCTCTATTAGAAATCTCTCTGATTTTCAATATTTTCTTTAAAATTCTATTTTTATTTACTCTCTACAAATTCCCCTTTCTATATAGTTTTCAGCAGAACTTTATATCCTTTAAATAACACACACACACACACATATACACACAAATGCATGCATGTATAAAGGCAACAGTAAACCGCAGACGGATATTTTACGTTTCTACGTTTAATTATAGTTGCACTCGCATGCCTTCAAACGTTTGTTTATGCATTTTATTTATTTTTGTTTTCTTAGAAGGTTTTATAGCATTTTCTGTAGGAATACCCAGTGTTTTTGCATTTAATGTTTGTTTTAAAAAGAAACCATGCGCTTAAATTTATTTTTGTTGGCAAAACTGCATGTGTGCACGTTTCTTTGCATTAAGTTGCTGTTTGTATTTTCATGAAATTTATAGTATTTTTCTTTTTCACAGTTTCTCTCTTTCCATTTGTTATTGTTGTTAATGTGTTTTTTTTTCGCACACACTCCAAATGCTATTTTTGTGCTGCAACGTTAACACACCAACCACAACATTCTTATTAGCAAATTGTTTGTGATGAGTTTTAGTGTGTTTTCATACAGGGTGATTGGGGGAAATTTTGTTAGTTAGGGTCTTGATCTCAATTCTTTCAATAGCAAACAGTATTTGTTTAGGTCTATAGATTTATTAAACTTTACATATTTCAAATACAAATGAGAGATTAAATACTATTACGTACACTGAACCAAATTTCGTAGGTGATATTAGCGAAAAAAATTAGTTGAATATTAACGGCAAAAATAGTTCAATCAACTTAATTTTTATTAAAATCTATTTACGATTTCCTAATACAAACTCATTTTATTCAAATCAACAGAATTTCATTAAAAACAAAACTGTAGTGGCCTACACTCAACTTTAGCATACCCAACGGAAACAGATATTTTTATGGATATATTACAGGAAGAATATAAGTTCAAAGTATATTCGAACCAAAAAATAAATTATTTTCGGTTTGTGGTGTTAATTAAGCTATCCTTTACCCCCTCGTGATTATGGCCAAAACTATACAGCTTTTAATTTTGATATGTCATGCGATATGACCTGTAGAGCGTTTACACAATTTGGGAGTAAGTAAACTACCTCATGTCCCTTCCCGATTATGCCCAAAATTTACACAACTCTTCATCTCCGTATACCAAAGACACATACTAAATGTTGTTTAAATAAAGAATGTTTTATTTGAAAGATAATCTTGTGGCATTTCATTTTAAATATGATTTCTGGCATATGACCGCCACGGCTGGCGCGGCTGGACGTCCAATTTTCGATGACTTTTCCAACATTTGTTGCCGTATATCGGCAAAGCACGGCGAATACTGTCTTCCAAATGGTCCAGCGTTTGTGGCTTATCCGCATAGACCAATGACTTTACATAGCCCCACAGAATGTAGTATAGCGGTGTTAAATCACAAGATCTTGGAGCCCAATTCACAGGTCCAAAACGTGAAATCTATTGTGGCACGAGCTGTGTGACATGTTGCGCTGTCTTGTTGAAACCACATCTCCTGGACATCATGGTTATTCAATTCAGGAATGCAAAAGTTAGTAATCATGGCTCTATACCGATCACTATTGACTGTAACGTTCTGGCCACCATCGTTTTTTAAAACGTACGGACCAATGATTCCACCAGCCCATAAAGCGCACCAAACAGTCAGTTTTTCTGGATGTAACGATGTTTCGACATACACTTGAGGATTACCTTCACTCCAAATGCGGCAGTTTTGTTTGTTGACGCTTCATCGCTAAACAAAATTCGCTTATGAAAATCGGGAACAACGGTAATATCGTTTTGGGCACTATTTGCAAGCGTTGTTCAGACGTGAGTCTATACATGATGAATTGCCAAACCAAACTGAGAATTAATCACTTGACAGCTGTTAAATCGGTCGCCATCTTGAAAAGTAATGCCAATTTAAAGTTCTATACCTCTATAAAAAACACCCTTTATGTCATACGGTATGACCTTAAGAGCGTTCACAAAATATGTGGGTAAGCAAACTACCCCTTGCCCACTCCCGATTATGCCCAAAAACTATACAGCTCTTCATCTCATTATAGCAAAGGCACATACTAAATTTCATTTTGATATGTCACACGGTATGACTTGTACAAACTCCACAAAAATAGTGGCATACACACCCACAGAAATCATCGCGAAAATAACCAAAATGGATTTTCGAGTTATCAAAAGGTATAAATACATCGAAATCCCGACCTCGATTTTTCACGATTATTGTACTTTACCTTATACTAAGTATGGTAAAGTAAAAAAACTCAAAAATGTATAGATGAGGAATACCAATCTGAGACCAATTCATACAATAAAGGAATAAAATGTTCGAAAATATTCCACAACGTTTGGTAGTATTCTGGAATATTACATAGTGAGTTGGGATATTCCAGCACCTATACATATATTCAACAACACGTCCTACGATTAGAAACGGAAAATTTCTTCACAGATGGGGGATAACTTGCTACCACACTCGTTTATCATACCGAGAGTTATTTCCGAGTTGTAGCGACACTGATGTTTTACACTTACCTACATATATAATTGCTCTTGATATATTCATTACTCTCTAAAATAAGTTAAAGGTAATAATATTTATTAACTGATTTATACAATTTTGGGAATAATTATTTACTATTGTATTAATTACCCATATAATCTATACATATAATAAATCAGTAATTCATTTTCTATCTGTCTACGTTCGCATCACGTAAAAACTACTGGAGGGTTTTAAACAAAATTTTGTGAGAACGTGCCTTGGTATCCTGATTCAAATATAGGTACTTTTTTTCTTTAGCGGAAACAGTGCGATATATTTTTTAATGCGGCTTAGTGAGTACATCATAAAAATTTTTGAGCATGGACCATGGTGATATCAGAATAATATGTAGTTTTTTCAGTTTTAATGAATATTTCTTACCTTTGATACCCATTATATTCAAAAATGTATTTTTCTTCAGTTCAGTCATGAATTAAAATTAAGTTTTTTTAACACCACTATGGTCCTACCCTAAAATTTGACATGGAGTTAACATATTGCAGAATAGTAAAGCTTTAACAAAACACCTACAAACAAACTGATTTTTTATATTCACACTGAGTAATTTTTTAAGTCATGGCAAAATAACCAAATACGGACACCACTACGTCATAAAAGACCAAGAAAAAGACCCCTGTCTCCCAGTTTTGCCCAAAGTCCTCCAGGTTTTTTTATGGGCCCTCAAAGATGTGGGGCCTCGATGTCATTTTTGCAAAAAAATGATCATTTACTCAAGATTATATTTTGCAAATCGTTTGGAATTTTGATAAAGTTGTAGCTCTTGTCATAAAGAAGAAAAATTGTGAACATATAAAATCAAAAAACTTCATCTTCAAGCTCAAAATCCCAAAAAACTTTAAAAAATTCAATTTTTTTACCTTTTTTCCCCTGTTCAGGTTCATAGGTAGCAAACCGTTTAAAATTCAAGGAAACAATCAACTACAAAAATTAACCTAAGATCTCAATAAACAACTTTCTAGAACTCATGAACTTCCTAGTAATGATTCTTAATACCGTTTAGGTAGCGCTTAGGTAGCCGCAAAAGTGAAAAATTTCCCGGCTACCTGACCTGGAGGACTTTGGGCAAAACTGGGAGACAGGTTTCTTTTTTTTGGTCTTTTATCACGTAGTGGTGTCGGTATATGGTTATTTTTTTCCGTGTTGCACTGTGATTTCATACTACCCTTCCAAGAGTTTACATTAGGGCCTCCTATATGGTTAAGAGCTGTGAGCAAGATTTTAGCCTTTTTATATCGAGAATAGCATACCTTTTCGTTGGGATCTTAATGATGAGACATACAAAAAAAATAAAATATAACATAAATAAAGAAACGCATATTTCTTGCAAAAACAATGCGAAAAAACATATTTTGTCGGATTTAATTAACAAACTTCACTTCTTTTGGGAAACAATTGTATTTGTGCGATCGGTCACAAACTTTTGTGTAGTTATAAAAAACAAGACCTCAGCTCTTGTCTTGATATTTAATTTTTGTTTTCTCTATGGTTAAAAATTTTTCTATACTAAATAAACAAAATATTTTTCGATAGAGTCAATACCAAAAAATTCTTTTTTTTTCGCATACTTAATCTTTCGAAATTTAACTGGTGATAATTTTTCTGAAAGACAAAAAAAAAAATATTATTTAAAAAATAAAGCTCCTATGAATTAATCCTTGTTTTAACTATGTTTCAACCCAATATGCAGTGTTAGTATCAACTACTGTCTGTAGATGTCTTAACCAGTGTTACCGTTGGAAACTTTTTTTTGACCAAAATTTTCCCAAAAATGGATCAAAACTGGTTGCATCGGACCAAATTTTAAAACTCAAAACATAATACTGTTGATAGTTTTTACTTCCAGTTTATTTCTTAATTTGGTTTTTATAAACGATAGAGTTAAAAATTTGCCTTCAGCTGCTGTGGCGGAGATAACAAATTAAATATAAAATTAGAAATATTTCCAAAACATTTTTCATTTAACCGTTTTTTATTGATGCTATTTCTTGCCAAAAGTCATTAATATTCAAATTAACGGAAATTTTTATTTCGCTGAACCGCAGCAAATTCCATTCTGCTACTATTAAATCCGGATCACATTCAATTAGCTTAGGAAGCTTTTAAAACGTCATTAATAATTAATTTGTGAACATATATTGGTGTGTAAAAACTATTTTGAATATACGAGATGTTTGCGGTACATTAAAAATAAAAAAAAATAGAATGAAAAATAATAAACGACAAAACGGACCAAAATTAAAAATTTTTCGGACCAAACGGCAACGCTGGCCTTAACATAAATGCGTCTAAATTTTCGATCCTATTAGAATCTGCCAGGTCTGTTACCAGGCAGTTTGCAAAGTTTACTTGAGGATTCCAGGTTATTTTCAACAGAACTCAGAACTTTTTAACCCACACAATGTTTATTTTTTAATTGGAAAGGTGCGGAGGGAGTTTAACCGCCTTTTTGTTTTATAAAGTAAATAACGTCTTAAAAGTTGGGCTAAGTGTTTAGAAATTTTTCTTTGTGGAAAATGTCAATGCTGGCGGAGATCCAATAAATCAACCTACACTCACCAGCCAACCGCTGCACAGAGGGGTATTTTGCCAATCTAGCCGGACATTAGGCAAAAAATTAATTTTGAGAAATGTAAAAACTTTAATACGCAGCTCGACAGACAACAATTTTCAAGGCTTTTTCTTGAGATTTGTCGTTTTGGGACACTGTTAAAATCAGGAAAGTTGAGTAAATCGCATACGTTTTTGAGAGGTTTACAATATATTTTTTGGTGGCTAAACGAATAAAGATTTTGTATTGATTTTTTTTCTGTGAAATGGCTTATTAGTATTAGTAATTTTAATGATAAAATATTTCGTTCAAGATTAAAAAAAAGGCTTTTTTTTAAATTTTTTGTCCAAAAAAAAAATTAAAAGCTTTTTAAGAGTGATCTCCATCGCGATCCTAAAAATGTTATATATCACTATAAAATTTGCAATCTCTACTTTTATGCTGTAAAAAAACCTTGCGCATATTTGCGCCATTTTTTTTTTTATATTCATAAAATGTTTTGGTTTTTAATAGCTGAAGGTAGATGTTTTTTATTTAAATCATTGCATATAAAACTGTTATTACCTGTAAAAAAATGAGCAAAAGCGTAAAACAGTAATTTTACCCACCCCCATAGCTTACATATAAATGACGTTGTTCCTGGAGCAAAAATGTACCTGTTTTACATCATTTTTTAAAATAATAAAAACCAAAAGTAGTGTTTAAAAAAACAAATCTGACCTGCAGTTTACTATAAATTGTGGTTATTGTACCAAATTTTATTCATAACCCTTTTGAAGCTTCGAGAGTAAAACGGAAAAAGTATATACAAGATTAGAGTTATTCTAAATAGTGCAGGAATCTAATGCTAATACCATTGAAGAGAAATTGAAATATTTATTTAGAAAATATAAATGTATAACAAATTACAAAAATATTTTTTCAATAATATTCTTGGGAGGCGGGGATTGGTTAGGCATTGGAAAGCTTAAAAATTAATATTTTTAGGAAATTGGAAAAAAATTAAAAAAAAAATTTTTCACAGGGACGTTTTGGGGGTGGGATTCGAGGAATACCTCCCCCTGTAAATAAAAATAAATTTTTATGGTTTTAAGAAGTATAAAATCTATTTCTTTGAATAATTGCATTATTTTTTCAAATAATATTTTATTTAACCGCCCACAAAAGGGGCGGGGCTAAAAATGACATTTAAGAATCTCTTGAGTCCAACTTTAAGTTGCTGAACATTCTTTGACCTTAAAAGTTGTAATTGCTAAACAAAATGAAGGGAAAATCAAAAAAAAACTTGCATTTCAGAGGTAGGATTAGTTCTTCCAAGGGGAAGTTTTTTCTCCTTGATCCATTTTTTCCTATATTACAGCATTAATAGCCTATGACCATAACAGATTTTTCTGCAAAGTTTCATTAACCTAGGGGCACTCAGTACAATTGTAGGGCCAATATAAGCTAAAAAAAAGTAATATCCGGCTAGATTGGCAAAATACCCCTATGTGCGCTGCTAGGACAATGTGTGGAGTTATATACATTTTATTTCCTGTTTCCCCGGCAAAGAGTGCGCAGAGAAATTAAATATTTAACTTTTTTCTGGTGATAACAACATAAAATTATATAATTTTAACTAAACTGCCAATACTTTTACCAAATTGTGTTATTACTTAAAGTGGTTTTACTCGACGTGTGTTTGTCATATGACTTGTCAGTTTGATAACCCATATGTAATTTCATGTGTTTGTCAAAATAGGCATTTTACATACGGTTTATAATTTTTGCTTTCAAACGTACATGAGCAATTACATCTGACAAAATATATAATTTTTCGGCCCCACAGCTGATGCAAATATAGTGCTAAAACATAAAATATCAAAATATCAAGTTGGCATTACAGGATGTCAGATGCTTTGTCACATCAAAATAGAACACGTTCTAAATGAAAAATGTCATATGTATTGTACACATGGAAAATACACATGTTATGTTTGAAAGGGTTCACACGACGTGTTTAGAATTTACACATGGAAAAGTCATATGACAAATACATGCCGTGTAAAACCACTTTTAGTATATGAGTCGCCTACGTAACACCATTTCTAAAAAGGCATTTGAATTTTTGCTTACTACTTTCAAACTAAGTATTTTGTTTTATTTAAATAAATGCAGATATTCCAAAAAAAACCTATTGCTTTTATTTTAAAATAATAAAAAATGATTTATTATAAAATTAAATAAATAAATGTTAATCGTTTCTACTAACAAAAGCGGGTTAAAAAGAACGAAGCACTTCTAGGGTTAAAGATAGGACACTGCGGCCTATATAAATATCTCCTAGCAGAAAAAGTCATCTTAATATTAAAATATCTCCTAAAATTGCAAAAATGTCATTTGCATATCTAATAAACTTTCAGCGATATCACACATGTGCTGCACACTCGATCAATTTAATTTTTCATAACTATAACATAAATTAAAAAAGATGGACATACATATGAATTTAACGAAGTATGGAGAAATTCTAAGAAACTTATTTGCTTTTTTAAAAACAACATGGATACCATGAATATGTTTCAAATAATTTTTTTTTTGTTTTAAATTGCATTGCATGACTTTAAACCCTCATTTAATAATCCGCCACTAACAATTCTAATGAAGCATAAACATTGAATCAATGCTGTTCAAGCATTAAATTATAAATTACAAATTAAGTTTTTAGTTTTAGTTTTCTAGTAGGAACACAATTGAAAGCGGAAACAATAACGCACTTTGCAAACAAAACAACAACCGGACACTTGCAAAATACGGTGCGCACGCACTTAAGGAAACAAACTTAAGAAAAGAATTATAATCATGAAAATCAAATCTAAAATACACAAAGCAACACACACTCAGGAACTACAGGCCGGAGTTAGCATGTTGACACAGGGGTAGGAAGGAAGAAAATAAAACAATAAGCGAACAAACAACATCTTAATGCAAACAAAACAAAAAAAAAAAAAAAAAAAAAAAATAATAATAATGAGGACATTTCAAGTGTTTAAGAAGTACGAGAATAATAGCAGCAGCATGTAGAAAGAAATAAATGATAGAAAGGACTCAAGTAATTTAGTTGTCGTTGTAAAAATTATACTTAACGCTTGAAAGGACATTAATAGAGTAAATATTTTATTTTTGTTGTTTAGTTTTTCATTTCATTCGATTTAATATTCCATCAAAACCTCCTGCATATCCATACACTCATACATACACACAAATATTTACAAACCACTCTCACTACCACACTTTATACTCACAGCACTTTTACTATTGCTTTACTACCACAAAATACAACTGCATACTCTTACAAGTAAAATTATAATAATGATGAGTTGATGATGGCGATGATGATGTAGTAGTTTCAATTTTCTTTTTTAAATTTCACTACTAATTCTTATTGCTTTTAGTTCTATTTTTTGTATTTTTTTTCTGCACTTTATTCTTTCTTTTGTTTTATCCCGTTAATCCTTCGCGTATAAACTGTCTGTATTTGTGTCTGGTTTTTTTTTTTTTTAACTTTGGTTCAACAACTTTCACGGACTGTTCGTAACGAAAGCAAACTAGACTCTGATTTGTTTTAATTGCAATTCAAGAGGATATAAACTTTCGTATTTAACCTTCCATAGGAATGTTATGGTAACGATACGAGCGATGTTGCAGAAATTTTTGCTAAAAGAGAAACTTTATTTGTTTTTGTTTTTGTTTTCTATTTTGCTACTAAATTATTCTTGTTGCTTTTAAAAGAGAAGCTAAAGACTAGTAGACAATAATTAAAGTTGCTTGAAGGAGGATTGATCAAATTAATTGATATGTAAGTCAATGGCGAAAATGTCATAGCATCACTGTAAGAAAAACACTGCACAGTGGGACAGAATCAAATATTTGGGAAATATCTCAGCCATTTGTAAATGGCTAGGCCTCTTGAGCCAAGATTTGGTATGAGCATAGCAGAGGAGCATCTTAGCATAAGTTTTGACGATGTGTCCCACAGTTAATTACTTCGCCTCTGCAAGTTATTTTAGACCTTGGCAATTCTTCAATTTTGTTTAATTTTTAAAAATTATACTTGGTCTTAAAGGTCAAGTTTATTCCTATAAAATTATGGTTTAATCTGTAAAATATGCAACAAGATTTTTATAAGTTAATCGATTTCAATGATATTTCCTGTGAATATGTAATTAGTCAACGAAAAACAAATGGTAAATTGAATGTTAAATCTGTAAAATTAAGGTAAATGAAATCCAACAATTCCCAAAATAAATACCAAAAATCCCAAAATTGGATTTTTTTAGTCTTTTGCCCATAAAGTCCACAGTTGGCGGTATTTATAGATTTATTTTATTTTTCTGATTCCAGCTTTGGAATTTTAGAACATATAGGCTAAAATCAAAATTTCGATGTAAAATAGGTCAAATTAAAGGACCTCAATCTTCTACAAGGTTGATAAATTTTAAACAAAGTTTGGTTTAAACGTACGTTCATATTGTTAGCTTACAAAAGAATATAATTAAATTTCACTCACTAACTATGGGAAAAAAATTTAAAAAATTGTATGAAAATTGTTTAAAATAATTTGAAAAAACTAGACTAGAGTATCGAAAAATCAATAAATTTAATTTTAAAATGCTTATTACTCGCTCATTTTAAAGCACAAATTACAGTTTAAATCATCATTTTATAGGTATTAACTAGACCTTAAAACCATGTATTGAAGGATCGAGGTACCCAACTTTGAGACCACTCTGCTTCACCGCTGGCAAGTGGATGGTGCCCACTGTCAAAATTTGAGCTCTATGCTCATGCCAAATTTTGCATCAATTGGCCCAGTCGTTTACAAATGCCCGAGTTATTTCCAAAATATTTTGATTCTGCCCCAGTGTGCACTGGCGCCAAAGAGTGCTTGTTTTTATGTCTTTATAATATTGAAATGGTGGGCATATTTAAGCTTTTGAAAATCCCCGATCATTACGATTTTAAATGCACAAATTAAGTGCAGGTGATTTTAACAAAAATTAGAATATGTGACCGCACCCAGAAAATGAAATTTAGGGAAAGGTTAATCTAAAATATACTGAATTATGAATGGTTTCGAAAACTGCCGAAGCTGAATTCTGGTTGAAAATTAGTTCTTTATTTTTAAAAATTTTTGTAAAACCTTGGAAACATTTTTTGAAGGGATTAACCATTTTTTATTTGTAGTAAAACAGACTTGGGGGATATCAATTACATTTTGTAATTAATTACACATGTAATTACTAATTACTTTTAATTGTAATTGAAAATTTCCAAGTAATTGTAATTGAAATCAGGGGCTAAAATCAATTACAATTACTTGTAATTTGTAATTGAAAAATTTCAATTACAGTTACTTGTAATTAGTAATTGGAAATTTTCCATTATTAATTACATGTAATTGTAATTGAAATATAATGAGAAAGGAAGTGTTTCTGAGTAATTTGAGTAGTGCTGGCAACGTATTGAGTAGTGGCTACCGAGTATTTGATCATGTTTTTGAATGCTCAATACTAAAAAGTAGTTACTCGATTGTTGTAGTTTTGGTAACAATTTAAATAAAAAACAATTAGTTTTTATCATGTAAACAAAAGTATTGAGTAATTTTGAGTACCCAATTGATACGTATTGAGTAGTATCGAGTAATTAAAAGTAGCAGAAATTGCCAGCACTAAATTTGAGTAACGGAAAAAAATATTTAAAATCGGTCATAATAGGTAATTGCGGAGTTATAACATGTGTTTGCACTCGTAAGGAAATTAAAAAAAGAGTAAACGTATTTTCTATTTTATTCGACCTTTAGAATGAAAATTTTTATTTATTCCTTATTTGGACTCGAGGTCACTATATTTATTCAAAAACAGACTTCTTTTTTGTTTTATTAAATAACTCAGGTAAACTTTTTATTCAATATTTCGAACACCTTCGTTATTCTTCTGCAGGAATCAATCTTCTAGAGTGGGTGTATTATCCCTAAAAAAAATTATATTTAAAAAAATAAGGATTAAATAGATCAAAGGAGTAAACTTTAAACAGGTCCCCTATAAAATTTACTTTTTCCTCTTAGGACCCTTTCTATTTGCGCGATCACATATACATATACACATCAGTAACAAATTTGCGATTTATGGCATAGATTTTGGTAAAACTTAAATTTTGGATTCTAAGACTTAAAAAATAAATTCATAATTAAAGCACGTTTACATTTTATGGTTGGAAAAACCTCAGGCAGAAGAAGATCATCATGTTTTGAGAAATTAAATTTTCTTGATCGCCTTGAAGAGGAAATACCATAAAGATATAACATTCATCATTTACGGGATTGAAGTAATGCTTCATATATAACAATGGCTATTGGAATTGTACCTTAGGCTGCATAACTGTGCTATTGACATGTGAGGGGATATCAGACTGTGCCTGGAAGGAGCCGAGACATTATGTGAGAATGTCAAGCAGTGTTTAGCATTAGGCTTAGGACCATGGGGTAGATACATAATAATTAATATGCTATGCGGTATATTAGCTTTAAATAAATATCAGTAGTTAGGAGAAGCCTTGTGATGAGAAAGAAGGTAGAAGACACTACAGTCAAGAGTTAAATCTAGTTATAGCACGATTTGTATTGCACATTTATTAATATCTGTGTCAGCTTCCATGCAGGAGATTAAGCGGTAATTGTCTAAAAGCAACTAGAACCATAACTAGAAGTACAAACACTAGAGAAAACAGGGTTATAAGTTTCACTACAAAATACTAGTGCAGATGAGTTGTAGTTCTTGAAGTAGTTCAAGACTCATATAATATTTGTTTGGGTAACAGAAAAATTTGTGTGTTTAGTATAGCTTTTAAAATTTGTTCTTTGAAATTTAGTATTTGTTTAATTTTATTTTTATAAAAAAAATATTTTGATTATTAGCTATTTATTTGTTTTCTTTTTGTTTTTAAGAAGGACTGCTATACCACAATCGTCACGCAAAAGCTAGTAATAAACAGATTTAAAAGGGCCCAATGGGTCCCATGTGTATTAGTATGAGTCTAGAACAAATGGTACTAGTGATTATTGTTAATTTGGGCATCAATATAGTTTAGTAAAGTTTTCAGTTGGGTACTAGTATTGGTGCCTTTTGTACTAGTAAAACACTAATGTGTAACTAGTTTGATCTCCTGCAGGGTTGTTACAGTTTTATTATACCTATACATATATAATAAAACAGTAACTCATTTCCTGTCTGTCTGTGTTCGCATCACTTAAAAATTACTATTTTTTTAATTTTGTGAGGAGGTACTTCAGTATCCTGATTCCAATACAGGATACTTTATTTTCGCAAACATATCTTATTTCCAAGAGAAAGTGAAGAAAAGCAGTGAAAGTACGCCGGCATCTTTTATTTTTGAAAGCGGGATATTTTAAACACGGTTGCGCAACAGATGGCGCTGTTTTAAAATAATGATAAAATATGAATTACTTACTGCAAAATAGCCAATTGAATAAAATATGTATTTGATTTTTATTTTTACTCTGTGGAATTATATTGTTATTAAAAGATTTTAAACACTTTTTACAGAGCCTTACAATAATTTTTAGAATTTCTGAATTTTATGTAAAGTTTAGAGTTTAATCTAGGGATGGGTAACTTTATATAAAGTAAATACGTAAGAGTCTTAAAATTTAGATGGATTACTTTCAAAGTAAAATCGCACACATTACACACGTTATGTGCACGCAAAGAAAAAACATGGTTATTGTATGGTCACGGAAACCGCACTATGTTCTCTGTAACAATACATGTTTACTGTGAACAAATTATAGTTATTTTATACAATACTTTGGTCACGATAAACTAGTTCTTGTTAACAGTTAATCATTCAATGGAAATGCGCAACATGGTTAATATAAAATTCAAACCACAGCCAATTTTTTTTTTAATTTTTTAAAAATAGAATTATATTTATAACCACAATATATTATTATTATTATTAAACATAGTATGTTAAGTATGATAAATATAAACAAATAATGCTTGGTTTTAAAAATACATATTTTGGTTTTTGGCTTTTTTCAGTTCAGAAAAATGTGTGTGAGCTATCGCTCGGTTCATCTAAAACCGTAAAAACATTAAATACACTTTTGTTGTCAGCAGATAAATTTGTTTTTTATTATAAATGATAGTTTTAAATTTAAAATATTAAACATAAAAAGGTAAGCAGAAAATATCAATATATGTATGTAAAGCTCTATACAGCAAAAGTGAAAAATTTCCCGGTTACCTAAGAGCTACCTAAACGGTGTTAAGAATATTTCCTAGGAAGTTCATATGTTCTAGGAAGTTGTTTACTGAGATCTTAGGTTCATTTTTGTAGTTGATTGTTTCCTTGAATTTTGAACGGTTAGGTACCTACGGACCTGAACAGGGAAAAAAAGTAAAAAAAATTGAATTTTTAAAGTTTTTTGCGATTTTGACCTTGAAGATGTAGTTTTTTTTATTTTATATGTTCACAATTTTTGTTCTTTATGTGAAGAGCTACAACTTTGCCTCAGAGAGTATATCAAAATTCCAAACGGTTTGCAAAATATGAGCTTGAGTAAATGATCATTTTTTTGCAAAAATTACATCGAGGCCCCACATCTTTGAGGGCTCATAAAAAAACTTTGGGTAAAACTGGGAGACAGGGGTCTTTTTTTTGGTCTTTTATCACGTAGTGGTGTCCGTATATGGTTATTTTTTTCCGTGTTGCACTGTGTATTTTTGTAAAGCTCTTCAGCTTTATGTACATCGTCTCTTATTTCCGTATTAAATTAAAATACTAAAAGTAATTTTGGTAAGTAAATGTCTATAACACGCAAAGAAAAAACATGGTTGAGGTAACCATAAACTAAGAGCAACCTATTATGTTTAAATTATATGGTTGTAGGTAAACCATATTATTGTTGGACATTATAATATTATGGTTAAATTAAATATTATAGTATGGTTAAGAAATATGAAATGTCATTTAAAATTTTTTTATTTTTTTCTGTAATTTATAAATATAATAAATATAATTTTAAAATAAAACACAAACTTTTTAAGAACTTGAACGGGGCTTCTTTTTCCTATACGACCAAACCCGGAACTAAAATTTCACCGTTTTATTCAATGTACATAGGATAAGCCACCGTCAAGAGGTACAAAACCCTCAATATTTTTCCGTTTTTAAGCAATTGGACTCGCATGCACTTACGAATAGCAGAATTTTGTTGTTTATATTCAAAACCAACTTTTTCATGTGCAATTACTTTAGTATAGGAAGCACAATCCAAAGGATTAGTCTTGCGTCTTGTATCCAAATGAGCCTTCTTGTAGTCTTTGTCAACGTTGATCATGATGACATTTAAAAAAAATTTGATTATTGTCACAATGATTTCAATTTTGCTAATTTTTTAACCGACTTCAAGAAAAGAAGGAGGTTATCAATTCGTCTGAATGTTGCTTTTTTTATGTTTGTGCCCGCAGAACTCAGTCATTTCCGAACCGATTTTAAAAATTTTTTCTTTATTAGAAAGGAAATGCTTACAGATTGGTCCCATTTTAAAAGAAGTTCAGAATTTTGAAAATTAAAGGGTGTCCCCATACAACATACGTGTTTTTTACGTGTATTATGAACCGTAAAGGGCACCATTTTAAAAAACTGCATATCATTATAACTGCCAATAACAGAAATTAATAAAAGAATAAACTTAAAAATTAAAGGGTGTCACCATATGTGACGTCAATTTAAATATATGAACCATTTGAACCATTGTAGACAATCACTTGAAAATTGGACAGAATGTCCAATATTTATAATCAGAAATTAAATATATATAATTAGAAGTTAAAGGGTGTCCCAATAGTTGATGTAATTTGATGTATATTGCCAAACTTTTGAACCGTTACAGAGAGACGGTTGAAATTTACAAAGAACCTGTATATCTAAGTCCTTTATAACATCAAGTATATAATTTAAATTTGGAAACTAAAGGGTGTCCCCATAATTGATATAATTTTACTTATCTAGCCCTATCTTTTGAACCGCTATAGACAAACACTTGAAAATTAGCCAGAATCTCGACTACTATGTCCCGTATAATAACATTTATCAATATTTAAAATTTTAAAGGGTGTCTCAATAGTTGATGTAAATTGATGCATATGGCCAAACTTTTGAACCGTTTTAGACAGACATTTTAAATTTATAAAGAATCTGTCCTTTAAAATAAGTGTTTAATTTAAAATTGCACTTTAAAGGGTGTCCCCTAGGTGATATTGTTTAAGCTATATGGCCATATCTTTGGAACCGTTACTTTTTATTACTGTGTCAGTAATAATAAGTGTAAAAAAATAAAGGGTATCCTCATATCTGACGTAATTTGTCGTATATCGCTTTATCTGCTTAACCGTTACGGATAGACATTTGAATGTACAGAACGTATATTACTATGTCCGTTAGAGCAACGAGTATTAAAGTATTTGATTTGAGTACTATTTCTTACACATTACTTTCTTTTAAATTTTTAGTTCAGAATCATTATGTCGTTTTCATTGACACATAAAGTATCAAAATTTAATACTTACTTTATATTGTAAAGATTAATTAAAAATTTACATACATATGTATGTTTCTATACAATTTTCCAAAAAAAAAATTTTTACAATTTTAATTTTTTTTAAGAACGCATTTTGTTTTCTGTTGTCAAAACTGATGATTAAAAACAAACAAGTTTTGGTTACATTTAAATATATTATTTTTGAATATATATAAAACTTTGGTTGTGGTTTGAAGTTTATCAAAATCTGTTGAATAAAAACCAACCATATTGAATTTTTTGGATGTAGTAACCATTTAATAATAAAATGATAACCAAAACTTGTTTATCGTGACCAAATTAATGTTGCAAACAACTAAAATTTGTTTATCGCAACCATACATTGTTACAGAGAACATAATGTGATTCCTGTGACCATAACACAACCATGTTTTTTCTTTGCGTGTAAGTTATTATAGCCCCTTGAAGACACTAGTGATTCTATTGAATGTAATATTGTGCGTTAAAAAGAACCTCTAATGATATTACTGTGTTAAAATGATTAATTAAAACGCCATATGCATAAAGGTTTTAGTGACACTGAAGTTTTTTAGCATTTGCGCTTAATGAGGATAATTATGCTTAGTACCAATAACAAAGTTTTTCTAAGTATTTAAAACCAAAATTAAAATATACACGTATTAGAACAAACTTAAAGTATTAAGCTTAAAGGATTCAATTATATACTTGAAAGGTTTCGTTATTTTTTTTTATATTAATATTTTTTCAAATACTCAAACAAACAATCGATACATGTACAACCGATACGTGTGTAACAGATTTTCAAAATCCAAAGTCATCTGTTCGAATAAGAAAGAAAACCTTGATATGAAGAAAAAATAATGAAAAATAAATGAAGAAAATAAAGTACGTGTTTTGAAACAAGAGGAATGTATTTCTTTCCACCCACAAACACAACAACATTCTTACACACACGAGTACAAATAACATGTTTACAAATGCTGCTTAAATGTTTATGTCTATTTTGCCTTTATTTCTATTATTTCTATTATTTTTTATTTATTTGAGTTTGTGTGAGTCCTTCAGAACAACACCAACCACTACAGATAACATCTTGATAGAAGCTGGTGAAGTTATAACATTTATACTTTTGTTATGGGTTTGTTATGTTATTGTTCTAGAACAAGATGCTCCAGTACACCTAGAATTTTTTTTTTTTTTATTTTATTCTGCCATGCATAACATGGACACACAATTAAGATAAATGTCGACTTTCAACAAATCATAAAAGAAACTCTACTACAAAATGGGTTGTGTGAATATGAGTGCGGGCGGTAAAAGGTACATACTGTTATTAAAACTATAAGAATCCAAACATAAATATGTACTTATAGTTTTACTCACATATTCTATACAATGGTCCTGTCCTGGCTTTGCTTAAATATATAGATATTTTTGTTTTTGAGTTAGTTCTTCTCTTTATCATACAAACAGACGCATTTTTAAAAGACTAAAATATGTTGTTAACCCTTATAATGGAAGGGCAGAAATATTTGTACAGTTGACATCTTGTAGTGTATGTCGTATATGTCGTATGTTTTTGGAGTTTACAATATTTGCCAAAAATGTTGGCAATTTGTTGCTAGCAACATTCAAGATAAAACTACTAGATAATTTTTGTTAAACTTTTGTAATATTTCATTTCCAGGAGTAACCGGAGAAAAACTAGTGAAAGTACGCAATTTTAGAGTTTTAAAGGTACTGCAAACTTGATAGCACCTTTTATTTTTGAAAGCGATATATTTTAAACACTTTAAAGAACTCTACCATAATTTTAGAATTTTAGATATTTATATAAAGAATTTGTTCCTGACTAATTACCAGGGATGGGTACCTCTATATAAAGTAAATACATAAATCTTAACTGAAGTTTAACTGAGTCCTAAAATTTGTGTGGATGACTTTCAAATTAAAACCGAACAAAATATTGTCAGAACGCCTCTACGATTTACACTTGTATAAGTATATTTTACTTAAACTAATAATTATGTCGCGTCAACGATAACACCGCTTTTACAATAAGACAGAAACAGGTCAGACTTTTTTTGAATTCTCTTTTGCTCTTGCCTTAAACCTTTTACAATTGGACATAAACAAGGAAGACAGCTTGTTACACAAGCTATTTTCGGATTTATTTACTTTACATGTGTGAGTGTTTTAAATCTGTGGGATATGTACTTTGTTGAGAAATTTAGACGCCGATTTGAGAAATATAATGTGAAACAACAAAGAAAAAAGCGAAAAGCAGAAAAGCAGAAAAGAGACGAAAAAACGTCCGGTATGATAGTCCTGAAAAACATACTCTAGCTCATCAACCCCTTGCCTATCCAATGGTAAAAGGGGTGTAAGTTATGAAAGGCTTATTTTTTTAATTATATTTAACGATTCTATGTGACTGCTATTTTTAATTATGTATTGAGTATTAACAACATATTACGAGTCCCCCACCCGATCCATTACGGTCTTTAATGATTAAAGATATCCGATGTATGGTTTATGATTAACTTACTTTCGTTCAGAATCATGCTAACACTAACTAATCCTTACCCTCTAATGCAGTTATTTCAGACTATCAACTGGTATATGTTAACCTTCATCCTCACCAAAGAGTCTGGTGTAATTGCTAGCATTTCTCTAAGTCATAGATCTCCTTGGTTCTAAGTGTGATGCTAAGAAGTTCTGGATATTCTTACAATATATGTGCTACCATTGCAGCCAGGCACAGTGTGTAAGCATCATCTTCTTTGATTTTCATCTTGCTCAGATGACACTTGAAGTTTTCATAACCTTTCAATTATGCAGTTGCTAAACTTGAGCCAACTTGATTATATACAAGCAGTTCTCTGGACTATTGCCTTAAAAGTGCCTTTATATATCAACCTGTCTATCTGTTGAGAGG
The DNA here is from genome assembly GCA_949628195.1 of Phasia obesa. Lineage (NCBI taxonomy): Eukaryota > Metazoa > Arthropoda > Insecta > Diptera > Tachinidae > Phasia > Phasia obesa. The sequence continues at coordinate 52,363,513 of OX451216.1, forward strand.
TATTCGTGACCATCTCTTGCGACCAATGAAAACCGAAGTTCGTTCAGAGACTGGCTTACACATCTTTCTATGCTTCCTTTTTCATCGCTATCGGACACCCATTATAATTATAAAATTATCAGCAAAGATTTATGAGCATCGTTGTAGTGCTCAACATCTTTTGAGTATTCGAGAATTGAGTTAAAATATGCGCCTACTACGGCTCATAGATCACCGTGAAAAATGATACAGTGGAGAAACTAATTAGGAAAAAAAGAAAACCCCCGAAGTCACTCGATAGACTGATTGGTAGCGCGCTAGTCTATCAGTCTGGAGGTTGCGGGATCGATTCCTGCCAAAGACTGGGTGTTTTCTGCAGACAAGCAAAAAGCTTCGCAGGTTGTGTTGTCTTTAAAAAAGTCCGAATTTAGTAAATAATGAAGGTTGGACATCCAGTGAAGAATATATTTTATGCATATTCCCAGCGGATGTAACCTTACCGGATATAACTCTCTATTCAATCATAATTAATTTTTGATAGAAGTGAAAACTAGGTAAATTGTGATTCATTTTTCACACGATTTTTTTATGAAATACAAATACAAAGATCATTTATGGTTTTCTTTGAAGTTTTCACATAATAATTAATTTCAAATGTTGATAATAATCTTTCCATTATTACAGTTGACATTTTCACTATAACTTTTCGCTCTTTTTTAAATGTCTATAGAAACCAACGTTAGGTGCCGATGATGCGTGTTCAATCATTTTTCTTCTATCAATAGAAAGCATCGTCAGGTGACGGTGGTGACGGTATTGACGATGGTGACGATGATGACGGTGGTGCTGATGGTGACGAGGATGTGTATTCAAACATTTTTCTTCAGCCAAAACGTGCAGACCTGTCTATAGAAAGCTACCTTAGTTGACGATGGTGACGATGGCGACGATGGCGACGATGATGCGATCTCAATTATTTTTCTTAAATCAAAACGTGTAGATTTATCTATGGAAACCAGCGTTAGGGGACGATAGTGATAATGATGGTGACGACGGTGACGGTTGTAATAATTGTGACGATAGTGATAATGGTGACGATAATGCGGGTTCAATAATTTTTCTTCAACCAAAAAGTTCTCAACGTGCCTAAAGAGGTTTTCACCTCAAAAATTGCCGCATCTGGAAATCGGAAAACCGCACGTCACAGATTATAATAGTTTGGTTTCGGAGTGGTGGTATCATTAGTTCATCTTTTCGAAAATGTTACTAGAAACGTAATATTTATTAACGGCGAGCGCTACAGACCCATGTTTACTGTGTTTTTATGACCTTATCGATCTGTTATCATTAGTTCATTTTTTCGAAAATGTTACTAGAAACGTAATTTTTAACAACGGCGAGAGCTACAGAGCGATGTTTACTGTCTTTCTATGGCCTGATAGAGTCTAGTCTATTAGTCTGAGGGTAGCGGTTTTGATTCCCGCCAAATACTACCTACGCATCGGATCTGCTATTTGACTCCTTTAGGTTTTTACTTCTGTGGTGTCGAAGAATACCGATGCTATAGGAATAATTTTAATACAATAATAGATTATTAGATAAAACCTATAATGCAAAATCCTATATAATTACCCAGAGACGAGTACGTCTATACGAAGTAAATATAAAAATCATTTAAACTACAAAAGTAAGTCTTAACATTAGTATTACTTTCGAAACAAAAGAAAAAAGAACATAATATTGTCAGGACGCTGACGAAATAGCAGGCACTGGTAGTTTCTAATATACAAAAATGATGTAGGTTTATTTCGTTTTGCTTAATTTTTAAAATAATACTTGTGTTTGAAACACCCGGTATAAGTTAATATAAATTGCTTAACTCACGCTTATTTTACAAGCAACTCATGCGAGTTTGGAACACAAGACTCGTAGTTGTTTATGATTTAAAACTATTAAAAAAAATTATGTCTGGGTTAAGCAGATATTTTGGAATTTGACTTTGTCAGAAAGCTGTTTGTTTAAGTAGTGTCTTGAAGGACGACTGCTTTAAAAACACTTTTCGATAATAGAAAAATTCATGACTCAAAAGGGTTGAGAACATTTTCCTTAGTTTTTCTCAGATTTTATTTCAAAAATTATTTAATGCTGTACAAAAATAATATTCTTGGGTTTTTTTTCAACAAAACTGTAAAAAACAATAATCCATTTCTTAACTCCCTAACAATTTTGCATACAAAAGCGAAAGTAAATATTTAAAGTTCTGCTCCTGTTGCTATTTTTTCCCCTTTTTGTAATTCAAGATTAATATAAGAAAACATGGTTTTGGCTATTTAGCAATAAAACATTTTTTATAAATCTTAAACAAAAACATTATTTAAATACTTCAGTGCTAATAAACACAACAACATTTCAGATTTTCTTGAGTGTTAAAGAGAAAATACATTTCTTGACATTTAGGTTTCACTCTTGAGGGGTGCACTCCTCCTTAACAGAGACATTCCTCAAATAACAGCACGTACTTAATATAAAATTGTCACGTTGTAGAGTTTGTTTTTTTTTTTATTTTATATTTAACAAAAGAATGTATAAGTTGATAAAATAAACTAACAACTTTATCAAAATTAAGTTTAGGCCAATTTACTTTTAATATTAAATATTTAAAAAATTCACAACTATTTTCGCCTCGTTAGTGATCGTCTAGGCGTAAGTAATTGCAGCAAGTAACCACTAAAACAGAAAATTAATGAAGCACATTACTCATTTACCCAGTTTTTCCCTCATTACTTTTTCCCCATTTTTACAGATTGACGGAACTTAAGATACTGTGAACCTATATACCGCCAACTCTAAAATAGAGGTGTAAAAATTTATACAGTGTGAACTTTCTAAAGTATGAAGATGTGAAAATTCTTGTTTTACAACAAATATTAGAATATCCACACAATCAATCATTGCTCGAAATTTTAATTCGATTAATTGATCGATTAAGAAAAACTGCAAATTTCGATTAAAAAATAGCTCGAACAAATTATATTGATTAATCGACAAAATCTTATACTAATATTAATTTCTATTCAGCGGTCTAATCAACGCATTCGATATCGAGTAAAAGCTCTCGTAATTTGTCATTTTGGTGTCATGGCACTCGATGTCTTTCTTTCCTTCTTTCTTGTTCACTTGTTGACTTATTACGAATCGCTACTTTTATGAAGTTACATTTGTATATGAACTTCAACACACCTTTTTATTTTTGAAAGTGGTATCTTATAAAAACTATTGCTCAACATTAGGCACCAATTGAATAAAATTTGTATTTGATTTGTATTTTTACTTTGTGGAATTACAATCGTATTAAAATATTTTAAGCACCTTTTACAGAGCCACAATTATTAACCCTCGGAGGTATAGACAGATCTGTGCAGACTTTTTGCATATAAAAGTGCGTGTAACATTTTTATCTTTCATGTTAGAGACAAATCCTTCCATGACTTCCTGGAACAACCATCTCCGAACACAATGAACAGGTCTGTGTAGACCTACATGTAATTCGTATGGAATGAAGGGAGGAAAGTGATAAAAGAGTGTATAACTTTATTGTTTTTCGGTTCGGTATTTTTGGTGGCAAAACAAATTTCATTTCAAATGAATGCAGATTACAATAACAGTTTTCATGAATTTCGGTCGAGAGTGAAGCAAACCTGTAACCGAAACAGAAATATACGCATTTGTTGGCCTTACCTTGTTTGCCGGCATATTCGGGCAAAACCCTATCTACAAGGCGACGATGTCAGCTAACCGTTATTAACTTATTCTAAAGTATATTAGATTTAATAACGGTACCACGAGATCCGCTCGCATTGTAGAAAGCAAAACAGCCGCCATCGACGAAATTTGAAATGATGGCTCATGAGCAATTTAGAGCAGATATGTTCAGGGTGCCCAAATAAGTGTGGATGAGCAATTGTTTCCGTACCGATGACGCACGCGTTTCACCCAATATATACCTTCGAAACCAGCTAGATACGGCATAAAAATATGGTGGTTGTGCGATGCCAATTCAAAGTATCCACTAAATGGAATTTATATGTTGGAAAAGCAACCAAATGAACCACGTGTATTAAACCTTGGCAAGAACGTGGTTCTGAAATTGTTAGATAAATATAGTGGTTCTGGTCGAACAATATATGCCGATAACCTTTATTCATCCTATGATTTGGTCATGGTTTTGACGACAAAACGGTTGGCTTATGTAGGAACCATAGGAAGGAGATGTTGGACCCTAACGAGTGGTGTTGAGCAAATTATTCTCCTACCACAACGATAATGTCGCACTCTGCTCATATGTGACAATGGAGAAAAAAGCAGTGGTTCTCATCTCTACGGAACATTATAGTTCTGCCCTCGACTATTCAAAACCAAAAACATCTGTAAAGCAGGAGTGGACACCATGGACCAGATGGCTGGTGGCTACACCTGCAAACGAGCCACAAAACACGTTTTCATTGCATGTATTGCAAAAAGTCGGTATGCCAACAACACTCGCGTGCCAGATACTCCTGTCTTGAATGCCGCATGTAAAATATTTTTGTTTATCATATTATAAATAAAATTATTTAAATAGAACACAAATATGTGTTAAACTCCGTATAAATTGGGTTTCCTAGCATACAATGCATTTATAGACACTTTTATGACACCTGACTATGCATTTCCATACAAATCCCATGTAGGTCTGCACAGACCTGTGTATACCATTTACCGACACAAATTTCGTATACCTCCGAGGGTTAAAATGAGGACCAAAAATCCCAAAATTGGGATTTTTTACTCTTATACCCATAAGGTCTACATACGAAGTAGGGCTCATTAAATATTTTCAGAAACAATTTAGGGCATATACAGCTTTATTACTGCAGCCTTCTTTTTGCGATCCCAGCTTTGGCATTTTAGAATATATAGGCTAAAGTCAAAACTTCGATGTAATATTATATGTATTTTGTTTAATATTTTGTTTTAATATATTATATGAAATTTGTTTAAGCATACACACATATAGTTAACTTATACAAAAATTTAAAATTTTTAAATATTCCTTAAAAAAAATTTTTCTATGAAAAAATACGTTAATGTCCTTTTTGGGCTAAGGTACACAAAAATGCAATAATTTTGGATTTTTTAAATTGAAAATCATCTAGTTTTTAACTCAGTAAAGATACAATCTTCAAATTTATCAAAAATATTTAGACTTTAGCTCGCTAACTACGATAAAAAATATGTATAATTTTAAAAAATCACAATAAAACTGAAAAATAATTTCCAGGTGCGAGGTTCCCAACTTTGAGACCACATAGCGCTACCCTTGGAGGATGTATGGTACCCACATTTAAAACTTAAGTTCAAATACTCCTCTGCTATGCGCATGTTAAACTTTAAATCAATCGGCCTAGCGGTTTATAAATTACTGGGTTATTTCCAAAATATTTTGATTCTGCCCCACTGTGCACTGCTCTGTCAAATTAAGCAAAATATTTTTTAAACGTTTATGAACGCAAAATTGCTTTGACGTAATTTTCGTTCGTTGTGTGTAAAAAAAATATTGTGAAGTGGATCTTCAAAACATTAGGCCATTTATTACTAAATTATGAAAAATAATTAATAAATTTTATTTTAAGAAAATACTTTTCAACCGCTCATCTCACAACGCATCACAAATAAAAACAGTGCACAAATTTGGCAAATGGTGCGCATGGAAAAGGGTTGCACTGCAATAATGAACTTACGACATTGTTAAAAATAATGCTAAGGCGTTTATGAACTATATTGATTGCAGTGTTACTTTGCAAACTGCGTTTATGAAGTCAGCCATAGCTTTTTGACAAGCAAACAAATTTTGTGCGTGTTGTATGTATATAGGAAATAGATTAACTTTGCTAGCCGCTAATATATACATATGTATGTACATAGCAATTTTTATTTGTTTTAAATGTACAAAAATTTCAACATCCATGTCCAAATAACTGTTTGAAATTTATGTGTCTGCTTATAATTTTTATTTTAATTTTTATGAAGTGTAAATTGTTTATTCAGCAATATCCTCATTAATTATATTATTTAAACAAAAGTCTGTTGTGCATTTGTGTGTGTCGTAAATCCAATATAAGTAGTACCTAAAAAACATACATATGTACATTCATATTCCCACACCCCGGAGTCATAATAAATGCCACTAAATATACATAATATATGTATGTATGTATTTTGTTTATTTTCATCTTATAAATAATTTAAAATTTAATTATTTACTGAACTTATTGAATTTTAAATTTTAGTTTTAAAGCTATTTCAGAGACGAGAGCAGTTTTATTTCTGCTTGTATCTCTCAGATGAAATGCGTAGAAATAAACACACTAGACAAACATGCTGAACAGTGTTGTGGTGAAACGTAAGAATTAGTGGAGAAATTGAAAAGAACGATCATAAAGACCGGGGCACATAGAATCCGTCATACGTTATACTTCGTCTTTTTAACGGACTTCAAAAAGAAGGAGATTATCTATTCGTCTGAATGTTGCTTTTTTTATGTATGTAACCGCAGAACTCAGCCATTTCTGAACCGATTTTAAAACCGATTTTTTCTTTATTTCAAAACTTATGCTTTCAGGTTGGTCCCATTTTAAAATCAGTTCATTATATTAAAATTAAAGTGTGTCCCCATACAACATACATGTTTTTTACGTGTATTAAGAACCGTAAAGGGCACCAAATTAAAATTTTAAAAATTTGCATGTCGCTATAGCTCCCAACAGCAGAAATTAATAAAAATAATAAATTAAAAATTTAAAGGGTGTCCCCATAGGTAACGTAATTTGCCCTAGTTGATCCTATCTTTTGAACCGTTATTAGCAAAACCTTGAAAATTTGACAGAATGTCGATTACTCTGACCGTTATAATAAAATGTTTATACAATATTTTCAAAATTTCAAACGGTACTCCAATAGTTCATTTAATTTGATGTATATGGCCATACTTTTGAACAGTTGTACACAGACCACTGAAATTTGCAAAGAACCCGTATTGCTAAGTCCGCTATAACGAAAAGTATAAAATTTGAATTTGGAAATAAAAGGGTGTCCCAATAGTTAATGTAATTCTATGTATGTGGCCAAACTTTTGAACTGTTATAGACAGACAGCTGAAATTTACAAGGAACCTGTATTGCAAAGTTCACTATAGCAAGTATATAATTTGTATTAAGAAACTAAAGGGTGTCCCCATAAATTATGTAATTTGATCTATATGGCCCTATCTTTTGAACCGATAAACACAAACACTTGAGAAAATTCTCTGGTATGATAACAAGTAATAATATTTGGAATTATAATATAAAGTTGAAATTTACAAAGAATCTTCGTGGCGAAGTCCTCTATAACAACAGATCTTTAATTAAAAATTTGAAATTATATGGTGTCCGAATAGGTGATGTTATTTGATCTATGTGACCTTATCTTTGAAACCGTTATAGACAGAGGCTTAAATAGTGTCCCCATAAAAGACGGATGCTGGTAAAAATAGCTTAAATTTTGAACAGTAATAGGTATATGGTTGACATTCACATAGTCTTCACTTTTTTTTGATAATTTTGGCGCCTCTATTATTTGGTTTAAATTTAATTCTTACAGATTTTTTCTTAAATTTTTAGTTTATAATTGGTGCCCTTCTATCTGTTTTTTTTTTGCAAAAATTATTCTACATACAGAAAAGTTGAAATACAGGTTTTCTTATGAGCGATGCCACAATCAACGTAACGTATGAAAGTTGGGCAACTTTTAACTTTTGACGTATGTATGTACGTTGAGCAGTTTTATAGCTATCAATGAGTTTTTCTTTGTTTTGATTAAATTTTCGTGTTGAGTGGGAGCAAAAAATAAGAAAAAAACAATAAAGTAAATTAAATTAAATAAAGTAATCGAGAACAAAGCTTGGGAAGCAAATGTTTTCTTTCCTGATTTAATATCCGTCAACAAAGTACTCATTGTATCAACGTTTAATGTCGGTTGTTTAATCACAGTTGAATACGTAAAAGTATAACGTATGAAGGCCGTCTGCACTACCCATCATGAAGGATTCTATGTGCTCCGACCTTAACAGGCCGTCTGCACTACCCATCAATTTGAACAAAACATAAACATGACGTCGGCAGAGCAACGGTATAAATTTGTTTATGTTGTTATAGGTGGCGAATACACGCGTGTCATTTTCTGTTTGAACATAATTTTCTGTTTTCCAATCATGTTGTTTGAATGCTTATTATACAGCAGATATTAGAAGTAAGGTTGAGCAACAACTGGTGCTGTTTGAAAATAAAACTATACATAACAACAACATTGTCAGCTTTTATAACAAATATTTTAATAACCATGTTACCCCGTGTCTCCGTTAGACATCAAAATATCTTAACAAAAGTCAAACTTCGTATAAAAAAACATTATTTTTAATACTGGTTTTTTATATGAAGTTTGTTATTTTTGTTATTTTTAATACTGGTTTTTTTATATCAAGTTTGACTTTTGTTAAGAGATGTTAATGACTAATGTAGATGGGGGCTAATACTTCGAATAAACATTAACATGGGAAACATTAGCCCGATCCAAAATAGATTGACATTTTTATATTTGTGATGGGAGTCCAGGCCATTAACTAGCATTATTAGCCGTTAGGTCAGCATATTCGTTTTCAGGGATTTTTTGGTGTGATGATACCCAAATGAATTTACATTTATTTTATTTATTTTGGTTAGTGATGAAGGTATTATGTATGCTATTATTTTTATTTAGTTAATGTTACAATGCAGTTAAAAATTACATTCTAACATAATTTAGCAGCAAAAATTTTTAGAATCTGGTCACACTGATTATGGCGCATATTAACGAAGACCTTCATTCGATGCAGTCAAACACCCAGAGTCTTTTGTGGGAATCGAAACCCCCCAAACTAAAAGATATATGTATACATACATATATGTATGTATCTATATAAGCCTACCGCGAAATATTGTTATTAATTAGGAAAGAGTGAGTGACTCTTGTTGTTTTATATTGCAAGTATAAACGAAAAAATATCGGTACACATAATATATCTCAGTCATTTCTGAAGGCATATGAGCTGTAATTAGAGTTGTGCCGGTCATGTACGACCTAGTTCAATTGGACGGTTCAACTGTAAAAATAAAGCAATAGCTATCGATGTATTTTTTTAATTTTTCCAATGAAATCAATTTTGCAAATTAAGCAAGTAGCGTTAAGCTCTGTACAGACGGTTGTCAGATCTTACAATATTGTCAGAAAAATATACAAAAAGAGTATAACAATCGTGTGAACTTACAATTGTTGTCTGGAAATATTGTCGGAAAAAGCATTGTCAGACTTCAAACTAACAATAATAATGACAAATATGTGACAATCTTGTGTCAGCACAATGTTAGGTCTGACAATACTGTAAGATCTGACAACCGTCAGTACAGAGCTTTACTACTATGTGAACTGACAATTTGTTGTCTGACAATGTTGTTAGATAAGTTTTTGTCAGATAATTGTCTCACAATGGCATTGGCAGTTTTGTTACAAATGTCTTGCAACCGTGTGAACTGATAATCTACATGGTGGCAATTTTTCATTGCCTTGTCATGGTCAGCACTCTTTTCGGTCTGACAATATTGTAAAATCTGACAACCGTCTGTACTGAGCTTTAGTGTTGACAATGAAATATCGTTAGATATTTAAAATAATTTTATCACGTTAAAACAAATATATATATTAGCTTAAAACCTTGATTGAGAATGAATTATTAATTTTCAATTTTGTGACACTTTCTTTTGTTGAATGAAACAAAATTTTCGATTAAAAAAATAGAAATTAGCCTAAGTTCGGTACAGCGAGAAGGATGCTAGTGTATGTAGCCAGCCATGTAGCTATGATGTCGTCAAAATTATTGTTTCCATATAAAATTCTGTATTTTATTTTGACAGATTATATTCGGTAGTCTTCTGTCGCCTATGTGTTTAATGCATCAATACTAGAAGTCAGATTGTTGCGTTTATTACTCAAATTTATATTTATTTTCAAAACTTGCTAGTAAAGATTCTCAATTTAATAAAAAATAAAAAATTTCAAATTATCTTGAAGTGAGAAGGTCTTAGTAATTTTGCAATTATGGGCATGTATTTGTTTCTATTTAAAAATTGTTATTTTACACTTCGCTTATAAAAGGTATTTTAAACTAAAAACATATTTTTTGATAAAGGCAAGCATTAGAATTATTTTTAAGCCATGTTTCGTTAACAATTTTTGCTGTCACTGTACATTTATAACAGAAAATTTGGTTCTAGATGTAGTAAAGTGTGTGCTTTTTTTTATCACAATTAATATTTTATATTTAAATATTACCACATATTCAATATTTATGAAACAGTAAAACATTAACATGATTAAAACCAATTCTCAATCATAAAGCGACAAACAAAAAAAATTAGAAACTTTAAGTACCACATTTCCGAAGTTGTCTGTGAAAATCCTCATGTGCAATAGTCCAGCAGGTATAAATGTACGGGGTGTGTTCAAGAAAAGGGGATTTTTGAATTTTCGCGGGCTGAGTACTTTCGATAATCGAAAATTTTTTGTTATATTGGTACACATGTGTTAGTCATATATTGGCATTATCGGCCAATTTGGATTAGTAGTTTGTTGTTGACAGCGGATAAGTTTAGTCATGTTTATGTGTGCGTTCTTCGATTTTTACCTTAAAAAAATGGATCAAGAATATGTATTATATTTTGCGCTATAAATGGAATAAAGTGTTCAAGACACTTGAAATGTTGATTGTGGCATTCGAGAAGTCCACCTTGACTCAAAAAAGTGTTCATAAGTGGTACAAGCGCTTTACAGAAGGCCGAGAAGAAGTTGATGATTTTTTTTTAATGTAGGACCTTCTCGCAATCTATATTGAGTTAGAATGGTCAGCAAAACCAAAAATCCTTTAAAAAAATTTACTCATATTGACCCTCTATGTGCCTTTTAACTGCTCATATGTACCAGTGGTGGTACCTGTGAGTCCATTGGCTACCTCTGTGTATATAGCTTTCTATAAAGGTCTTTAATACAAATCAAAGCAGAAAAACACTACCAACCTAAAAACAAAAATCGCTCCTCGTAGGGGGCGAGTGATCGCCCGAGATCTGTATGCACTCGCGGTCTAATATTTATTTGACAAAAAAAGCAAAAGGGAATCATTAAAGCCGAAAAAAATATAGATGTGTGTGGTTTTTGCCCAGCAGCCTCCTAAGGAAAGATCCGATGTTGCTGATTTGCAATCCGAAAATCTTCGAAAATATGCCTGAAGGATTGGTGTATTTTAAAAATTCTGTATCTCTTCTGGTACCTTGGCAAATGACATTACTACCCGAATACGGACATCGCTCAATCGACTTCTCTATGTATAAGGATTCAGAATATATAATTTGTGGGGTCGGAAATGAATATTGTAGAAATTACACACGGAATGACAAACATTTTCCACCTGTGGTGAAGGGTATACAAATTTAAATAACCGAATGTACACAAAAAAAATTCAAAAATCCCCTTTTCTTTTGAACAGACCTCGTGTGTTCATACGTACGCTGCTATCCTTTTTATTTTATTTTTATTTATTTATTTTTCTTTTAATATTCATTCTGCACGTGTACATGTTTGTAATGGGTGATTTTTTTGAGGTTAGGATTTTCATGCATTAGTATTTGACAGATCACGTGAGATTTCAGACATGGTGCCAAAGAGAAAGATGCTCAGTATGCTTTGACATTTCATCATGAATAGACTTACTAACGAGCAACGCTTGCAAATCATTGAATTTTATTACCAAAATCAGTGTTCGGTTCGAAATGTGTTTTATCGACAAATTTTGTTCAGCGATGAGGCTCATTTCTGGTTGAATGGCTACGTAAATAAGCAAAATTGCCGCATTTGGAGTGAAGAGCAACCACAAGCCGTTCAAGAACTGCCCATGCATCCCGAAAAATGCACTGTTTGGTGTGGTTTGTACGCTGGTGGAATCATTGGACCGTATTTTTTCAAAGATGCTGTTGGACGCAACGTTACGGTGAATGGCGATCGCTATCGTTCGATGCTAATAAACTTTTTGTTGCCAAAAATGGAACAACTGAACTTGGTTGACATGTGGTTTCAACAAGATGGCGCTACATGCCACACAGCTCGCGATTCTATGGCCATTTTGAGGGAAAACTTCGGAGAACAATTCATCTCAAGAAATGGACCGGTAAGTTGGCCACCAAGATCATGCGATTTGACGCCTTTAGACTATTTTTTGTGGGGCTACGTCAAGTCTAAAGTCTACAGAAATAAGCCAGCAACTATTCCAGCTTTGGAAGACAACATTTCCGAAGAAATTCGGGCTATTCCGGCCGAAATGCTCGAAAAAGTTGCCCAAAATTGGACTTTCGAATGGACCACCTAAGACGCAGCCGCGGTCAACATTTAAATGAAATTATCTTCAAAAAGTAAATGTCATGGACCAATCTAACGTTTCAAATAAAGAACCGATGAGATTTTGCAAATTTTATGCGTTTTTTTTTAAAAAAAAAGTTCTCAAGCTCTTAAAAAATCACTCGTTATGTACATACATATATATAAATAGTTTGTTTTTGTAGAGAAAAAAAAAACATGCAATAAAAATTGAGAAAGAAAAACAACTTTTTGCAATATTGAACTTTAACATTTCAATATCAATAAATTCTATTAATAGCATTCTATTTTAACTGCAGTTCATCTGTTAAAGTTGGTAAATTTTTAATTTCAATGAATTTAAAGACGACATACATTTAAATTTGTTTAGATATAATTTAACATTAAATTTAAAAATTTCACTAATAGTCATAGTTAAAGAGAGCATTTACCAAAAACTTTACATCTGAAAATATAATAATGTGAAGTCAATTTAACTGATCTTGTTTTCTTAAATGTTCAAAGTTTCATTAAAAATTTGCATATTGTTCGAATCGAACTTTTAGCTTAATTTTCGAAACTTAAATCATCTTTATAGGAAGTTATTATCTAACCCAGTTTTTAGAGAGTCCCTAATGCACCGCCCTTAAATCATTTAATAACCTCACTTCAATTCAATACTCTAAATTCTATCAAAAAACTGTTTCACCATATTAAAAATTTGTTTGTAAAGCTTTTATAAAACAAAAAAAAAATTTTTTCTGAATTTGGCTCTTAGTCTTTAAAATTAAAATTGTTTTTTATTTTTCTTTAGGCTAAACATTAAAAAACAACTCAGCATTTAAATGTCAACATCCGTTATAGTTTTTCAGCATCAATATTAAGCTGCAACAACCCTTTTTAATGTCATAAATATTTTTTGTTTTTAATACACAATTTTTAAACCCAATTTGTATTAAAAATAATCGAAAAAAGCCATACATGCATTTAATATTTTCAATATAGAAAATGAAATATAGTTAGTGAAATGCTGATAAAAAACATATTTTCTGCACATGTTTAATTAAAAAACAAATTTGTCCCCGATACACTTTTATGCTGTTTGTTATTTGCATTAAATGCTATATTTGTGTTCATTTTAATATTCTTAAGCTGCTGCTCTGCCTTTTTTGATTGTCTGCATTTGTTTTGTACTGTTCATGACCCCTTTTTTAAATGCAATATTGCTCCTTCTCATATGTACATTAAATAAATATCATACAAATATCATTCTGCCAGCAGCATCTAAATAAAAAGCGTAAACAAGGTTTAAAAACTGAGCAAAAGAGTCAAATAAATCTGTTTTTCTTGTTATTTAAAATAAATATGAAGGAAGTTGTTTTAATTGTTGAAAATATAATTCTTTTTTTAAACCTTTTTTAAAAACTTCTAGAGAATTATGAATTCTTTCTAGGTTTTGCATTTAAAGGGCAATTAGTATAACTGACTTGGTTTAAGGACTGTAGCCTTGAATTTTAGACAGATTACGCGTTAAAGCCACAAGAAATAAAGACATATTGAAATAAACTAAAAATATTTTGTAGAGAAAGAGTAGGGAAGCCAAAAAATCGGCGATATCGATAACAATACGTTTTGTGAATTTAAATAAAATTTCTAAACATCCACTTTGTCTACATGGTCTTGACAAAGAATTATAATAAAAAGATTCATAAGTTTTAAGCAAAACCGTCTTGAGACGGCCTTCACTATTTCGTTTTTAAAGTAAATTTTTTGTTTTTACTTGCTGTGAAATTTTTAAGTCTATCTGCAATGTTGACTTTTTGCACTTGTTTAATTATAGCTGACAAACGACTTGTTGGATTAATGTCTTGGATAGTATAGGAAATGTAAATCAATCAGTCAAGTGCGAGTTAGACTCACACACGTAGGGTTTCGCACTATGTTCAGTACAACTTAAAAATTCAAGTTGTTAATTTTTTTATGTCTTCTGGGGTACCTTTTAATTTCAAAATTAAAATCATATTCGCGAAAATTGCACTATTATTAGAACACCCTTTAAATTTTAGAAATTGTTGTTATAGCGGCCATGGTAATGCACTTTATATTAAAATATCAGGAGCCTACCTCTATCGGTTCAAAAAATAAGGTATTATTCGTGAAAAACATGTCACTAAGGGACACCATTAAATTTTTAGTAATTGTTATAGCGGGCGAAGTAACACATCTACTTAGTATGGCTACCTCTGTGTCCATTGGCTACCTCTTTGTATATTGCTTTAGATAAAAGCCTTTAATACAAATCAAAGCAGAAAAACCTTACAAACCTTAAAATAAATGCAAAATCAGACCTCGCAGGGGTTTACAGAAACTCCGAAATCTGTATGCACTCCTTGCGAACCACCTGTCGCAGTCTAATATTTATTTAACAAAAAACGGCAAAAGAGAATTATTAAAACCGAAAACAACGTGAAAATATATAGATGGACGTGGTTTTTTGTCCGCAGCCTCCAATGGGATGGTGTTATATTGCTGAATTGCAATCCTAAAATTTTCAAAACTAAGTCTGGCAGATTGGTGGATTTAAAATGTCTGTACCTTGTCTGATGCCTTGGCTAATCGTCGCGTTTTTTCTTAAACCACGTAAGTACCAAAAAGTCGTTTTATTTAGAAAACGAAAAAAACTTAATAACTTCTTTATTATGGATTTCAACAAATTTTTTTTTTAGAAAACATGTCTGTGTGACTCTCTGAAGGGTATAGAAATTTTTTTTTTTTTTAAATTTGTTACTTACAATTAATTGTAGCCAAATCTGTCGCTTACGTGGTTTTGGCGCAACCAGAAAATCGCAAATTTCTGTGTGTAAATTAACATTTATTTTTGTATTTATCAAAAAAAAAAAAAACTTTTAACTTTACCAAAAATGCTCCAATTGGCCTGAAACTTTCCTGATTTTTTTATTCTTCAATACAAAAATCTTAGTGGTTGAGTCTTTAACATTTCCAACTTGAAATATAAAAACCATTCAAATCAATGTCGAAAAAATGACGCTTACGTGGTTTAAGAAGAAACGCGACGAAATGATTATCGAATTCATTTCCTAACAATTTCCTTCAAAATTACTCAAGCCAGCGACTGTTTTAGAAATTTGTTTAATTTTTTTTTTTATCAGATCCTCTTCCAAATCTAATTGCCTAAAATTTTGTTAATATCAGAAATGAAATATGTATATGGGCTTGTGTTAAAGCCTTTCGTCTCAACATCAACTAACCCTTATTAACTCAACAACTTTATTCCTTCTTAATTTACAAAGTTCATAGAATTTACGAGGAGTTCGAAAATTCCATTAGGCTTTAAAATTTTGTAGATTTCTTTGTTATTTCCTAAGAATTCTTTTAATAAGGGTTACATATTCCAAAAACCGCATAGGCACTAATAACACACAAAAGAACTTATTAAATTGTCAAAGAGGTCAGTCGTCACATTGAAATTAAAAATTTCCTAAATTCAAGGGTATAAATAACAAAATTCTTAATAAAACCCAACAATAAAACAAACAAAAAATAAATAAATGAACATAAAAACCAACATAATTATTAGCTCATTAATATATTAAGAATGAAATTAAAAATTAAAAAACAAAAAACACATCAATTGTTCTTCCCTTTATTAAGCGAACGTAGATATTAATTTATAAAACACACCCCTACAATATTGACAATTAAAATGTACCATGAGTGTCACTCAAACGGCTCATATGACTTTAAAAATTTTACAGATTCTTGTACGGAATTCAAAAACCAAAATTATGTTATGAGAAAAAAATGAAAAGTCGAAAAAACAATAATGAGGGCATAATGCATCGAATGCAAGAATCATGTCAGAGAAACCAATACGTTTCTATTAATACATACATACATAAATACACGTCTACAATAACCAGCATGCAAACATAAATTACGTCAGCACAGCTCGTTATTTATGTTGCTGATTACGATGAATGAAAATGATGATTTGTAATGAACTGAATTGAACTGCATCAAACCCCCACTTCACTGAGATGTGATATCAATTTCATGTGTGGCTTTATTTTAAATAAATGATATGAATGAATAATAATTATCAGTTAATTTTCTTTTATATATTTCAGTATTCAGTTTTCTTGTCATAACTCTTGCTGTCATTACCATTTCACCGTGACTAACAGTGATGTTCAAAACATTTCGGTTTACTAATTTAATTTCATAATTTTTTTGTGCCATAATAAGGAAAACTTAATTCGATTAAGTAAGAAAAGTTTAGCTAATGCAAAATTTAAGTTTAAATTATAGAAACTAGAACTAACTATGGTTTTTAAATTTTATATGACGCAAAAAACATTTAGTTAATTAAAAATCAAATGTAAATTTTAAGTTGTGCGAATAATAACCAGACGTTTTGTGAAACGTTGTTGTATGTGTTTGTTGTTAAACAACTAAAATTGTCATACTTTAAGAAAAAATCTGAAGTGACCTGTACTCAACTTTACTATACCCAAGGGAAACATATATTTTTATGTATATACTAGCTATTCCCGGTGCGCTTCGCTACACCCATCCACAAAAAACACAATAAACACTTGGAAGAAAACTATGATCAAATTTTAACGCGAAAACGCACGCTATTCTCAAGTCAAAAATGTCCCCATCAAACCTTTTTTTTGCTAG
This sequence comes from Phasia obesa, assembly GCA_949628195.1. NCBI lineage: Eukaryota > Metazoa > Arthropoda > Insecta > Diptera > Tachinidae > Phasia > Phasia obesa. The sequence goes on from OX451216.1 coordinate 52,380,709, forward strand.
ACTATACGTATTAACACGATAACAGTATTCTTATCCAGTCTGTATTTTGCTAGACTATGCACATTAGTATGAGGGTTAATTGTTCAAAGTTTCAAGACTATGCCTAATGTAGTTCTCTAGCTACGCGATAATAATTTTTCATTTTGTAGGGGAGGTACCACGCCCTCCATTCAAATTCAGTCTCTGTTTCTCTACACAATGTAGTTTAATGAGGGGATTACTGATGCAAAATTCCAAGGCGCTACCTATTGCAGTTCTATAGATACAGGATAATAATTTTTCACTTTGTATGGGGGTACCACGCTCATTGTCCCAATTCAGCCTATGTTTTTCTAGAGTATCCGCATGGGTATGTGGTTTACTTGTACCCACTTTGAAGACCATACATATTGTAGTTCTCTATATTCACAATAATAATTTTTCACTTTGTATGGGAGGTACCACACCCACTGTCCCAATTCATTCTGTATTTTCGCAGAATATGCACCTTAACACTAATGTTACTCCTGCAAAGTTTCAAGGCGCTATCTAGTGTAGTTCGCCAGGAACACGATAATAATTTTTGACTTTGTATGGGCGGTACCACGCCAACTCTTCCGGTTATAACTCATGAACCAATACACATACAGAGATCGTTTTTACATAAAAACCTTGGTATTGATGTCACCTTTCATATAAACTTTGCAGAAACAAAATCGGTTCTCGCATTCCAGAGAACATAAATTTCTAACACAATTCAACTTCTTTTATATAGATTGCATAACGAATATAAGTTCAAAGTATATTCGAAACGAAAAATTTATTATTTTCGGTTTGTAGTGTTAAGTAAACTATCCCTTGCCCCTTCCTGATTATGCCCAAAATTTATACAGCTATTCATCACCGTACATACTAAATTTCATATTGATATGTCATACAGTATGACCTGTATAGCGTTCACAAAATTTGGGAGTAAGTAAACTAAGCGGTCTTCCTCCCTCCTGATTATGCCCAAAATTTATACAGCTCCTAGCCTCCATATACCAAAGGCACAGACTGAATTTAATTTGAATAAGTCATACGGTATGACCTTTAAAGCGTTTACAAAATTTGGGGGATAAGGAAACTACCCCTTGCCCCTTCCCGAGTATGACCAAAATTTACTTTTAAAGCAATTTCGAACAAAATATTGCCAGGACGCATTTACCAAATTATATATTAAAGATTTCTGACTATATATTTTTCCTGAACATCTTAATTTTGTACTATCCTATATCTATTTAATAATTTAAATTATAAATAAAAACCAATTTTAGCTGATTCTAAGAGTGCTGAAATGGAACTAAATTTCTTAATTGATTCTTTATTATAAATAAATAAATTGTAATTCTTTCATCAAAACTGACTTTAAAACAGACAGGCGGGCAGACGAGTATCAAATCTAAAATAAAAAAATTAAAAAGTAAGCAATCAGGACAGGATATACAGTGCAGTTCACATTTCCGTCTTGTATGGGGACACAGTATATATTTTTTATCTTTTTATGACTTAAATAATCTGTGTAAATTTAAAATTTGTATAATTTTTTGTAAATTTTTTATACTTGTTTTTTATACTTGTTATAAAAAGGTCCAATCTGTACAAATTCCAAGTGCCCTCCTAATAATTTCAAAAAATATTTCCATTGAAATCAAAATATTGTTTTCTATGAATATTGTTTAATTTGAATTTTATTTTTTATACCTATTGTAGTGGCCATAATAGTACAGTGCGTGCAGAAAGTATGCCAACTTTGATCAAAGACAAGTATTGAAGTACAGACTAATACAATCTCTGTGTTAATTCCAACTGTCTGTGTTAATTCCAACTGTTTGTCTGTAAATATAATTTTTATTTTAAGGGTCTGCCTATTTCGGTTCAACATCTAAGCCCATTTACAAAAACAAGTCTTAAACACGATACCCTTTACTTTTTAATTTTCTGCTTTTACTACTGTTTATTAAAGCAGGTACAGAAGTCCCAATAGCGGTTGAAAAAATGAGGCCTTTTACGTAAAATTACGTCACCAATAGGTACAGCGTTTTGTTTTTATACCCTTCTCCTGGGTATATATAAGTTTATCATTCCGTGTGTAATTTCTACAATATTAATTTCCGACCCCATAAAGTATATATATTCTGGATCCTTATACATAGAGAAGTTGATTAAGCGATGTCCGTATGTCCGTCTGTCCGTGTTCGGGTTGAAATGTCATTTGCCAAGGCACCAGAAGAGATACAAAAAATATAAGCACACCAATCTGTCAGGCATAGTTTCGAAAATTTTGGTATTGCAATTCAGCATCATTGGATCATTCCTTTGGAGGCTGCGGGCCAAAAACCAAGCCCACCTATATTTTTTCACGTTTTTTCAGGTTTTTTTTTTAAATTTTTTCAGCTTTAATGATTCTGTTTTGCCTTTTTTTCTCAAATAAATATTAGACTGCGACGTTTGATTTTAGATTGGTAGGGTTTTTCTGCTTTGATTTGTATTAGTGACCTTAATAGAAAGCAATACACATAGAGGTAGCCAATGGACCCACAGGGTACCCACTGATAAATAGGAGCAGTTAAAAGGACCCCCCATGTGTCAATATGAGGAAATTTTTTTTTTGTAAGGATTTTTTTTTGCTTTAGTCTGACCATTCTAACTCAATATAGACTGCAGAAAGGTCCTAAATTTAACAAAAGAAATCAATAAAATTAAAAAAAAATTTTTTTTTTTTAAAATTTACAAAAAAAAATTTTACAAAAAAATTTACAAAACATTTTCAAAAAGATATTTTACAGAAAAATATTCAAAAAAATTTTTTTTTAAATTTTCCAAAAAATTTTCGAATAAAATTTTACAAAAAATTTTTAAAAAATTATTTTTACAAAAAATTTTTACACACAATTTTCGAAATATTAAAACAAAAATTTCAATATTTCTTTGAAAATGAAAATCATGACTGTAACATAACATATATTTAATATTAAGAATATACATATGTATGTATGTGTGTATATAGAGTAACATAATTTTTTTTAAATGCGTTTGATTTTTAAATAGATGTTTTAAAACCTAGGTGCATTAAACACATAGACATCATCAGGATACCGACTACAATCTGTCAAAAATAAAATACACACGTTTATAGGTAAACGATTCTTTTGAAGCCAGCAAAGCTACATGGCTACACGACCACCGTTGTGGCTGTCGTCAACTTAAGCTAATTTCTATTTTATTTTTGTTGAATAAAATGAAAATGTCACAAAATTGTAAATTACAAATTGATATACAAACAAAAAGTTTTGGAGGAAATATTTATAATTTTTTGAAAAAGTTATTTAATTTTATAAAAGCAAAAAAAGTATTTCTACAACAATGTCAAAGTTTACCATGTAGCTGTCGTCTTCAATATCTTTAAGTAGCTGACAACACGGCGACAATTGTTGCCAACGGAATTTGTTTTCATTTGTCTTCTATTTCTTTAAAGCATGAATAATGAATTTTTCTCAAACGACTTAATTTAAGTAAAGAGTCAACAATATGGATAATGCTGTACATGTCTGTATAAATAAAATCACCGTGGTGAAGGGTATAGAAGATTCGGCACGGCCGAATGTAGCACTTTTACTTGTTGAGTTTAGCTTTTAATATTTATTTTTCATAAGATACGTTAATACAACGTGTGCCAAAAAGGGTAGATTTTAGATCCTTAAAAATTTAAATAGGAAATTATAGAGTTCTAAAGCAATAAAAATCACAAAAAAAAAAAAAATACAGATGTAAAATCTTTTTTAGTTTAGTTAAAAAAGATAGTCTTCAGTGAAAAAAGATAGTCGGTCTATTTAGCCCAATCAGTCACTTGCGAATGCGAATTACTTGCTAATAAAAGATCAGCAAATAGTCATATTGCAAAAACAACAAAATCATACAGCTGGAAGCGACTGCCGATTACCAAGTAATGTATGAAACATCTAAAAGCCTTTAAGAGAAAAGAAAAATTAATATGTAAAAAGTAAATATCTTTTTTAATAGTAAACAATCAATTAATAAAAAGTATTAAACAAATTAAAGAAAAGAAAAACATGATTTACGTTGTAATTCTTTTGATCACCACTGTGCACTAGGCGGAAAAATATCTTGTTGGATTTGTTAGTAAAAACCTTTCTTTCAACATCTGGGTTGAATGAAAAAAAGAAAAAAAATATTAAAAAATGGTATTAATTTACACTTGATTATCTAATGTTATCAAAAATTACAAAATTTTATTTTCACTCAAGCATTTTGCAAGGTACTTTCATTTTCATATGCTTTTAATAGAGACACATCTACACTCGTACTTACTAACCATTTCACTATTCAACCATGACATCTGTTGTTAAGTATATGTGTGTGTAGCCGAAATTTGTATCTGTTGTATTTCTGTCTATTAAAGAAAACTCCTATGAATGTTTCGGATGTTGGTGTTTTTGGGTGTGTGTATTGTTATATAATTTTACGGGTATAAATTGTTTTTATTTTTTGTTTTTTTTCAGAAAAAAGAGCAAAAGAAATATTCTAGGCTTTGACATTATTAATGAATTTGTTAACAGCTATATTGATTGTGTCAATATGTGACAAATAAACATGTTAAGTTAATTAAGAGACAAACATGTATGTGACCTTAAACCAATAAATAATGAAAGCTACTCATAACGTTAAAAGTCTCTAGCACTACATTAAGAAGTTTACACAAACATAAATAAACTTTTATTAAAATTATGACAAAAAAGAATATTCTATATGTGTTTATTTAAATAAAGCTTTTAACTATTTAAAGCGAAAAATATGGGGGATTCTCATCTTTTATAGTTAAAGATGTAGGTTTCAAAGAAATAATATTTATTTCTCTACTTATTTGTAGCACTATTTATTAACATAAAAATGAACTATTCTTAGTACTCAAAGGCTCGTATATTATTTTACTAAGCGATGCCCATGTTTTTGACCTTAAACCAAGCGCCCCCACGCAAACCCCTAAGGGCCTGTGAGCACACACACAATCTCAACGAGAATCTCTAAGAGAACAAAACATGTAAAAATTTTAAATCAGTAGCATACCGCTAGCTTTCAACAAGGTAGTTTTGTGCCACTTTGCTAAATATTTAGCAAACCAATGCATTTTAACCACTTTTTTGGTTTGGGGGCCTTTGTCTTAAACCAATAAACAACGAAAACTACTAGTAGCGATAAAAGTTAATAGCTGAAAAAAATTTCTTTTAAATCTTCTATATAAAAAAACTCAAATTTCGTTCGTTGGTAATAGCATCACTTAAGAATGGCTGCACCGATTTGGCCAATTTTTTTTTTAAATCTTCATCATACCCCAACTTAGGTGTGTACGGAAAGAACAATTAGCCACGCCCACTTTTTTACGTAGCTGGAGAACTATAATTGGTAGATCTTTGAAATTTTTCTCCAGTAACCCCCATATTAATATAGATAGTATAGATAAACACAGGCTGGATTGGAATAGTGGACAGGGTACCTCCCATACAAAGATAAAAATTATCGTGTACCTAGAGAACTCCAATAGGTAGATTCTTGAAACTTTGCACAAGTAACCTCCATACTAGTCTGCATAGTTTAGCAAAACATAGAATAAAATGGGACACTGGGCATGGTACCTCCCATAAAAAGTGAATAATTATTATCGTATACTTAGAGAACTACAATATGTATAGTTTCGATACTTTACACAAGAACCCTCATACTAATCTGCAAAGTCTAGAAAAATATAGACTGAATTGTGAAAGTTGGCGTGGCACCTCATATACAAAGTAAAAAAATATTACCGTGTTAATAAGTCTACCGAAAAACAGATTGGATGGGAGCAGTGGACGTAATTTTTGCCGTGAAACTAGGAAATTAAATTAGATTGTTGTACTTTTTACTCTAAGAATAGCATGTTAAAGCTGGTAATTAGGACGGGAGGAATGGGTACACCCAGACAAAGTATTTATCTTATATCTATAGAACTGCAGAAGTGACCCACTCTAAATTTGACACATATTTGACACAGGCTTCTCTGAGTATGACGTGAGTTTTCGAGTTAAAGCTTGGCCATAATTTATTTGCCAAATTGCTTATTGTATTTTTTGTAGATGGGTGTAACGAAGCGCACCGGGGACAGCTAGTTAGGTAATAAATTTTTATTATTTTATTAATAAATTAATTATTTAGGCTTAAGTTCTTAATTATAAAGAGATAAAGAAAAATTAGATACCAGCAAAGCAGAATGCATTTTCTAGACAGCTACATCCGTCATCAGTACTCTTCGTATCGATCTACCTGGTAGTTTCAATTGTTATTAATTTTCTATTTAAACAAACTTATCAAAGAAATAGAATATGAGAAATTTTTAATTTTTACATTATATTTCATAGGAGATAGAGCTTTTTGAAATTGTTTTACACTTGTAAACTCTATTTTCTTTTTATATTATTCTACCAAGTAAACATTTTTCTTTATTTTTATTCTCTTTATATATTTTCTTTTTATTTGAAAATGGTATATATCTGTCTTGCTATTAGCTAACCTTTGGTTAGCAATTAACAACAATTAGATATTTTTTATTTTACAATGTATATTTTTGATTATTAACACAAAAGTGTTGAAGTTAACAATGTCAAAGCCGTACCTGCTCTGTGAAATTATATGAATTTTATTTGAACTATTTTTGAATTAATAAACTAATTATTTAGGCTTAAGTTCTTAAGAGATAAAGAAAAATTAGGTACCAGCAAAGCAGAATGCATTCAAAAATAGTTAAAATAAAATTCATATAATTTATTATTTTATAATAAAAATTTTGTTATTTTATATTAGCTAATTATCCATAAAATTTTATAATAAAAATGCAATTAATAAGTTGGCGGAAATGCTAGTTCCTATATGTATTTCACTGCTTGCTTAGGCCAGAACTACAGGAAACCTTTTTCCTAATTTTAGAAAACCCAAACCTCTAAAACGCACTACAATACTATAATTATTTAAAATTTGATAAGACTTAAAACATTTCCCTTCCGTTTGATTTTAAAGCTCTTTATCTACAGTAGTGTTCCATAAAATAGAGCCACCTTTTACAACATATTTCGAAAAAGAAAAAAACATACTAACTCTTCAAAACTTTAAGGTTTTTATTTTTGTGAGACCGAACAACTGTCAAACTAAATTACTATAGACCTGTTTTGATAAAAAACTTAAAATGAAATAAATATATACGTAAAAACATTCGAAATTCAAGATTTTAGGTGTGAAAAAATAGAGCCATCCACTTTAATTATCTAAAAAATAAAATTCCAAGAAATTAATAAAATAATATACTTTAATTATCTTTATTACCTCAGAACTAAGTGGAATATAATTTAGTTTTGAATACGGCTAAGCACCGTTTTGGCGTAGGGTCAACAAGTTTTTGACATATCTCAAGCGGAATATTACGCAATGCTCCTTTTACTAATGTCCACAAGTAATCTGTATTTGTTGCATGTTTTCCCCTAAGATCTAATTTAACTATTCGCCACAAGTCTTCAATGGAAGCAGGTTTGTAAGGGAGAGAGAAATAGACTTTCCCTGGCAACCTGCTTCAGAAAGGCATGATTTTTGTTTGCGATGTTCCACTTGGTCTGCATCCGCCTAAACAAGAGAGTTCTCTTTGTTTCGCTAAATTTAACTATTCGCCACAAGTCCTCAATGGGTTTAGGACTGGCAACTGAGCAGATCAATTTAAAACATCAGCCCCATTTTTTGCACAACCCATCTTTTGCCCAATTCGTTGTGTGTTTCGGATCATTGTCTTGCTGAAACACAAATTGAAGCGGTATTTTTCAATCCGCGTAAGGCATCACATATCTGTTAAGCAGATTTGTGTAAAAAATAGCATCCATTATTTCTTCGACCCGTATGATAGGTCCACTTCCATTAAATAGAGTCAGTCTTACTTTCTATATTTTACTGTACTTAATTCTCTTAAAGATACTTTGTGGTCTCTGTGAAACGTTATTGTCGAGTACATAGACAACTATAATAACTAGATTCTTGAAATTATGTATAAGTAACCCACTTAATACTGCGCCTAGTCTAGAAGAAGACTAGATGGATTGAAACAGTGGGCGTCACACCAGCCCTACAAAGTGAAACATTTTTGTGGTGAAGAGAACTATAATAGTAACCCCTATATGATTGTACATAGGATAGCGGAAAACAAGCTTGATAGCAACAATGGGCGTGATAACTCCCCTAAAAAGAAAAAAAAATATTATCATGTAGTTACAGAACTTAAAATGTAGAGTCTTGAAGTTTTGAGCGAAGAACTCCCTTATTAATGTCATTGTCGCACAAAAAATTTACTCGATTGGAAGACCAGATGTGGTAACTCCCATACAAAGGAAATATGTATCCTTATGTAAGGTTTTAAAATTATATACCACTTAATTATATTTAACCGTATAATTGAGCAAAGTCGAACAAAAACAGGCTGAGTTGGAACAGTGGGCGTCGTACCTCGCATACAAGATGAACAATTATCGCAAGCCTAAGGAACTTTAATAGTATGAGTGTTAACATTTTTTACTATTAGAAGCGTTAGCATTTTCAAGTTAAAGCTTTGTGATTAGAACAGGAGCGACAGGTACCCAAAGTAATTACTGAATATCTAGATAACTGCAATGTGATACTCTCTAAATCTATCTCAGGTTTTTCTGCAAAAACATTCGTCTTCAAGTTTAAGCTTGGCCATACTTACACTTTCAAGTGTTTATTTTATATTTTTAAGGATGGTAATTGCGAAGCACACCCGGAATAGCTAGTAAACTATACAATGCGTCTAAATATTCTTATTTTGTTTTACTTTAGCCATTTCCCAGATCACTTTAAATAAATCATAATAAAATTATAATTTCAAAGCAAGAGTTTTTCTGCTGAATAAAAAAAACTCTTCAATGTTCCAAACAAATTGCAGCAACAACAAATGACAGCATACATACTCATAACAACAGAGCAATCAAAAACTCATTTCCTGCTAGAAATTTACAAACAACAAGACAACTTTAATATGTCGCTGAAAAAAAAAATCCCTTTTTTCTATCTGAAAATGTGGTGGCTGTTCTTAGAAGACTTTTTTTTATAAAAAAAAGATGTTTATAACAAATATTTCATACATAAATATAAAAAAATATAAATGTCATTAAGTTATTAAGTAGGGAATGTAGTTTGTATCGCAAAAGAAATGATCAAAAAAGGCGAGAGAAGCAACCATGAAATAAATAAATCAAATAAACCATAAATAAGTTCTACCAGCAAAAATAACGAATAACATGACAACAACCGAGTCCACAGCAATAAAAGAACAAAAAAAGTAAAAATCTAAAAGCCACAAAAGTGAAAAAGTACCACTGAGCAGCAAAAAAGGTTTACTGCTCTTTTACTGGGTAACAGTGGGCTGCTTCATAAGTAAAATTATGCTAATCTAGCGGATAAGCGCTGAAATCTCAGAAATAAAAATTAAGGCACAAAAAAATTATTTGTTTACATTTTTATATAATTTTGGTTGATCTTAAATATCGTAATTTGTTGGTGGCAATATTTATGAAAATTTTCTTATTCCTTTCCTACAAAAAAAGACAACTTTTAGTGTCTCTGATTAAATATCGAATTAAAGGGAACGTTCTGTTTAATGAAAAAGTCATGTGCCACCTGAACAGAAAGTTTGGTTATAAAACCCAATCTATTAATATTCTTCAAAACAAAAGTCTGAAAAATTTCAACCTCGAATCTCTTCTGTGAAAGTTAACATGGGATTTGTCGTGGTCATACCGTATATCATCGCCATGACATCTGATCGTTGCATTTATCTCCTAAACTGTTGCATTTAATCTATAAATGCAGCAATATATTCTGTAGAACCTTCCTTAATTAAGTCAATGCTAATAAAATCAAACTCGTTTATGGTCTTATGAATTATACATTTAATTCCTCTTTTTTAGGATCCCGTACACAAAGTGTAAAAACGTAACCCTATTGTTTTCGCTACAATGTCTGTCCGTCTATCAGCGCCTTTTATCTCTAGAACCGTAATAGGTAGACTCTTAAAATTTTCACAGATGATGTATAGCTGTTGAGCTATAGCAACAAATTCTAAAACTTATAGGGTGTTCCTAAGTAAGTTTTGATCCATAATAGGTAGACTCTTGAAATTTTCACAGAAGGCGTATAACTGTGGCCACTATAGCAACAAATACTACTTATAGAGTGTTCCGAAAGTGACGTGTTATTTGCCCTTATATCTTTATTTCTTGAGCCACAGGAAGCAACCACTTAAAATTTGCAGTGATTTGAGCTATGTTCGCGTTATAACAGTGACATGTTTTTCACGTATAGTAACTTATTTTTTTAATAGTAATAGGTAGACTCTATAGATATATTCATAGAAAGAGAATTGCCATGGCCGCCATAGCAAATAACAAAATTAAAGAATTATTTTTTGAACCGTAATATGTAGACTCTTTAAATGTTTACAGTAGATGTTGTACTTCGGCCGCTGTAACAATTACTAATATCTAAAGGGTGTTCCATCAGTGACATGTTTTTCACGTATATTACCTTATTTTTTGAACCGCAATAGGTAGGCGCATGTATTTTTCTATAGATAGTGTATTACCATGGCCGCTATAACAAAAATTGCTAAAATTTAAAGGGTGTTCCAAGAGTGATGCAATAATGACTTTAATTTTAGAATTTAAGAGTGACTCATAAGACATGAAAAAATTAACAACTTGAATTTTTAAAGTTGTACTAAACATAGTACGGAACCCTAAGTGTGTCAGTCTAAATCGCACTTGCCTAATTTAATCGTCTTAGAGAAATGTAATCAATTAATAGGTCGATTATGGATGGTACACGAATTCTAGTTGCGTTATCAAAAGGCAACGCAACTGACAAAAAAAATTGTATTATGTAAAGCAGCTTTCTTCAGTTGCCATAAAGTGATCGATAATGCTATTTTGACAGTGTAGCAATCAAATAGCAATCAAATAGTTTTTAATAAATAACAAATAAAATACACAAATAATATTTTATTTCATGTCTTGGGTTTTGTCCAATGGATTCTTTTTGAAATTAATACCCAATATCTTTCGAAATGTGTCTAAACACACTCGTAAATTTAATGCAACTTCATCATATTCCAGCCAGTGTGATAATTCTAACCAGAAAACCAACAATACTTCTCATCCACCTAAAGATCCTCCTCAACATTACATCCCTCCGTGTCTTGAGCCTTTTATATACCAAGTTTCATACCAGCAGCAAGGTTGAAGAGCTGGGACCAGGTTCTGATAAAAGATCTGTCCATAAAAATACGGAATTTTTATTTATTTGGTATTTCGTGAGCAACGCAGATAGGGGCCAATACACATATATACACACATGTGTACGTTGTCTGATGAAGAAAAATATAGCAGTGATGAGGAAAAAATATGATCTCTGCAGATATCCAGATTACCTTTTAGTAATTAGTAAATATTTACATAAAATTTTATATATCCCAAAATCTGAAGATAATAAAGTTAATTTTCAGTTTAAGCGCAGTTTTAACTTTATAATCTGTGAAAAAAAATCAACAGCAATCACAAATTTATGGTTGCCATTTTGACAACTTGAATTAACAACTTTTATTTGCTAGTTGTCATACGTAATAGAATTCCGGCAACTGACGACGTAACTGAGGTTGGGTTTACTATCCATAATCGTCATATAAGAATAGAAATTGTTTACCTGATATATTATTGAAGTCAAATACAACCGAATCATTAAAAAATGGGCTATTTTGTTAACTGCAAGATATTGTGATACAAATTTTCGTCAGTACCTGACGATTTGAACCCTTCCTTCGATTTGGTTCCAAACCGTATACACCACGATACTCCTCACCAATAACTGGGCAGAGATACTTTCATTTCTGCGGGTTTACCGGTTCCAGTGCCTCCTATTTAAGACCGCTTGTAAGCCTCGGGAACTAGTGTCTCCTTATACTCCGAGAGCAATGGCGTCAAAGTGTTAAGTCAAGACTATATGGCTTCCGGGGGACAGAGAGATATGATGTGATCAAGATTAACGTCGTCATCTTGCCCTGTTGGCTCTTATCCGACGGTGGTCTTACCACCGAGTGAAAAGAAAGTGTAGACCAGCACCTCCATTGTGTAGCACAGCACACAATGCGATACGGTGCCATGTGTAGTAGAACCCATACCGCACTAAAGTGTACTGCCCAGTCGCAATAAGTAGGAATTTAAAGAATATGGCAAGCCAGGGCTCATGTCCTAACCTCTTGTTTAGGGTTTTTTTTGGAGACCATCTAACTCATTTATTTTGAGAGTGCACCAGCACATTTTTATCAACAATGTACCATATCTGCATACATCGATCTTAACCACAACCATTGCGTAAATCATCCCCCAAGCAGACCTCACCAACAACTGCCGACAGAGATGGTAAGTTCAATGTGGGGCCACCGGTTTCCGTGGTACCAGTCCTTTAGGCACTGGTCGGGCCCCGAAGAGGACCCATAATTACACAGACCTGTTCTTTCAGATTCAGATTCCAGGAAACCTGGCGTCTGGTTCCTTCATTTTCCCCAAGAGCACATTGTCAAAGCTTTTGGATATGCAGCAGTGAACTTATCATATCCCCAGGGTAAAGAACTAAAACATATACGTAATAACTAACTTTAGGCATTTATCTATATTCTTTATTTCAAATTATCAAAATCGTAAAATTTTGAACTTTACATCTTCTTCGTCAACTTTTAAATTATAAAATAAACCGAAATAGCAGACAAGAATTTATTTCACAGCTCATCTTTTATTGTGAATTTTATTTTAAGCCGCCTCTTGACTTTTTTCGGAAATATATAAATATTTAATATTTCTTACTCAAACAGTTTCCATAACTAAATTATGAAATATTATTTAGTGTCTGTTTTGTTAAATATATTACCCACTGTGGGCATAAAAGAACAAATACAACTTCGACTATGATGTCAAAAACAGAACAATATTCCATCCAATAAGGGAAAAACAACACAAAAGGATGTTTCTTTCTGATCAATGATGTAGAAACATTTGCAGTTTTACCCTGTCCATGTATGTATGTATCTTTTTTGTGGAACACTTAAAATATGAAGTTTTTTTTTTTATTTGTTTTCTTTTCGCTCAACTTTGTATTCAAAAGTTAATTAGAAAATATTTTACTTTCTAAAAAAATACTATTAACATAACATAAGATGAATTTTTCAAAAATAAATTATAATTATGTACTTTAAACGCAGAAATTGATAAATTTGTATACTTTAGTTTTGTCTATATCAAGATGAAAGCATAAATCTAAATTAAATAATTTTTAATTTAATTAAATTTTGAAGTTATAAAAGTAAATTCGTTTTCATTTTTAAAGATGATTTTACTTCCGAAAACTGGAAACTTTAGGAAAATATAAATATATTTAAAGTTTACAAGCAATTTCTTATCACAATCAAAAATTCCTTGTTTTGAGTAGATCCTAACAATCCTTTGGAAGCTTTTAAGTAACATTATAAAAATGCTTTTATTCTATCTAATCATGTATCAGTTTTGTACTTGATGTTCTGGTAATTCCATCCAATACTTTTTTATTCTTAATTTTTTACTTTATGTGCTGGTAATTCCTGTATAGAAAGAGCGCTTTCAATTATGAACTGCACAACTCATGTTGTTGTACTTCATCTGAAGTTTAATTCCCATAATAAAATCCAAAGAAGAGCACTATGACAAATGTCTTGAGGATGGGCTGTACAGAATATTCGTTATATAACTTCAGTATTCTTTTTAATTTATTAACCAAAAAAATTCTTATTTCTTTAGATAAAAATTGTACCTTTCTCGTATTCTCTAATCATTTTTGTTTTAAATTGAGGTGCACAAATGAATACAAGTTTGTACTTTTTTAGTACTAGTTATCCCCGGTGCGCTTCGCTACACCCATCCAACCTGTTTTTTGCTGGACTATACGTATTAACACGATAACAATTTTTTACTTTTAATGGGATGTGCCACTCCCAGTATTCTTATCCAGTCTTTATTTTGCTAGACTATGCACATTAGTATGAGGCTTACTTGTGCAAAGTTTCAAGACTATACCTAATGTAGTTCTCTAGGTACGCGATAATAATTTTTCACTTTGCGTAGGAGGTACCACACCCTCCATTCAAATTCAGTCTGTGTTTCTTTGCATTATGTATCTGAGTATGGGGATTACTGATGCAAAATTCCAAGGCGCTACCTATTGCAGTTCTCTAGATACAGGATAATAACACAGCGCAACACGGAAAAAAATAACCATATACGGACACCACTACTTGATAAAAGACAAAAAAAAGACCCCTGTACCGCTTAGGTAGCCGCAAAAGTGAAAAATTTCCCGGCTAACTAAACGGTGTTAAGAATCATTCCTAGGAAGTTCATATGTTCTAGAAAGTTGTTTACTGAGACCTTAGGTTCATTTTTGTAGTTGATTGTTTCCTTGAATTTTGAACGGTTTGCTACCTATGGACCTGAACAGATGAAAAAAGGTAAAAAAAATTGAATTTTTTTAAGTTTTTTGCGATTTTGACCTTGAAGATGAAGTTTTTTTGATTTTATTGTTCTTTATGACAAGAGCTACAACTTTGCCCCAGAGAGTATATCAAAATTCCAAACGGTTTGCAAAATATGAGCTTGAGTAAATGATCATTTTTTTGCAAAAATTACATCGAGGCCCCACATCTTTGAGGGCTGACCAAAAAGAAAGACAGGCGTCTTTCTTTTTGGTATGTTATGACGTATTTGTGTCCGTATATGGTTATTTTGCCATGACTTAAAAAATTACACAGTGTGTAATTTTTTACTTTGTATGGGGGGTACAACGCTCACTGTCCCAATTCAGCCTATGTTTTTCTAGATTATCCGCTTGGGTATGTGGTTTACTTATACCCAATTTGAAGATCATGCCTATTATAGTTCTCTATATACACAATAATAATTTTCACTTTGTATGGGAAGTACTAAGCCTACTGTTCCAATTCATTCTGCGTTTTGGCAGACTATGCGCCTTAGGACAAAGGCTACTCTTGCAAAGTTTCAAGGCGCTATCTATTGCAGTTCGCCAGGAACACGATAATAATTTTTTACTTTGTACGGGCGGTACCACGCCAACTATTCCCGCTATAACTCATGGACCCACACACATACAGAGACCGTTTGTACATAAAAACCTTGGTATTGACGTCACCTTTCATATAAACTTTGCAGAAATAAAATCGGTTCACGCATTCCAGAGAACAAAAATTTCTAACACAATGCAATTTTTTTTAATTTTATAGATTACGTACTTAACAAAACAGTATACAACTCATAACTTAAGGCATCAATTTCTAAGAAAAAAATAAAGAAAACGAAAACAACTCCAATGTACTCAATTTTGCACCGTTGACAAATCTTGCGGAAAACGAATATTTTTAATACCAAAGCCCTTTATTTTGTAAGACATCGCGTAAATGATTTGACATTCCAATTTCTGTACAATTTCTTTTCGAATATTCTTCCGTTCATTTTGGATCCGCTGGCAAAGCTCGTCCAAATTGGTAGTGGCTGATTGGTACTGTCCCAAACTTCTCTTCATGATTGACCACAAATTCTCAATCGGATTGAGATCGGGACTTTGTGCTGGCCACTACATTAATTGAAAATTGTGCTCACTAAGCCATTCTTTCATTTTCACCATCCTGCTGAAAAATTACTTCTTCTGCAGGATAGACGCTCTTATCTACAAAATAGGGAAGATGAGTCTGCAAAATCCTCAAGTAGTCTTTTTGCTTCATTATATTATCAATTTTTTGCAGTGGTCCAAGGTCCCACCACGTAAAGCAACCCCATACCATGACGTTTCCTCCACTATGCTTTACCATCCAGCACATTGCCAGAAATATTGTTTACCGTCGCACGGTGGTTCAGAATTAATTTTCATTGGCCAAAACCTATATTTTTTGTTGACACAGATTCTTAAAATTTTTATGTCACCAGAAAGAAAACAGATCAAACCTAAGGTAGCCGAAAAATTGGGTCAAAATATTCGCAGTAGTGGGCGTGGCATGCTGCTAAAGGCAAAGAATTTATGTTAATTTAAAAATAAAATAAAAATTGTAATATTTGATCTCATATTAATTGCGATTTCTTAAAAACTGTTATCGATATTGAGCTGCGGTTTTTTTTGTTATGTTGGGTGAACTGTTGTTTTTAAGAAATGGTATATGCGCACCCTGTATTATTTGTAAATAGGGTGTTATGTTTAAAATTGGAAACCTCCATATATTCGCAAAGTTTGAAGTTTAGTAGTATATAAGTTCTAAAGGACAAAAAAGGACAAAAAACCGAAACCACCCAAAGAAAGGCAAAAGTGTTCTCTTTAAGCCTATATATACTTTTGCACCCGCCCGGATCCGCCCGTAGAACACTTTTTCTATTTTAATGAAAATACTCAACTTTTTTACAAACAAATTTCTATCAAAATTGCTAGTAAATTTACTTTAGAAGTCATTCACTGCCAAAAGTACAAATTGCAGATAGCAAAACGTAAGGGGAAAGAGAGGAATCTAACTAAAAAGTTAATTTTATTCGAAGATTGAGAATTTTAGTACTCAAAACAATTTTTGGTAAAATTTCCTTAAAATCCAGTTTAAGTTGTATATGACAAATTTTCCCATAGAAAAAATTGATGCATTTGAATTTGGATTATCACCGCTACATACGAGGGTAAGATTTATGGAACACATACTGAAAATAAGCTATGATTTGGACTACGGAGCTTCAGGATCAGTAAGAAATAATGACACCAACAAAGAGATAAGAAAATTGAAAAAGAAACAAGTTCAAGATGCATTTCTCAAGCACGGGTTGATTATAGATCAACCAAAACAAGGATCAGGTAACACAAACGATGGCAACACCGCAAGAAGATTTCTTTTGGATCCCGAAACTACATCTGATATAACAGGTGTTGATATTGATGTTATTTCAAGATTTAAAACAATTACTGAAGTACTTGCGTGCAATGAACTAATTAATGTTAAAAAATTTGGTGATTACGCCAAGGAAACCGCTATCCAAACACAAATATAGAAATATGTCAGCAACAGTGCATAAAGTTCTTTATCATGGAGAAGAGGTCATTAAGCACCATTTATTACCAATTGGAGATTTGTCAGAGGAAGCCCAGGAAAAAAGAAACAAGGATTACAGGTTTTACAGAGAACATAATACCAGAAAAATATCACGAATTTCTACAAATGAAGATTTATTTCATATATTATTGGCAACTTCAGATTCCTTCATCTCTAGCATTCGAAGTCAATGGAAATTGAATCATTCGGAACTAAATGCCGAAGCTAAGGCACTGCTACAGGACACAGGTAATACAGAGCAGAATATAGAATATTTACAGGAAATATTCCAGCCAAATGAATAATAATTATAATTTGAATTTAGTATTTGAATAAAATAAAGTATACAAACATTAATATTAAATGTTATTTTATTTACCTAGAATCTATTTATAACTATAAATAAATATGTATATAATTAAAGAAAAATTAAATTACACTGTTTTGTTTTAAAATTGACCAAAAACTAGGAAATATGTAAGTATTGTTAGGCATAAAGTTGAAATTTGGACAATCCTAATGAAAATACGGAAAATATCTCAGTGAAAATAGCGGCCACCCTAAGGATAGCAAAATATTGTATTGCAATCCAAGATTGACCCGTGGACCAAATTTGAGCCAAATTGTTTGAGGAAAAGTGGGTCAAAAATGAGTTGGCACATTTGAAACGGAATTTCAAACAAGAATTAGGAAAAGCAAATCGAAAGTTCAATTTAGGCTTGAATTTCTCAGCAACCGCTGCACCGATTTTAATAAGGCCTAAACTCGGTAAAAGCTTAAGATGTTGTCTATTGACTAAAAAAAGAACTACTAAAAAATCTTTATTAGTTAAAAAATTACAGAGTTTTGGCCAATGAAAAACGTTTCTGAACCACTGTGCGTCGTATCGGAAACGGTTGAATTTGGATTCGCCTGACCAGATCATACGTTTCCAATCGTCCACTATCTAAATTATGTGCTCTTTGGCAAATTTTAACCGTGCCTTTACATTTTTTGCCGACAATGCAAGTTTATGTTTTTTTACTGCAGCAATATAACCAATGTCGTCGCAAAGGGCTCTACATGCCGTCCACCGACTAACGGTTTTTTTCGATTGGTAACGAAGCATCTTTTGGTTTTAAAAACTTATCTCTTTTCATTTCTCTTATCATTACACGTGCGTCCGCATTAGTTAGAAATTTTTTACGACCTCTAACTTGAGGCTTGGGAACAACGGAACACCGTTTTTGTACCCTTATGACCCGTGATTGAATCACTTTAAGTTCTTTTGCAATTTCCCGGGTAGAGCAGCCTCTTTCAGTCATGGCTGAAAATCCACCGGATGCTCTCCTCGGTGGATTTTAAAAGTTTCTTCATTATTTATTTGATTTTTTTTACAAATTTGCACAATGTTTTTACCACACGCGATTTAAATAATGTCGAGTTTATTTGTTCTTAAAAAAACTAACAAAAAGCAAAAAGATTGAAAATAACGATACTTTTTCATTTTTTTCTTCAAATTCTTCACAAAATGCAGAGATCCTAAATTGAGTACATAAGAGTTATTTGGGTGTTTTAACCGACTTCAAAAAAAGAAGGAGGTAATCAATTCGTCTGAATGTTGATTATTTTTTTTTCTGTTTGGGCCCGCAGAACTCAGTCATTTCTGAACCGATTTTAAAATTTTTTTCTTTATTAGAAAGGAAATGCTTACAGATTGGTCCCATTTTAAAAGAAGTTCAGAATTTCGAAAATTAAAGGGTGTCCCCATACAACATACGTGTTTTTTACGTGTATTATGAACCGTAAAGGGCACCCTTTAAAAAAATTTTTAAAAAACTGCATATCACTATAGCTGCCAATAACAGAAATTAATAAAAAAAAATAAACTTAAAAATTAAAGGGTGTCCCCATATGTGACGTCAATTTAAATATATGAGCCGTTTGAACCATTGTAGACAATCACTTGAAAATTGAACAGTATGTCCAATATTTATAATCAGAAATTAAATATTTATAATTGGAAGTTAAAGGGTGTCCCAATAGTTGATATAATTTGATGTATTTTGCAAACTTTTGAACCGTAACAGAGAGACGGTTCAAATTCACAATGAACCTGTATATCTAAGTCCTTTATAACATCAAGTATATAATTTAAATTTGGAAACTAAAGGCTGTCCCCATAATTGATAAAATTTTACCTATCTAGCCCTATCTTTTGAACCGTTATAGACAAACAGTTGAAAATTAGACAGCATCTCCACTACTATGTCCCGTATAATAACATTAATAAATATTTAAAATTTTAAAGGGTGTCTCGATAGTTGATGTAAATTGATGCATATAGCCAAACTTTTGAACAGTTTTAGACAGACATTTGAAATCTGTCCTTTAAAATAAGTGTTTAATTTAAAATTGTACATTAAAGGGTGTCCCCTAGTGATATTGTGTAAGCTATATGGCCATATCTTTGGAACCTTTACTTTTTATTACTGTGTCAGTAATAATAACTGTAAAAAAATAAAGGATGTCCTCATATCTGACGTAATTTGTCGTTATGGATAGACATTTGAATGTACAGAACGTATATTACTTGTCTGTTAGAGCAAAAAGTATAGAAGTATTTGATTTGAGTACTATTTCTTACAGATTACTTTCTTTTAAATTTTTAGTTTAGGATTGATGCACATATATTTGTTTTGTAGTCGGTTTTTTTTTTTTTGCAAGAATTATTTAGTTTTTTGCTTGGTGCTTGATGCATTTTGTTACAAATTTTATATAATTTTATTAAGTACTAGTTAGTTACTTAATAAATAACAATAAAAATTTTTGGATTTGTTTTATTACTTTTATATGTATGAAACAAAAAGTGCTCAAAGTAAAAACATATACTCATTTGTGCACCTCACTGTATATTATATGGCGTATTTTGTTCTTTTTTTGGCGAATTCTATTGATTTCTATAAATTTTTTTTTTTATTAAAAGTGTTTTTAAAATACATATACATAAGTTCAAGTTCTAAAGTTCTAGAGATAATATTAAAAAATCAAATTCAAGATCACCTTAATTCGAAAAACTTAATAAACCCTTATCAGTCTGGCTACAGGAAAGGTAATAGAGGCCTAGTAATGGATATTGTGGAGAAATTGAGACATAACATGGATAAATCGCACAGTTCTATACTTGTAACATTAGACTTGAGCAAGGCTTTTGATTCCCTCAACTGTGAATTATTATGTTATAAACTTTGTAAAGAATTTCAATGTAATAAATCGGCATGCTCCGTATTGGCTTCATTTGCAAAAGGTAAAAAGCAGTACGTTGAACTAAACGGTCTAAAGTCATCTACATTAGAAGTGTTTAGAGGAGTACTGCAGGGATCTATATAAGGACCATTATTATTTTTAATATATATGAATGACCTATATCGTATAATATAATCTTGCAAATACTATAAGTATGCTGATGACATTCAGGTACTGGCTGATAATTCTGGTTTAGGGTTGGATTATCTTGCGAATCATCAACATCAACAATGAGTTAAGGATTATTGTAGACTGGACCAAATATATTTTTTAACACTTAACTTCTCTAAATCAAAAGCTATGTTTTTCTCCCATAGTTTGATTCCACCTTCGATATACCTTTATGACGACCATATAATATTTGTGTCGCACCAACGAGTTTTAGGAATATACCTTGATTGTAAACTGAGCTTTTTATATCATATTAATAGCATTATTTCGAGAGTATCTTTTATACTAAGACGGCTATACAATTTAGGTATTTTTCTTCCTTTAAATGTTAAAAAGCGTGTTACAATGTCATTGTGTCTTTCTCTGTTTTTATATGGTATTGAACATTGTTTTAATAGAGTTGTGCGATTTATTTATGGACTTAACTATAGGGACCACATTTCAGCTTATGTAATCAACACTTTGGGTTAAGATTTTCAAACTTTTATAGATCATCGAATAATTACACAGTTTTATAAAATAATGAAAAGTGGTACATTTTTCAAATATTAAGTGTTGGTCGTTCTTCTAGAACGAATATTGTAATATGCCCAATTCACTCTACTTCATACATGAGCCGTTCGTTCGTTGTGAGAGTATCAAGGATTTGGAATAATAGACTTCCGTGTGAAATTCGTGGGTTTGATAAAACTGTTGATCAGTTTATAAATATTGTAAAAAGATACTTCTAATTAAGCAGTTATGATACTGGGAAAAATATTGTCGGGCATTTGAATTTGTTTTTAACATTAGTTTCATTATTTGTGCAAAAGATAGGGGGGTTTGGTTTAACATTTAGATTCTTACTTTAAGTTTTGATATTAATTATGAAATTTTAGTTGCCATGTAAAATACTGAATTAAATTGGCCTTGTAGGCTTCTAATTCACTAAATAAATAAATAAATAAATATAAATACGTATGTATATTATTAGCAAAATCTAACAAAATTAATTTTGTCGAATTTTTTCATCGATTTTGGCGAAATGGGTGAAAAAAATCTTACAACCCTGAACACAAATTGATTTGTAGTATGACATCTTTTGAGCAAAAACATAAGAAAAACAGGTGCTTGTAGTAATATAGCTTCGCTTCTAGGGCAAACTCTGACATCAGCATTAGATTAACAAAAGACGAAAAAAAGTGAGTGTAATTTCGGCTTGAATGAAGTTTATCGAACTTAAAGGTGACTTTGTTGCACATTGAAATGAATCAGTGCAAAAATATGTTTATATATTTTGTTGCTAAAACTTGGTAACATTCTCTTAGTTATAGAAAAAGTTTAAATGCACAAATTAAAACTTTAAATTATTATTCAAACAAAATTATTTTCTCCCTTGACAAAAATGAAATTTGATAAAAAAAAATAAAATTTAAAAATTATTTGTAGCAAATTTTAAACAAAGTGCTGAAATGTACAAACATTCTTCGAAGGATTAAAAAAGTTGCTGTAAATAAACTAAAAACTGTAAGAAAAACTTAATTTATTTGTGAAAACAATAGCTTTTCTTTACTTCTTTTCTTTCTAATTTAAATTGAAAACTAAGATTTTGATGGCAGCGGTTAAAAGAGAAATTAAATCTCACCAGTTTCATTTAAAAGTTTTTTTATCAAACGCATTTAAAATCATCAAAATTCAATTATTGCTACTACTGGGAACAAACTTTTTTCCACTTTCTGCTCATTGTTTTTAAGCTAATGTCATTGTTTTGTAACGAAATTCATTAAGAAAATTGTAAATATTACAACGATACTAAGAACGTCATTGTTTTTTTGTTTAAGTTTCACGTAATAGAATTTGCACAGTGGAAGGTTGAAAAAAAATTAATGCTTTAAAACTTTACATGATTTAGTAGAGTTTAAATGGGGATTAATAGGTCGATTATGGATAGCAACCCAACTTCAGTTGCGTTGTCAAAAGGCAACGCAACTGGGGAAAGAATTGATATTATGTAAGGCAACTTTTTTCTGTTGCCATAAAGTTAACGATAATGCTATTTTGGCAGTCTAGCAACTGGAAATAAATGTAAACAATAAAATAGTTTTAATAAATAGCAGAGAAAATACAAAAAAATATTATTTCGTGTCTACCGACACTTGATTCTTTTTGAAATTAATATCCCATCTCTTTAAAAAATGTGTCCAAATACGCAAGTTTATCATCATGTTCCAGCCAAGGCGAAAAATCAAAAAGAAAACTCCTCATCCACCGGAAGATCCTCCTGTTAATTACAACTCTCCGTGTCTTGAGCATGAAGCCTTTGATATACCAAGTTTCATACCAGCAGCTATTTTTCGACTATTTTCATCAAAAGTTAAAAAGCTGGGACCAGCTGCTGATCAAATATGTGTCTATGCAAATACGGGATATTATTCGTATCATCGTTATTCTTTTGTTGGCTGATTACGTGAACAACGCAGAAAGAGGGCCAATATATATATACGTTATCTGTAAGATTATAAGGAAAGGGATAAAGAAAAATAATCTTACTTTTCAGTTTTAGTGCAGTTTATAAAGGGTGTTTTTTATAGAGGTATAGAACTTTAAGTTGGCATTACTGTTCAAGATGGCGACCGATTTAACTGCTGTCAAGTGATTTATTCTCAGTTTGATTTGGCAATTCATCATGAATAGACTCACGCCTGAACAACGCCCAAAACGAGATTACCGTTGTTCCCGATTTTCATAAGCGAATTTTGTTTAGCGATGAAGCGCACTTCTGGTTGAATGGCTACGTAAACAAACAAAACTGCCGCATTTGGAGTGAAGGTAATCGTCAAGTGTATGTCGAAACACCGTTACATCCAGAAAAACTAACTGTTTGGTGCGCTTTATGGGCTGGTGGAATCATTGGTCCATACTTTTTCTAAAACGATGGTGGCCAGAACGTTACAGTCAATGGTGATCGGTATAGAGCCATGATTACTAACTTTTTCATTCCTGAATTGAATAACTTGATGTCCAGGAGATGTGGTATCAACAAGACGGCGCAACATGTCACACAGCTCGTGCCATAATAGATTTATTGAGAGACACGTTTGGTGACCTCCTAATTTCACGTTTTGGACCTGTGAATTGGCCTCCAATATCTTGTGGTTTAACACCGCTAGACTACTTTCTGTGGGGCTATGTAAAGTCATTGGTCTATGCGAATAAGCCACAAACGCTTGACCATTTAGAAGACAACATTCGCCGTGTTATTGCCGATATACGGCCACAAATGTTGGAAAAAGTCATCGCAAATTGGACCTCCAGATTGGACTACATCCGCGCTAGCCGTGGCGGTCATATGCTACAAATCATATTTAAAATGTAATGCCACAGGATTATCTTTCGGATAAATTCAATTCATGTCAATCGAAGAATCCATCGTTGTTTTATTGCAACTTAAAGTTCTATACCTCTATAAAAAAACACCCTTTACTTTATAATTTGTGAAAAAATCAACAGCAAATATAAATTTATGGTTGCCATTTTGGCAACTAAAATCAACAAGTATTAGTTGCCAATTGCCATACGTAATACAATTTCGGCAACTGACAACGCAACTGCAGTTGGGTTGCCATCCATAATCGACCTATAAATCTTCCCAAAAACTTTAAACCGAAAGTAATATTTACCGCGATGAAACTACTTTACTTTGTTGTCTTCTACAAATGTTAAAGTTCAATTTCTGCAGAATAGCTTTTTTCGCCGAGCCATTTCCTTTTATTTCGGCTCGCAGCCGAAAGTTAAGAATAAGAGGTGAATATGGCTACACCTAATGCATGAAATTACTTTTCCACTGTGAGGCATTCGCATAAATATGTAAGTAATAAATGAAAGACGTTTTATCTGTCTTATTTTCAAAGAACAGCAAGTTCATTTGACACTAAATAATCATTTTCATAAACTTTTTGTAAATTAATCTACATTGCTGAGTTTATCACAGTAAAGTTTTATGGTAGCTAACAGCTGGCAAAGAGTCAACAATAGAGGAAAACAGAAAGAGAAACAAAAACCTTATTTAGATTTGTTTATAAATTAAAAAAGTAAAAGTAAGATAAATAATCTTGTAATCCATTAAATTAACAACAGATCTTGCAGAATATTAAAATTTGCAATATGAATTTGTAAATTATTTCGAAATATTCACACATCGCCGCGGCCGTTATGAACATCAAATCTGCATACGGCTTCATCATTAAATTCAAATGCGCATCAGCAGCAAATGCTAAAGATAATAATTATAAACAACTAAATTCGGTAGTAGTCAATGTGCTTACCACTTAAGCTAAAGCACCCCCAAAGCATAAGTATTTAAATGTATACAAGACAAAAAGGATGATTTTATTTATTTATTAGCCCGCGTACGTAATGTGCGTCCTGACAATATTTTGTTGGATTTGGCTTTAAAAGTAATCCACACAGACGTATACTTGAAACATATATAGAGGTAACCATGCCTGGATAATATTCAAAAATTCTAAAAATTATTGTAAAGCTCTGTAAAAGGTGTTTAAAATATTTTAAGAACAATGTAATAGCACAAAGTAAAAATACAAATTTTATTGAATTGTCTATAAGTAATATATATTTTGTCATTATTTTAGAACAGCGCCATCTCTTGTGCAACCTTGTTTACAATAACCCCCTTTTAATTCATACTAAGTCATTATATTAAAACAACGCCATCTGTTGCGCAACCGTGCTTAAAATATCGCGCTTTTTTAAAAAAAAGGTGTCTTAAAGTATGCAGTACCTTTAAATCGGTAAAATTGCATACTTTCACTGCTTTTTCTCCACTTTCTCTTGCAAATAAGATATTTTTGCGAGAAAAAAAGGATCCTATATTAGAATCAGGATACTAAGGTACCTCCTCACAAAAAGTTCTGATGCGAACGCTATCTGCGACAGGCAGACAGACAGGAAATTAGTTTATGTATAGATTATAGATTAGATTATTTTAAAAAGAAGACTCTACTGAAGTATCTGAGCAAAAGTTTTGACGCTGGCTCCATCTACTTTGCCAGGAGTGGTGTTATGTGGTCTCAAAGGTTGGTTACCTCGCGTCTGCAAATTTAGAGATTGTCATTTCTTAAATGTTTGTTCGAAAAAAGCTCTCGCAACCCTGTAAAATAAAAAAATTTATTTACAGAAATTAATATTGCCAACTCTTCCCAGCCAGAAACAGTACAAGTAAAATGTACGATATTTAAGAAAAAATCCAGCCAAACGTACATAAAATAGATTTTTTTCTAAGCAGATATTCGCATTTGCACATATGAGAGTCTGTTTAAAGGTGATTAACTGCAATGATTTCTCATGACTATTGCTGCCACCTGTGCCTCGTTTCTGTAACTTTTAGTTTGAGAAACTTTACACATAAAATTATTATAGACATCATGTTTTACACAGGGTAAGCTAGAGATAATGACAGACTTTTTCATTACATTATTTTAAAAATTTTTGGATTAACTAGGGGACAACCTGGAAAAACAGAATAACTATTATATTTTCATGTGAAAAGTTTCTTACTTTAGTTACCGCTCAAGGTATATACATATATTTAAATAATTATTTACGAAAATATATATTACTGAATTATAAAAAATAATATGCGTATAAAAAATATATTCAGTATCCATTTAACAAACAGATTAAGATTAAACTTAGAAAACTCTTTACAAAGTCAATTAAGAAAACAGAACTCCTTATTAACGTTACAAGACAGAATATAAAAGACATGACTTCTTTTTAAATGTGCAAAACCTTTCTACTTCTGAATATTAACTTCAACACATTTAGTCTTTTACCTTTGGGACTGCCATTGCTATCGTAATGATAAAACTTAAATATAAAAAAATAACTAAAACTTTCTTTAATAGAATTTTGCTTCTCAAATAGTTTGTTATTTGTTGTGGTGGTAAATTTATTATACTTTTATTTTTTGGTTTAAGTTTTATTCCTATTTGGGAAAGAATTAACTTTAAGTTGTTAAGAAGATTGACATAAATGCTTTCATTTGTTGGCATTACAGCGAAGAATTTTTGTTTTTGCCATAGTTTTTTAAGAGCTTTTGAATGTAGAAGAATTTTTGTTTGATTCAAAAAAAAAAAAAAATACTTCAAGTCATAATATCGATATTAAGCGACATTAAGGAAACGAAAAAACGTCTCAGTTAGTTATTTGTTTGTGTATTTTATTGAAAGGAACATAATATGTATTCTGAAAATCGCTTTCCAAATAATATTTGTAACTTGACATAATACAAATTACAGGGAGCAACATTATTCCAGTGAGAAAACTTGGCGGTTGATACAATTTTATTTTCTCTCTAGTGTGGCGCTTAACTTCTAGTATAGTTCCACATCAAAAAGACATTTTCGAAAAAAGTGTCGCTTAATACATTCTTACGGGAAGGCATCGATATAGTTTAGTGCAGCATATTCCAACTATTGCCGTGGTGAAATGAGTACTGCAAAGTATTTGAGGATCAAAACAACTTTAAGTTGTTGTTAAACCATGGGTGGAATCGTTATATCCGTGATCGTATCAACAATCGCTCGAAAAAAAAATTACGTGATACGTAAATCGTGTGAACTGAATGGCATTATGACGTACGATTGCCAGCGGATTGTAATCTTTTGTTTGATTCACAATAGTTTTCAAATTAAAAACTCTTGTGAATGAATATTTAATTAACAATAAATGTGAAACTGTCAATATAAATAAAAATTATTAAAACTTACAAAAATTAGGAATGGAGCCAAAATTATAATTCAAGTAATAGCGAAGAGGATGAAAAAATAGTACGTAGGCAGTTGCGTAATCGGCATAATCCACTGGCCTTCTCTAATACGGTGTAAGTAATAAAAATTTGGGTTCTCAAAATATGTATGACGTTGCAGATTTTTAAAGCGATTTCGTTTAACCCTGCGATGTTCATATGGGTCTGGCCAGATCTTTAAATGAGCTCTTTTTGTTTTTGCATTCTATCACTCAGGACCTTATGTACCGGTCGAAGGACGGCAAGTTGTGGAATTCAAATCTTCCACCTCCAGGCTTCGCTGACGTAATATTACAACTTTTACTTGTAAAGGTCCATTGCGAGGAGCATCACCGATTCATCGAGCTATTTTCGTTGGTCACTGGCAAAATGCTTGACATCGCTTTTTTGGCCTCATTTATAATCTATGACAAGTTGAGTTCGCAATAAATGTAATCGTAATATATGTCTTAACGAACATTCCATGCATATACATATGTAGTTGCAAACCAAATTGCTCTTCTTTATTTATATTAAAACGCTTAAATAAATAAATAAAATTATTTCAAAAACTGTATTTCTAACATTATTTGTATGGGTCTGGTCAGATCCTTATGATGCACTTATCATATCATAAGGCCCCAAACATCGGAGGGTTAAGTAAAGAAGCTTTTTTCTATGTATTAGCTGAATTTAATTTATCCCACTTAGATGCCAAAGCCAATGTTATAACTGGCAGTCCCTCTGTTCATTTTGGAAACGGGTGGTTACTAACACAAAAGGAAGTGACTATCTGTTCGGAATATGTCAGAGTAAAATTTCTAAAGTTAATTCGGCCATACTGTAAATAGTTTGAAGTGTTCTTTCTTCATTTTTGTAGTAAAATTACGTAATTTATAAGAAAAATTTAACATTTTTAAAGACTCTTCTTTTGCAGCAATATTCTATATTAAAAAAGTGTTTTTATTTTTTATTTTTTCGCTTCTTATTAACTCTCAGCAGATTAAGTGCTTAGAAAGTATATCATCTACCCTTGCAAATATAAAAAATGCAATGGGTCCATAAATAACCCCTTAAAACGCCCATTTCTTACAATGTTACCCTGGAATCTTCAGATTTATTTTTTTTAAGAGAAGTAACACTCAGGTAACTAATCCCTATATTAACTGTGTTACTTCCTTTGAAAAGGGATAGTAGTAGATAAGACAAATGGTTAGTGTGAAAGTAAAGCTTCACATATGGCAACACTGCAATTGCACGTTATGATTATTTTTAGAACAGTATTGCAGCGCCTCTGGTGTTATTTAGGCAAATTAGTTTGAAGCTAGTAGCATAGCCCAGTTATTTTACGTCGCCGGCGGTTTAGTACCGGCGAAGGAGGGCGCTGTGATATGCATTATTATGTTGCCATAGCTGAGTATTGAACTCGTGACCAACGTGCTAACCACTTAAGAAGTTTGTTAAATATGGATGCCATGGGGGAACTAAGCCTTAGACAAATGTTAGCAATCACTAAAGACACCGTGATGAGAAAGAATGCCGATAATTCTCAGTCGACATTCTGAAATCACTAGAGTCTAGATTAAAGGCTGGTTGTAGCACGAGACTCAATGATAGTAAGATTGCCGCAAGTTATGTCGGTTGTCTATAGTTATTGAGGACGGAAGGGTGTCGAAAAGGGAACCATTTAGTAGTGGTCTGCTTCGTTATTCCCCCTACATTAATAATAAAACGACTTAAGCTGCAGCACCTTCGTTTTTTTACATATTCTGTCAAATTTAATCATAAAAAATCAAAAATCAGCAATTTACTTGTGGTTTTAAAATTTTAAAATCACATAAAAAAATAAAAAATTGTGTGCATTACAGAACGGGACAAAATAAAACACTTAATTTCAAAACGGTTAGTGATTTGAAATCATGTAATTTTTAGAAGAGGCTTGAATTTTTCTTAAAGCGTTGCTGATGTACACATATAAGAACATTGAAATATTATTCAGGATTGCAACTTACCCTGGCTCATAAGGATGTTGAAAGACAAACTTGCATGAGTACCTAAAAGTGGAATAAAAGAACTTCATTAATATATTATTCATGTGTTTATTTATTCTGCTTTATTACTGCCTAAATTATTCCAGATAAACTTAAGTAAATAAAAGAGAAGTCGATATTTTGATATAAAAACTTAATTTTGGTTTAAAATCCAAGTGAAGAAAATTACTTAACTCTACTGAAAATTTATATTTACTTAAGTTATAGAAGATTTTAATTTTTTAATTCTATTTCTATAATTCGTATAAATCCATTGTATGTGGTAGCAAAACGAGGCAAAATTTTTATTTTTTTTACCCATTACAATAATAAACCTAATAAAAAATTATGATACAAGGGATAATATTGATGACCTGATAGAATGGGCAAAAAATAAAAATTAAGAAGGAAAAAAATGTACAATAAAATCAGAATTCTGCTCATTCGAAATGTACATACTACACACATACATATTTTCCATTATCTTTTTTATCGTTCGCCAAGTAGGGAGTCATTTTGTTTTTCTCAGTTATTTTTTATTTTATTGTTTTTGCTTATAATCTGACAAAAATTATTTAAGACAAAAGATGACAGAAAGTCTTTAGCGTTGAAATAAGTGTTTAACATAAATGCTACATAATCATTTTATTCCTCTTTCTTTCCAAAATAAGTTTTATGATAAAATATTAATAATAATGGAAGAAAATTATAGATAGCAAAGATATTTATTTATACACCCGAGAAAAATTTTGATTAAACAGGCGCGGATTTGTAATATTAGATATGGGACCTGTGCAATCAAAAGTCGTCGATTATTTCAGATACTCCATTTAAAACTTTGCTATAATTTTTTAGAATTTTTTTTGGTTTGTCAGATGTTCAATACAAAATTATTTTTACTTTTTTTCACCTAAAGGGTAAAAACAGAAACTTAAAAATAGCGAGTTGCTGGAAACATCCGCTAAAATCAGCAAACAAATATAAAGTTATTTAATGAAGGAAAGTCTATGGCAAAAGTGGTTAAAATTGTTAGTTTGTCAAAGTCTACATTTAGTTTTAAACATAGTAATTATGAAATAAATATGTAAGTATGCGACAACAGGGAAGTCCATCGAAGCTTGATAAAAATTAACAGCTCACAATTTTCAGAGAAGTAGCAAAAAATCCAATAAAAGTAGCTTAAAATTAAGATATGTATGCCACTATTTTTGTGAAATCTTTATAGGTCATACCGTTTGGCATATCACAATGAAATTATGTGGCTTTGATATATGGAGATGAAGAACAGTATAGTTTTTGATATAATCGGGAAGGGTCAAGGGCTATATTACCTACAACCCAAACCATAAATAATTAATTTTTCGATTAGGGATGTAGTTGGTAGTAGTAGAAAGGTATATGACCCTATATAAATACATATGAAATTTGAAGTCAAGCTTAAGTTCGTTTTATTCTCTCTAAGAAAGACAAATTTTTAATTACAAATTAGGTGGTTAATATAAAAAAAATGGGGTTAAATGGTTAATATAAAAAAATTTTATTTTACAGCTGCGTCCGACATCAGCACTCTTCGTATCTATCAACTTTGGGTAGTGTTAAGTTGTAAACATCAACCAAACTCAGATAAAGAAATACGATTAAAATCGCATTCAATCATCTACCGCCAGTTGCTGAGAACGAAGTCTACCACTACCTAAAGATTCCCTCCTGTTTTTAATATTTTTACTTTCTTATTTACTACCTTTTATTTGTTGTTGCTTCAGCCAACCTTCGGTTAGCAATGACATCTACTTTTTGTTTATTTGATTTTTCCCAACATTCATAAGAATGTAAAATATATATGTAAAAGAAATAGTTCGACTAATAAAATATCAAAT
Source organism: Phasia obesa (assembly GCA_949628195.1). NCBI lineage: Eukaryota > Metazoa > Arthropoda > Insecta > Diptera > Tachinidae > Phasia > Phasia obesa. The sequence goes on from OX451216.1 coordinate 52,412,134, forward strand.
TCTATAAAAATTTTTAATTAAATGCAATACGTAACCATAAAAAAAATTAAATTGTTATTTATTATACATTTTTTTCCTTGCCTTAATAGATTTCCTGGCAAATCTATACATGTAAGCTCTGTTCTGCATAACAAAACAGTCCGAACTAGTCCGAATTAGTCCAAACGAGTTCCAGATAACAATTTTTGTGCATTCTTGAGAGAAAATGAGAGAGTAAAATTTTTCATTTCCTGTACAAAGTTGTACGAACTTTTTCTTTGGGTAAGTTCGGACTAGAAATTATCAGCTGTTTGTGTTTACATTTAAAATTAAAAAATTTTTAAATAAAGGAAGAAAGTTTTTATTTAAAACTTATTGAAAAGCAAAATGGAAGATTTTTAAATAAAGTTTCAGAAGAACCTTCCATAGTTACTTGGCTTTCCATTTTGCAAAAAATTATAAATTATAACTGGCTTTTACTTTTTTCAGTTTATTTTCATTTACTTTTTACAGCTGTTGCCAATAATGCATATGATTTGCATTTAAAATATTATGAATTTAAGCGTCTAAAATCACTAAAGTAAAATTAATTTGAGAAAGTAAGCAGCATTAGTATTTTAAGATGTTCAATTTTGGTTTTTTGCGTTCCAGCAACTTTAGATAACTTTGTCACATTAAGAGAGTAATTTTGTTTTTACTCTCAATAGTCCGGACTGTTTTGTTATGCACCTGGAACAGACCTATAATAAAATAGTAACTCATATTCGTCTTTCTGTTCGTCTGTCTGCTTTTCTTTTCTGTCTACGTTCGCACCATGTAAAAAATATTGGATGGATTTTAACAAAATTTTCTGAGGAGGTACCTTAGCATCCGGATTCCAATATAAAATACCTTTTTTTCTCAAAAATATCTAATTTACAAGAGAAAGTGGTGAAAAAGCAGTGAATTTAAGCAATTTCCGGTTTAAAGGTACTAAAATTGTCGGTTTAAAACTTGGATTTTAAGCACGGTTGCGCACCTTTTATTTTTGAAAGTGGGATATTTTAACATTAGGCGCCAATTGAATAAAATTTGTATATGATTTGTATTTTTAATTTGTTGAATTACATTGTTATTAAAATATTTAAAACACCTCTTACAGAGCTTTACAATAATTTTTAGAATTTTAGCATTTTATATCAGTTTTAGAATTTCATCCAGGGATGGGTACCTTTATATAAAGTAATTACATAAACCATAACTGAAGCACTATAAAAGTAAGAGTCCCACAACTGGTGTGGACTACTTTCAAAGCAAAATATTGGCAGGAAGCCAACGACGTGGCGGGCACAGTTAGTCTATACATATAATGAAAGAGTAACTCATTTCCTGTCTGTCTGTCTTTCTGTTTGTGTTCGCTACTGGATTTTAACAAAATTTTGTGAAGAGGTACCTTAGTATCCTGATTCCAATATATCCTATATTTTTTCCGCAAAAACATCTTACTTCCAAGAGAATGTCGAGACAAGGCAGTGAAAGTACGCCGATTATTTTTTTCCGATTTAATGATACTGCATACTTTAAGCACCTTTGAATTTTGAATGCGGGATTTTTTAAACACGGAAAGGTGGCGCTTTTTGGAATAAAATTTGTACTATTTGATTTGTATTTTTACTTTGTGGAATTACAATGTTATTAAAATATTATAAACACCTTTAACAGAACTTTACAATAATTTTTAGAATTTTATATAAATTTTCGAATTTTATACAGGGATGATTACCTTTATATAAACTAAATACGTAAGAGTCTTCAAATTTCGTGTGAAGTTACTTTCAAGGCAAAATCGAACAAAATATTGTCAGGACGCACACAACGTATGTGGGTACATTTAGTTTTTAAATAAAATAATTATTCGCTTTAATTAAGTAAAGAATAGAAACTAAAAAAATGTAATTGATTAATAGTGTTTTGTATGAATTTTATTTGTGCGTGTTTGATTACTTCTAACTTACTCTTATTGGGTAAAAGAAAGATATTTATAGTTTACCTTATACTTTGTGAAAAAAGTTTCCTGACGAACTAGCTTCAGCAGTCACGCAATGACCATTGATACCAGCTAAGCTCACAAATAATTAATTTTAGTGTAAAGCAATCAGTTGTAAACCAATCTCATCTTTTAGTAATTTTATTTAAATTTGTTAAAAAATAATAAAAAAAATTTAATATTCTGGAACTTAAGTCGGCTGGAAAGCATATGGGTATAACTTGAGAGTACTAGTGTCAGATGTTCGACTGTAAAAGCACCAGAATAAGATTCTACCACTAAAGATCTAAACGTGTCATCAGTCAAAGCAGAAATAGCGAAACATGCAGTCAAGTATTTAAAGAAGCTTAAAACTGGCCCGTAACATACTAAATGAACTTGGTTACATTCGTCTAAGAAGAAGGGAAATTGTTCCTCCCGTCCGAACATCAGATGAATGACCCGCAAATGTTAGCAGCAACCATGGAACATACATTTTTTGTCTAGCACAGGCTGGACTACACAGGTATATTTATTTTTATTTTAGACTTAAGATATGAGTAATTATTGGCATTTCAAATATTTTGAAGAAACAATAAATAAAATATGAAAAAAAAGAAGTCAGACTTATAAATTTTAGCGGTGGCGGCCGGTTACAGAATCCGAATTATATTTTGTTTTGCATTATAGGAGGTTGGCTTACTTTCGTCAATTGAAGAAAACTAATACTCTTTTATAAAAAAAAAGTTACGGTAATCTATGGTGCAGTGGCCTTAATATGCTAATATGCGAGAGTTGGATACCTGCCGATCACAAGTTTTAATATAGACTTACCTTCGCTGTTCTGTGTGGGTGTACATCATTTCTCCATTACTTATGAAAGTTATGTGAGCTTGAATTTTGCCAAAAACAAACAGGGTCGTTTGAATTCCAAAAAGAAAGCCTCGCATTCCCGTTTTAATTGGTCAAAAGAGACATACGAAAGTTATGGCCATAAATACCTCATAGGAGGTAAACGGGTTAATCTCTAAAGGCGCTTCTGAGGTACATCGGTTGCTCGGATATCAACAGGATACATTAAGCTGGCTAGCATTAGCATTAAGACAATGTGTGCAGACCCATATTATCGGGGGTCCTATCCTTAAACTCTATAGAACCGTTAGCAATTACGAAAGATTTTGTAATGAGGTAAATGGTGGACAGTTGACAGTCAGAAATTACTAAGGTCTGAGAAAAGGGACCCATAAAGCAAATAATCTGATTAAATATCCCCCTATAAGTAAATATATAATATTGAAAAATATTTCTAGACTCCAAGTTTTGAAATTTATTATTAACGAAATTATAAAGAATAGGGGATTATTTTCTTCTTAATTCCGAATTGAAACTAACCAAAAGAAAGGCACTTTTAAATAAAAAATCATTTCAAAGCTTTACCATACAAATTTTATTCAATTGTATATTTGGCAGTAAGTCATTATTTTAAAACACTGTAGTGTTTAAAATATTCCGCTTGTATTTAATATTTTGTCATTATTTTAAAACAGCGACATCTTTTGCGCAACCGTGTTTAAAATATTTCGCTTTCAAAAATAAGAGATGGCTTACAGTATGCAGAAAATAAATTAGTCAAGTGCGAGTTACACTCACACACGTAGGGTTCCGTACTATGTTCAGTATAATTTAAAAATTCCAGTTGTTTATTTCTTTTGTCTTATGGGACACCCTTAAATTTTAAAATTATAGTAATATTCGCGAAAATTGCATCATAATTAGAACACCCTTTGAATTTTAATATGTAATTGATTTTATAGCGGCCATGGTAATACACTTTCTATTAAAATATCAAGAGCCTACCTATTGCGGTTAAAAAAATAAGGTAATATTTGTGAAAAACACGTTACTAATGGACACACTTCAATTTTAAGTATTTGTTATAGCGGCGTAAACATTTCAAGAGGGTATCTATTACAGTTTATGAAATCTTGTCACTGTCGGAACACCCTTTAATTTTATTATTCATTTTAGTGGCCATGGCAACTTCCTTTCTATAAATATACTAAGAGTCTACTTATTGCGATTAAAAAATAAGTCACTATAAGTGAAAAACATATCACTGTCGGAACACCCTTTAATTTTTAGTAATTGTCATATCGGCCGTGGCAACACATCTTCTGTACAAAATTTCAAGAGTCTACCTGTTACGGTTCAAGAAATAAGGCTTTATACATGCAAATCACTTCACTGGCGGAAAACCCTTTAATTTTTATTATTTGTTATAGTGGACCTGGTTATACACCTTCTGTAAAAATTTCAAGATTCCACCTATTCATTCAAAACTTAGGATATATACATGCAAATCATGTCACTATTGGAACATCCTTTAATAATTAAGTTCAATTTTATAAAACAAACATAGTTTTAATTGCAGTCTGCAAATTGTAAGTGGATTCCTCTTACAGCTCAAAAAAAAGACATAAACGTAAATAACACGTCACTTTTGGAACACCCTACGTTTTAGTATTTTTTGCTATTGTGGCCGCAGTAATACACTTTGGGTAAAATTGTCAAGAGTCTACCTATTATGGTTCAAAACTTAGGCCTTACACATACAAAGCACACCACTATCGGAACACCCTTTAATTTTTAGGTTTAATTTTTTAGACTTGTTTATAAAGCGAACTAAGTTTTAATTACTGTTTGTAAGAAATAAACACATATTCGTAAATAACACCTCTCTATCGGAACACCCTATAAGTTTTAATATTTTTTGCTATAGCGGCCATAGTTATACACCTTTGATAAAATTTTCAAGAGTCTACCTATTATGGTTCAAAACTTAGGCCTTATACATGCAAATCACTTGACTATCGGAACACCCTTTAATTTTTAGGTTTATTTTTTTCAGAGTTGTTTATATAGCGAACTAATTTTAATTTAGTGCTTGCATACTACGTTTTTATTACAGTTTGTAAATTTTTAGTGTATGCCTCCTACAGTTCAAGAAATAAACACATATTCGTGAATAACACCTCTCTACCGGAACACCCTATAAGTTTTAGTATTTGTTGCTATAGCGGCAACAACTATACATCATCCGTTAAAATTTAAAGAGTCTACCTATTACGGTTCCAGAGATAAAAGGCGCTGACAGACGGACAGACATCAGGGTTTCATTTTTACACTTTGTGTACGGAACCCTAAAAAGTATCATATATTAGAATCAGGAAACCAAGTTACCTCCTCAAAAAATGTTGTTAATATCCATCTAGTAGCTTGTATGTGATTCGGAAGTAGACAGAAAGACAGACGAACAGGATGTGAGTTACTGTTTTATTATATGTATAGATGGATGCTCGGAGTTCTAATGAAACTTAATTTTGCTTCTAATAAACAGTCCTAAGATTGCAGAGAATTTGGTAACTCAAGAAAACTAAGAAACCTCCTTCGCCGGTATTACCTCATAGCAATAAATCGCCGGCAGAGTTAAATATTTATCAATTGGCTATGCTAGCTAGCGTCAAACCAATATGCCTACATAACACCTGAGGCGCTTGCAACACTGTTCTAAAAATAATCGTAACGTGCAATTGCAGTGTTGCCATAAGCAAAGCTTTACTATCCCACTAACCATCTATCTTATCTACTCCTATCCCTTTCCAAAGGAAGTAACACAGTTAATATAGGCATTAATTGCCTGAGTGTTACTTCTATTAAAAAATTTAGTTATTTTTAGTTCTTGTTTTTGTTAGTATTATAGCAAATTAAAGCATTTTTATTGAATTAAAAAGCGAAGGCATAACTAAGAGCAGTGATTAAAAATGCTTGACTATTTTCAATGCATAAGGAATTGCTTAAATGTTGCTTGGAAAAAATGTGCAGCAAGAAGCAAATGCAAAAAAAAAAGAAGAGCAACTCATTTGCTTAAGCTTACTATGTGTGTCTTTCTGTAGCAAAGCAATTACTGTAAAAATTTTTGCTGTTGCTTAAGCAATAAGTTGTTCTAGATTTTTATTTTTGCTTTTGCTTAAAGCAGTAAAGCAGTATTGGGTGCAATCGAAACTTCATGTACCACTGGTATAATTTGGTATATAATTTATTAAATAAATTTTTTTATTAAAGCCCAGTATTCTGTTAAATTTTTCATGCGGAATGCTGTCAACTACGTACATAAAAAAATTGTATGAAAAAGTCATGAAAAAATTTTGCTGAACTTTAGCGTTTAAACGTTTTTTTGTCGCCTCAACCAGTTAAGTGAAGTATTCAGCTGATATATTTTTCATTCTTTCGTAATGTCTTTTTTAGTAATTAGCTAACTCTTTAATTCTTCTTTGAAATGACTCGTAGCTTCCTCTGTTGGATTACGATCCGGTGGCATTGGTGGAGTTTTAAGGAAAGGTGTTTGAACCCTAGGATAAAAGTTTTGATTTGTCCTATTTGAATGTCGCGCTACTATATGTACACATATTTTATTTGTTTTTTTTTTTCACTTAATGCCAAATGTTGGTACAATTGATGCTGATTTGGTACAATTTCATCATTGGGGCGGTACAATTTATACACGGTCTGATTCCAACACTGATATGAACTTGTGGCTGCCTACGATTGCTGTTTCTTGCTGTAACTCGCTGCTTCAGTCTTTAGTTTTAGAAAATTCTTTGACAGAGAGAGATTAAAAGATCTGAAAAATAAAGATTTCCAATGTTGTTTTACAGCAACAGCAAAAGAAGAAACAAACATTAACTTATTGCTTAAGCATCAGCAAACGTGTTTAAAAAAATTGCTTTCTGCCTTGCAGCAGAAAGAACCACATAGTGAGATTAGGCAAATTCGTTTCTTTCTCTTTTTTTGAATTTGCTTTTTGCTTTTGCTTATAATAAAATCTTATGGATATGCTGAAAAATTCAGTTTTTTTATTTGCTGAAAAATGTGTAAGCAATGCAAAGATTTAAGTGCTGTTGGTATTTTTAAGCAAGCAATTTAAACCCTGACTAAGAGTTTACTAATGAAAAACAAAGTAAAAAAAGAAACGATTTTTATTGCTGTTTTTGCAATTTTTGTAGACTTAAAACTTTGCTAAATAAATTTGATATCATTTCAACAACTTGGAAGGAATTTTCTTAAAAAATGCCATTAAATTACAATGAAGAAAAAAACATTGTTAAAACGGTACAAAATAGTAAAACAATAAAAATGAGGGCGGTGATATCAATATCAGTAGCTTTACAAGTACTTATTTGTTAGGAAATCACTTTAATGTAAACTTTTTAATTTAGACAAAAAAAAAACTGGAGTGACCTACACTCAACTTTACCATACCCAATGGAAAGAGATATTTTTATGGATATTTTACATAAAGAATATAAGTTCAAAGTATATTCGCATCGAAAAATTAATTATTTTCGGTTTGGGGTGTTAAGTAAACTACCCCTTTCCCCTTCCCAAATAAGCCAAAAATTTATACAGCTCTTCATACCCATAAAACGAAGACACATACATTTTTTAAACGGTATGACCTGTAGAGCGTTTAACAAATTTTTGAGTAAGTAAACCACCCCTTGCCCCTTACAAATTATGCCCAAAATTTACACAACTCTTTACCTCGATATGCCATAGGCATATACAAAATTTCGTTTCGCGTTCACAAAATTTGGTGGTAGGGAAACTATCTCTTGCCCCCTCCCTGTTATGCCCAAGACCTATACAGCTCTCCATATACCAAAGGCACATACTATATTTTATTTTGATTTGTCAGACGGTATGACCTGTACAAACTCCACACAAATAGTGGCATACTCACCAACTGACATCATCGAGGAGATCTCAAAACGTATAAGTCAACGAAATCCCGACCTCGATTTCTTCCATGATTACTATACTTTACCTTATAATACGTATGGTTAGGTAAAAATAATTATCATTATGTTTATAATCTTTCATATAAAAGAACCCCTTAAACAGAAAACCACAAATAAGATTTTTTTTAATTGACTTAAAAAATAGGAGAAGGTTATAAATTAGTTGTAAAGTGGTTTTTTAATGCTTGTGCCCCATACACAATTACTCATATCCTAATCTTAAGTCTAAAATAAAAATAAATATACTTGATAAGTCCAGCCGGTGCTAGACAAAAAAAAATGTATGTTTCACGGTTGTTGAAATCACATGCAGGTCATCCCTCTGAGGTACGGCCAAGAAAATCAATATCTCTTCTTTTAAGTCGAATGTAACCAGGTTTAATTTTGAAAATTTTAATTATTATTAGTCGAACTGTTTATGTATTACATACTATGAAATTTATAGTCAAGCTTAAGATCGTTTTTATTCTCTCTAAGAAAGAATTAATTAAATTACAAATTAGGTGATAATATTAACCTTCCTGACCATTTCGTCGGTCTGTGAGACCGATGAAACACTTTTGTGTTAATTTCACGAAAACAAAAAATTGCAACACCATCCTTCTCTCAGTATCTTCATTATTTCTCATTATACAACGTTTAGTGTAACAAGTGCGTTTGAGTTAAAGTGTTGTACCGGTGATTGCTAATCAGACGGTCTGTGAGACCGACTTATAGTTAAGTGTCACATTTTCGATAGGTAAGCTGGTTTTGCTAAATTGGAAATTTTTAGATGAAAATGGACAATTAGAGATCAGTTTATATGATTTGATAAAAGAATTATGTTCAAAGTTAATTATCGTGAGATTTTCGTTAGATATGGCAGATATTGAGCGCATAAGAGCTATTCTGAATGAAATCGATTCAGATCTAGATTCTGATGTGAAAAGTGGTACTGAATACGAAGATAATATTGATGTGTATGAAGCAAACACTGATACTCAACAAGAAGACTCAGAGGAAAGTGATGTTGAAGATTTACAGGACGCTGAATCGAGCCACAAGCTCTAACGACTGATTGAAATTTACAAAGACGAACCTCATAATGAGGCATATATTTTAAGCATTTTGAAATTATTTTTTTTAGTGTTCCTTAGTGTTCAGATTAGTTTGTTAAATATGACCCCTGCACAGGTTTGCAAAACTTTAGAATAGTTTTGAGATACCGAGAAATACTTGAAATCGGTCTGAGAGACAGAGAAATGTGAATGTGTCACACAAAAATGAAAATAGTCAGGAAGGTTAAAGAAAAATTGGGAAAATTTAATTTTTAGACACCAGCAGGAGCGGAATGCAAATTTTCTAGACAGCGACGTCCGTCATCAGTGTTTTAGTTGTAAGCATCATCTATTTAACCAACCAAACCCAGATAAAGGAATACGAGAAAAAACTGGTATTCAATTATCAATCGTCAGTTGATGAGAACGAAGTCTACCACTACCTTAAGCTTCCCAAAGAATTTGGAAGAGTTTCAAGCTTCTTTGAATACGTTAATGCATGTCTTGCTATTTTTGATTTAACTGATGACACGTTTAGATCTTTGTGAATATTCGAGTTTTTTATATACCAGGGAGTAACTGTGATCATCCGTAGAATCTTATTTTGGCTCCTTTGAATTTCAACATTGCTAACTGAATGCCATAACATCAAATTGGCTTGTACAGTAGAAGTTTGCAATCTAGGTGAAGAGGACAGAGTTTCTGCCAATAAACTAGTTTAAGTGTTAGCACTGTAGCTCTTAATAACAAAAAGTAAAGCTCTGTACAGACGGTTGTCAGATCTTACAATATTGTCAGACTTAACATTGGGTTGACACACGATTGTCACATATCTGGCAATATTATTATCAGTTTGAAGTCTGACAATGCTTTTTCCAACAATATTGCCCGACAACAATTGTAAGTTCACATAATTCTTAGACGTTTTCTATATATCTTTCTGACAATATTGTAAGATCTGACAACCGTCTTTACAAAGTTTAACAAAAAATAAACTTACAAATTAAAGGATGTTATGGATCATAAGAACTATATATTTGAGAACAACTGATTTATGGGGTGCAGCGCAGATTTGATAATGATCCAAATGTGTCGATTCGATCATATTTCGCGGGGTACATTTCATTTAAATTTTTTGCTTAGTAATGCAGTACACCTCGTTCTCTTGATTATTTTCGCTGGGAATATGTAATGAGCCAGGTATTTGTAGTTAAGTAAGAAACGATCTTGGCTGCGGCCACAAGCCTGCGTGAAATCATATTAATATTAACATTTATGCCATAGAATTTAAAATTAAATTAAAAAGATTTTTCTCTGTTTTATTTCAATTTAAAATTCGCCGTCTATATAAAAAATACCCTGTACAACAACGAAGAAAAAAAAACAATACTTTGAAACTTTATACATTCCATGTTTTCTTAAATAAAGGAATATGTTACTTTAAAAGAAAATCATGGTCAAAAGAATAAAAGCAAAAAAACTAGTATTGTTCATGGCACCATTCGAAAAAAATACAAAGTAGACATTGATGTAAATGCTGTAAAGAGTACAAGAAAATAAAAATTTATTTTTCAATGGATAGAATATCTTTTATGAAACATACGAGTATTTGTAATTTAATTCAATGCATGTTTGATATTTGGGTATTTCTTACAAATTCCTTAAAAAATTGAACAAAAATGCAAGTTACTTTTGTCACAGATGCACAAGTCTAAACGTTATTGATTTTGAACTATAAGCTGTCACAAGAAAAAGTTCAGGTAGACATACACATGTAAGTTTTTCTTCACCATACGAAGTATAAGGTAAAGTATAGTTATCGTGAAAAAATCGAGGTTGGGATTTCGATGGATTTATGCGTTTTGAGGTCTCTTGAATCCATTATGGCTATTTTCGCGATGATGTCTGTGGGTGGGTGAATGTGTATGCCACTATTTTTGTGGAGTTTATACAGGTCATACCGTTTGACATATCAAAATGAAATTTAGTGTGTGCCTTCGGTATATGGTGATGAAGAGGTGTATAGTTTTGGACATAATTGGGAGGGAGAAAGGGTAGTTTCCCAACCCCCAAATTTTGTAACCGCTCTAAAGATCATACCGTATGACATATTAAAACGAAACTCAGTATGTGCCTTTGGTGCATGGAGATAAAGAGCTGTATTAATTTTAGACATAATTGGCGAGGGGCAAGGGGTAGTTTACTTAACACCCCTAACCGAAAATAATTAATTTTTTGATTCGAATATACTTTGAACTTATATTCTTTATGTAAAATATCCACGCCGGGGGTTCCAATTGTCACTGCAGGAATATGGCAAATGCTTTGACGCGGTCCACTCGGGGAAAATAGGGGCACCAGACGCTAGGGTTCCTAGAGCCTAAATCTGGAAGAAAAGGTCTGTGTGTGAAAACATACGGGTTCTCTTCGAGGCCCGACCAGTGCCCAAAGGACTGGTACCACGGGAATCGGTAGCCCCACAGAGAGCCTATCCTCTCTGTGATCGGTTATTGGTGAGGTCCCCTTCGGGGGTACACGTGGTGGTTGTGGTTTAAGATCGATTTATGTAGGTATGGTGCACGGTCGATCAAGTGTGCTGTTGCACTCTCAACAGACGGAGTTTGGATAGTCTCCAAACCCCTAAGCAAGAGGTTATAATGTCGATCTAGGCTTGCCTTGGAAAGGCTTGCCATATTATATAAATTGCTACTCATTGTGACTGTATCACACACAAAAAGCGATTGGTGGCAAGAGCCGAGTAGGCAGGTACTCACGTTAATCTTGTTCCACAATTGTAAAATATCCATAAAAATGGGTATTGTAAAGCTGAGTGTTTTTTATTTAGGAACGTACAAGATCATTAATAAAAGGTTTTTTGGGATTTAAACTCTTATTTGTGTATTTTAAAAACTGGGCATTTTCACTTTAACATTTAGGCATCAACCATTTATGTAAGACTAGCTGTGTTATTACCGCCACTTCGTCCTTACAATATTTTGTTCGATTGTGCTTTGAAAAGAATCCACACCAAAATTTTAAATTTTATGTATTTTCTATATCCTATCCCTGTATAATTTATATATAATTGTAAAATTATTGTAAAGTTCTCTAAATAATGTTTAAAATATCCCGCTGATAAAAATACATTGTGCTGTCACGGTTGCAATACCTTTAAATCGGCAAAATTGCGCATTTTTACTACTTTTTCTCTATTTTCTCTTGGAAATGGAAAAAAGGTACCTTATATTTTAACCAAAATACAGAGGTACCTCCTCACAAAAATTTCTTTTATTATTTTATTTTATTTTAAATTTCTTTTATTATTTACTATATATGTGCTTTTAAATAATAAGGGAATATAACTTTTAAATCGTATGCAAATTTTAATATTTACTAAGGTAGTCCTAACAGCATTACATCTAACAACTAATAATCAAAAATAAATCCTTTTATCAGCATCTTCTTCTTTTACACTGATCGAATTTTTGTAGCCATATTCAACATCCTTCTTATAAAATACCCTTCTTGTAAAAAAAGACCATCGAGTTTATCAAAACGTTCAAAAGCACAACCAAAGGTTTCAACTTCGTGGTTCAAAACTCTTATGAGAAATTTAGAATTTTAGTTTGGAAGGAGTGTATCCTTAGCTTGGTTGGGAGTCAATTATTTTCATGACTTTAATGAAACATCTCTTTCTTTTACATTTGACACTTAAAAAAATCATAATCAACTCAAAAGCTAGACCCATCGTTAAAGCATAAAATAAGTATATGTAAGTAGAAGTAAGGCCAGGCTTAAAACTAGAGTTTCCGGCTTCCCATTTCTATACAACAAAAATTTCAAGACGATATTTATTATAGTTCCCTAGGAAACCCATTATAATTTTCCACATTAAAAACTTCCACTGCTCCAATCTACCATTGTTTTGCTCGACTACCTACAAAAATTCAAGAATATACTCTTTATATTTCCCTAGGAACATAACGATGATAATATTAGATTCACTGTTCGAATCCAGCCAGTTTTTTGCATGACTGTGCCCATTATTGATCCCATGTCACAAAGTGATCAATATTTGCTTTTATGTAAGTTACCACGGCCAATGTTAATCCCCACAAAGGGAATTTGAAGTACCACGCCCACTATTCCAATCCAGCTATTTTTTGCATAACTAAGCACATTAACAATATGAAGGTTTCTCGAACAAAATATCAATTCTCTATTGTATTGCAGTATTAAATGAAGTGGTTAAAATGAAAATGCATTGGTTTGCTAAATATTTAGCAAAGTGACATAAACCTACATTGTTGAAAGCTGGTATGCTACTGATTTAAAATTTTTACATGTTTTGTTCTCTTCGTGAGATTCTGGTTGAGATTGTGTATGTGCTCACAGACCCTTAGGGGTTTGCGTGGGGGCTCTTGATTTATGTACACGATAAAAATTTCTCACTTGGTACGGGAAGTGTTTCAGAAACCCCATAGCTGTTTCTAGAATAATATTTTTCTAAACTGAGTCAACTTCTGATCTAAAAATTAGTTAATATCTTAATAATATGTGTTCTTGGAAACAAAAAAGACTATGAGAATATGAGATAAGATGAGACAAAAAGGTTAAAAAAACTTTTTGGAAAATACATGACTTTAAATCTTAAAATTCTAATTTTTCTCAGTACTAAATTATTTATTTATTCATTTAATTTCATTTAAAATTTTGGTAAAATTATGAACATCGCCCAACGTGGGGCTCGAACCCACGACCCTGAGATTAAGAGTCTCATGCTCTACCGACTGAGCTAGCCGGGCATATTTTAAATCAACAGCTATCTAGCATACAAAAAGCATAATTTTTGTCTCTTTAACTGCGTTCACTATTTTACTGTATGTTGTGATTACAATTGCATGATCGCTAGATAAAAAATATGGATGGGTTGTTTGGTATAATCATTAATGTTAATTAAGTTCGTATATAAATAGACATGTACCAATACACACACACACATACATATTATATTCAGCAATATTTTATTTTTGGCAACTATTTTTAGATTTTTATTTTTATAAATGTTTTTTTTTTGTTTTGATTTAAAATTTTTGATATATTTTTATATATATTTTTTATTTGCTTGAACACATAAAAGTGTGTTTTTAAATACATGTATATTTATAGACATTTTATAAAATTTATTTAAAACCGTTTGCAGGGAAAATAAAATAAAATATTTTAAAAACATATGTATGAGTTCGAACACATTTCTACGCATGATTTTTCATAAAGTTTTAAATTCATAAATTCGCTTTTTCGTTTTTAGTTTTACTACCGGTTTCTCAATGTCGAAAGAATTCGTTTTTTCGTAGGTATAAGTAAATTCAAAATAAAAACAAATTTATTGAATTTGTTTTTGTATTAAATATAATTGTAAGAACTATACACATAATAAAACTGAAGGAAACGTGGGGACAAGTGTCTCCAAGTTACCACTTATGTCAGCTATTTTCATGTCTCTTTGGCGACATTGTCAACAAAGCGTATATATTTTTATATATGCCTTTGATGAGAAAAAAATCTATTAACGTTTACAATTTATTATCAGATCTGTTCTAAAAATTACTTAACTTAATCATATAACGTTATGTTATTACATCTACTTCAGAAAAGTACCACAAGTGTAGTCTAGAATAACTGAAATGTACTAGTGAACAGGGATGCCACTTTGATCCGATCAGACCAAAATTGGTAGTTTTCTTTTTATAAACGATTTGGTAGTTTGGTTGGTTTGTTCCAGTTTTTATGCATTTTTGGTAGAAAAAATTATGAATTAATTTTTATTAATATTTTCCAAAAATATGCTTAAAAAGTTCTATACAATTTACTTAAACAATTGAAAAAATATATTAATATAGTTTACCTACTCTATAACAGCAATGCAAACGAATTTGTGTAGTTGACAAAATGAAGGATACACCTAATCTATATTTATTTGTGTTCGCATCACGCAAAAACTTCTGCATGGATTTTAACAAAATTTTGTAATGAGGTACCCTAACATCCTGAGTCCAATTTAGGATATTCCGCAAAAATATCTAATTTCCAAGAGAAAGTGGAGAAAAAGCAGTGAAAAAACGCAATTTCCAAATTAAAGGTACTGAAATTTTCGGTTTAAAACTGGGAAATTTTAAAAACTATTGCGCAACATTAGGCGCCAATTGAATAAAATTTGTATTTGATTTGTATTTTCACTTTGTGGAATTACATTGTTGTCTTACAATCGGTGTGAAATAAATCAAAGTAAACAGCTAGTTTATCATAACAAAAATTTTGGTATTTTTTTTTAATTTTGCTAGATTTTAGGGATGACTTTGGTAGGAAAATATTTTTCTTTGTGGCAACGCTGCTAGTGAATCAGTAGTTCCAGTGTTTATGGTTCCAAAAGAACTACCCAGTCAATAGTACCAATGCCAGCATTGCGTTTTCAATGATAAGCACATGTTGAATGTCTATAGTAAATAGCATTGACTAAAGTATTATAAGTCACTAGTAATGGTGACTGTGTCAATAGTTAGTCAGTACAGTTTCAATATTGACATTTCCTGCAGGTTCATTTCTTGCTGACGGTCTTTCTGTCTTTCTGTGTGTGTTCGCATCATGGATGGATTTAAATAAAATTTCGTGAGGTGGTACCTTAGTATCCTTAGGCCCATTATTATAACTTGCCTTTAGCTAAAGTTAGGATTTTGTTGGAGCGATGAATAGTTGTTCGTTATTAAAAGTAAGCTAAAAACCACTTTTAACTATAACGTACTATAAGGACAAGTTATAGCAATAAGCATTATCCTCATTATTATAGCGAAAAACTACTTATCGCTCCAACAAAATCCTAACTTTGGTTAAAGGCAAGTTATTATAATGGGCCCTATTCTAATATAGAGGTTTAGAATTTCATATAAATTTTAGAGATGGGTAAATTTATATAAAGTAAAAAACTCTTAACATTTCACAAAATCGAACAAAATATCATTAGGACGCACACAACGAGTGTGGGTACAGGTAGTATCCATTGATTATGTACAATATAAAGTGAGTATTATGCTTTGCTTATTTATGTCTCAATGAAATCTATATGACGCACAGTGAACGGTCCCCATAGTAAAACTGGAAAAAAATCGAAGGAGTAATGGTATCTTAATGAAATGTTTTGGCACATATCTCTCTCTCTTGGCCTACTATTTTCAAAAATAAATTAATATTTTTAGAAATCCTTTTATTTTTCCGGTGCGGGGACAATTAAATACCCAAAATTCCCCCATTTCAGTAATTATTATTTTTTTTTGAATTTTAATCTATCATTTCACATACAAAATGATAAAGCGTGATAGTTTTTTTTTATAAAATCTCTCATTATTTAGTGTTGCCGTATACCTTTTTTGAATATAACATCATTTTAGTATTTTTATTTTTTTAAGTTTTGAAAATACTCACAACCATTCAAATAACATTATATGAATAGTGTTACCAAATTGACAACACTAAATATTTTAAAACTTAATTATTATTTAAGATAAAAAACATATTTATATAAAGATTAATAATAAAATAACATAACAATTGTAGATAATTTCTTAATCACTAAAATAAGTTTCTGAGTCTGAATCAGTGTTAATAGATTCATCTACTGTTATTTAATTACTAATTTTCTGATTTTTGTTGAAAGAGCTTCTTGTATTTATTGTATTTCTGTTAGATCAAATTAATGGATCAGAAGAAATTATGAGTTTATTTATTAAATCTTGATTACAATTTGTTCTGCAATTTTTTGGAGTGTGCTCAAGTCTCTTCCTTCTTAATTGTTTTGTGAAGGCATTCTAAAGCATTCGCCCGTACACTTACCTTGTATTAGTTCGCCCTGGTTTAAAGCATAATCTACTATTGTCATACATTTTTAAAAGTTAAAAATATCAACTGATAATTTTAATAAAAATATCAAATATGGATGATTTTTAAAATCATTATATTTCATAAGTTGGCATAGAAAACACCTAAATGTTTGTATATATATTTCAGCATATATAACAGAAAATAAGATTATTGATTCATAAAAAGTAGTTTTTTGATATGCCTATTTTTTTGGTTCCATCGAAGCTGAATGTTTTTTTTAAGTACCAATTTTGGCTAAAAACTTCACAATTTCTTTTACAGTGTTGTTATAAATATTTGAATTTAAGGATGTTTTCATTATTTCCGCTACATTTCTGAATAAAAAAAATAAATTTTCATGCATTTTTATTGAAAAATGAATTTTTAAGATTTATTTTTCCAAACTCATTTTTTTACTTAAAAATTATGAAAAAATTATCAAAATAATTCGACTTTAAAGCCGTGTAATTTTTTATAGGTGTAACGCGGATGAAAAACCAAACCATCTCTGGAATCGTGGGAGTCTTAGCTTCCATGTGTATTTTAATGATAAATACGAAACTTTTTTTTTGCTTTTTTTCCACCAGCCAGTTTATTGTGCGACGATTTAATTGATACATAAATTAGTACAACTGAAATAGTTGATAAAAATAATAATTAAAAAAATTGTATTTAAAAAATGTTTCCGTATGACATTTCATAATTTTTAATCATACTATAATCGTTTAATTTACCCATAATATCATTTTATTATAAAGTTTAATAATAATATGGTTTGACTGCACCTATATATAATTCAATCATAATATATTGCTTTTAGATTATGGTTACCTCAACCATGTTTGTTCTTTACGTGTAATGTTTAAATCTTTTTTTAAAATCTTTGTATTTTGATAAAATTGTGATTTATGGCGAAATTGGGATATTTTCCCTAAAATCTTGAAAAAACTCTTTTATATTAAAAATATTTTCTTAATATTAAGTCACAAAAGTAAATAAAAGCTTTCAATACAATGTATTTGGTTGGTTTATAGGTACAAAAAAAATTTTTACAACACAAGTACATTGGGAAATTTCAAGTAAACATCAAATGGAAAGTAAAATTTTGCAGATCTTAAATTTTCGTATATTATTAAGTTTCATTTCTAATACTTTTTGTTAGTTTTTAAGCATTATACTCATAGACGACAGCAGGATACCGACTACAACCTGTCAAAATTAAAATACACACGTTTATATGAAGACGATTATTTTGGCGACATCATATCTACATGGCTACACACGACCACCGTTGTGGCTGTAGCTAACTTAGGCTAATTACTATTTTTGTTTGCGTCAATTTTATTTTATTCAACAGAAGAAAATGTCACAAAATTAAAAATAAAAATTCGTTTACAATCAAATGTGTTGAGCAAATAAATTTATTTGTTTTGATAGTTATGATAAAATATATTAAAATTATTATAAATATTAAATTCTATATTATCTACATTAAGGAGTTCTATCTCAAGATCAGATACAGATACAGATTTTTTACAATCTTGTATCTAAAACGTAAAAAATGCCCGGCTAGCTGAGTCGGTAGAGCATGAGACTCTTAATCTCAGTGACGTGGGTTCGAGCCAAACGTTGGGCGATTATGTTTTTTTTTTCTTTTGTAGAATTCTTTTATTCACTTAAACTATATTCGTTTATAGAGATTTAATATTTTATCCAAAGTTAAGCATTATAAATCACTTAATTTAAATAATCTTCTAAAACTAAATTTAACAACACTTAAGAAAATTATTTTTCTCACATTGGCTTTCTTTTGTCATACAATTAATTATGTGCAACATTTTCAAGCTGCTGCCTTAATGGTTTAAGATATTTATTTTCTTTTAGCTATTTTTTATTTATATCGTTGTGTATATTGTCTTCAACCATCATGTCACTTATTGCTGTAGAAGAAGAAAAAAACGAATTCTTAAAAAACAATAGTTGAAAAATGTCTTAAATGTTAATCAAGCACAAAGTAGTTAATTAGTTTTTATGTCTCGCGTGGATAAATATTGATTTATGGTAGCAGTCTTCCAGAGAAAACGGCAGCAGCAACAACAACAACAACGCTAGTCAAAAGAAAACGTAATGTAATAAAATGCAATAAAGTTTTAATGTCGTAAAATTTACATAGTTTCATTGTGTGAGCGCGAGCTCGCGAAGTCATTTAAGGAGTGTTGGAAATGGTGTTGCTGCATTTTTTGCTGTTGGAAAAATAGTGGGAAAAACTCATTTTTGTTGGAAGACACAAAGAAACATGCATCATAAATCAAATGCTTTTAAGTTTGTTTTTATTTCTTTCTTATGTTTTTTTCATTATACATGCTTTCGTTTAGTTTGAAAAGTTCCAGAGAAAACGGAAGTTAAGGGTTTGGTCTAATAAAATAATATTAACAGTAATTTGTATTTATTATTGTTTTTTTTTTTTGTTCGTTAGAAATTTTATTTTGAATTCCTTAATCTGTTGAAAATCGATATTGCTGAAATAAACGTCTGTATAAATATGGGTGGAGTAAATTGAGTAGAGTTTGTTAATGAACAGAGTATAGATTAATTAATATTTTAATGTGGTATTAACACGAAGATTAATAAAAAATACAATAAAAAAGTAAAATGTTTAATGTTCGGTACAAACATCGAACTTAAAAAATACAATGCTCTCAAATGGCTAAGGCAGGTGGGTTATTTATTTATACTGGTACAAAAGCAGAAACTTTTTTTAAGAAATAAAATTACTATTTTGTAATTTAAATTAATAATTTTTAATAATTTACATTTTTTTTTATTAAATCTTTTATTATTTTTAATTTAATTAATAATACAAATTAAAAATTCACTGAAATTGATTATTAGGGGCACACTAATTTTTGTGTCCTTTTTGCTTAGTGATAGCTAATAGCAGATACAGTGAGATTTTTCGCCAATTAAACTATGTGTCTTTCCTTCATTTTTTCCACTATTGCAGATAGTACGAAAAAAAACATATTTGAGATAATCTAAGAGAAAAAACATATTATATTATGATTAAATTATATGGTTGCATCTCAAACCTTATTATTATTACTAAGCATATGTACAATATTTATAATATTTATTAAGATAGACATTATAATATCTTAATAAATATTATAAATATTGTAAAAAATAAATATTCTAAAATATAAACATATTATAATATCGTGTGTTTTTTAGCTGCACACAAACTATCGATATCGATAACTATGGTTTGAGAGCTGAATATAATAAACGGTGTTAACATTTCTATTCAGAAAGGTTTGGCAAGTCTTCACAATTTATTTAACGTCAAAACAACGATTGCAAATTGAGGAAATTTACTTTAAAAAATCTGCTCGTGAAGTTCATAGAGCTCGTGCATTCGTTTATCGTTTTCACACTAATTCTGCTGATTAGTCAGCAGCAATATTGTTACGGACGGTTGGACTGGCGAGGTTTCCGTCTATCTCTTTTTTCCTTTCTACAGGCGGTTCCAACCCTTCTTACCAGCCGCGTATCCGAACTATAAAAAAAAGAAAACAAACTGACACTACAAAAACTATACCACACAAAGAATGTCGAGACGGATGATCGTCTCGTTAGTCCTCCCAACCTTATCGTAACACTTCCTTTCTTATCGATTCAAAACCATCAACAAAATAAACAAATTTGCGTACCAAAAAGAATAGAACATTTTACGGAAGGCCTGTGGCCTACGTGCCTATGAAATATAGTTTGTGCAACAAATGAAGTCAAACCAACATCGCACAGTGTTGTGAGCGTGGCCATATATAGAAAAAACCAATTATGGAAATTAAATAAATGACTAATGGCATTTAATATAATTCTTGCAAAAAAAAACCGACTACAAAACAAATATATGTGCATCAATTCTAAACTAAAAATTTAAAAGGAAGTAATCTGTAAGAAATAGTACTCAAATCAAATACTTTTATACTTGTTGCTCTAACGGACATAGTAATATACGTTCTGTACATTCAAATGTCTATCCGTAACGGTTAAGCAGATAAAGCCTTATACGACAAATTACCTCAGATATGAGGACACCCTTTATTTTTTTACAGTTATTATTACTGGCACAGTAATAAAAAGTAACGGTTCCAAAGATATGGCCATATAGCTTAAACAATATCACCTAGGGGACACCCTTTAATGTGCAATTTTTAACTAAACACTTATTTTAAAGGCCTGATTCTTTGTAAATTTCAAATGTCTGTCTAAAACGGTTCAAAAGTTTAGCCATATGCATCAATTTACATCAACTATTGAGACACCCTTTAAAATTTTAAATATTAAGAAATGTTATTATGCGGGACATAGTAGTGGAGATTCTGTCTAATTTTCAAGAGTTTGTCTATAACGGTTCAAAAGATAGGGCTAGATAGGTAAAATTATATCAATTATGGGGACACCCTTTAGTTTCCAAATTTAAATTATATACTTGATGTTATAAAGGACTTAGAATTACAGGTTCTTTGTAAATTTCAAGCGTCTCTCTGTTCTGGTTCAAAAGTTTTGCAATATTCATCAAATCACATTAACTATTGGGACACCCTTTAACTTTTTATTATAAATATTTAATTTCTGATTATAAATATTGGACATTTTGTCCAATTTTCAAGTGATTGTCTACAATGGTTCAAATGGTTCATACATTTAAATTGACGTCACATATGGGGACACCCTTTAATTTTTAAGTTTATTTGTTTATTAATTTCTGTTATTGGCAGCTATAGTAATAAGCAGTTTTTTAAAATTTTAAAAGGTTGCCGTTTACGGTTCATAATACAAGTAAAAAACACGTATGTTGTATGGGAACACCCTTTAATTTTCAAAATTCTGAATTTCTTTTAAAATGGGACCAATCTGTAATCATTTCCTTTCTAATAAAGAAAAAATTTTTAAAATCGGTTCAGAAATGCCTGAGTTCTGCGGGCACGAACATAAAAAAAGCAACATTCAGACGAATTGATAACCTCCTTCTTTTTTTGAAGTCGGTTAAAAAGATACTTTTACTAATAAGCGTAAAAAAATAGATTAAAATAATAATTTTTTCTAAAGATATAGCTCTTCCAAATTGTGGTTTGAAATAACTGCAATTTTGTATAAAAAAGGAATAAAAATGAGCATGTACTTTGTAGGGTTAAATAAGTGAATTTAGTTAGCAAATAAACCAAATTTGTACTGGATTAGTTGTTGTATTATGTTTTAAGTATATAAACGGTATTTTTAATTACATATGTCGATAACAGTGTATGCATCATTATAAGAATGATATTAATAAAACAAAACTTGTTGTGATAAGCAAACATATAATAGTGAAGAAAAAAAATTTTCAAGTATTATCGGGATATTTTTTCTTTCATTTTATAACAAAAAGTATGTTAATTTATAAAAATAAAAATTTAGCTGCGCTTAAGTGCGCCAATTTAAATTATTGTTATTTTTTTAGTGTAACAAAGTAAACTGTCTAGTGGAAAAAAATCAAAAAAAAAAAAACTTATCAATAAAAAAAAAATTATCAATAAAATATATATGGAATGAAAGCTGTAATTCCCACGATTGCAGAGGTGGTTTGGTTTTTCATGTGTGTTATACCTATAAAAAGTTACACGGCTTTAAAGTCGAATTATTTTGATAATTTTTTCACAATTTTTAAGTAACAAAAAATGAGTTTAGAAAAATAAATATCAAGAATTCATTTTTCAATAAAAATGCATGCAATTATATTTGTTTTATTCAGAAATGTAGCAGAAACAATGTAAAAATTCTAAAATTCAAATATTTATAACAACACTGTAAAAAACATTGTGAAGTTTTTAGCCAAAATATGTACTTAAAAAAAATAGTCAGCTTCGATGGATCCGAAAAAATAGGCAAAAAATATGTATATACTTAAGTTTAAGGATATATTTAAGGTGAGGGCGTCCATTCATCTAATTGAAAAAATATAAGTGTCTTGTCTTCGAAATTATTTAAAAAAATTTTATTTAATTTTTAATTTTTTGTAAAAATATATTTTTTTTAGCCTACCTTATCTAAATTGAATCAAATTTAGTCAAATCATTTAAAGTATCACATCCAATTACTATAAAAAAAAATTCATACAATTAGTAATTTTTCTAACTTTTATCACACTTATAAATTTCAGGATATACGGGAAGAACACGAATCCTTGTTTCGAATTTTTTTAAATTTTAAATTTTGTTACGTTTTTCCAACCTAAATATATGTGCCAAATTTCAGCTCTTTACAATAACTTTTTCTATTTATGGCCACTCGTTATATGAAGTCACGACACTGTGTATCGTTTGCATTATTCATTTCCTGACATTGATTAAACCAGTACCAATATGCTTTTTGATTTGCCCCATTATAGCTCGCAAAGTTATTATTTTTGTTTACGTTTAGAGTACTTTCTCACAGAGTGGAAGGTCTCTTTGATTATTATGATTCCTAAGCCAGGAAAAGACTACACTAAAGTAGAATCATACAGACCTATAAGCCATCTATCAAATATGTCGAAGTTGTTTGAGAAGATATTATTAACTAAGCTAAACCCAATTCTAAGTGAGAAAGGATGTATCATCATCATCATTAATTGGACTTCAGAAAAACATATTACGACAGACCTTTGAAAAAAGAAAATACTGCTTGGCACGTTTTAAAAAAACGTTTCTCAAAAATTTGATGAGGTATGGCACCAAGGCCTTATATACAAGTTAAAGCTGAACTTGCCCACGAACTTATATAAGCTCTCAAAAAACTATTTAACTGATCAAAGTTAAAAAAAACGGATTTTTTAAGTTTACTATAGTCAATTGAAGCCAGAGTAACCCAAGGTAGTAGATTGGGACAAATTCTATACTTGTTGTATACTTCATATGCTGACGACACAGGAGTTTTAACAGATCATGAAAGTCCCGAAGTAGTATCACCATATTTACAAGATCACTTATTGAGACATGCTGACTAAATTTTTGTTTTCAAATATTAATCAGCTAAACATGAACGACATATGGTTTCAACATGACGGTGCAACTTGCCTAACAATCGATTATTTCCAGAAGTGGTATTGTTCACTAACCCCCTCGTTTGTGCGATTTAACGCCGCTGCACGCAAAGAAAAAACATGGTTATTGTATGGCCACGGCAACCACACTATGTTCTCTGTAACAATAGATGTTTGCTGTGAACAAATTATAGTTATTTATAACAATACTTTGGTCACGATAAACAAGTTTTTTGTTAACAGTTAATCATTCAGTGGTTATACGCACCAAAAAAGCAACATGGTTGATTTGAAACATATTAAAATTCAAACCACAACCAAATTATTTTTAAGATTTAAAAATTATAAATATAATATATTATTATTAAACATAGTATGTTAAGTTTGACTAAAAATAAACAAATAATGTTTGGTTGTAAAAATACATATTTTGGTTTTGACATTTTTTCAGTTCAGAAATATGTGTATAAGCTATCGGTTCATCTAAAACCGTAAAAACATTAAATACCCATTTGATGTCAACAAATAAATTTGCTTTTTATTATAAATGATAGTTTTAAATTAATAATATCAAACACATAAAAGGTAAGCAGAAAATATCAAAATATGTACATATGTAAGTCTAAATGGAAATATTCGTGTATTTGTTTTTTGTTATTTATAAATATATTCATAGGTTGTCACATATAACCATTTACATGTTCCAAATTATATTATAGTATGTTTGTATTATAAACATAACTATGGTTATATTTTACAATGTTATTTTTATGTTCCAACGACAACAATATTATTTTTATATATAACCATATAACTCAACCATAACATGTTGTTCATAGATTATGGTTACCTCAACCATGTTTTTTCTTTGCTTGTAGATTACTTTTTATTGGGCTATGTTAAAGTCATTGGGTTATGCTGAACCATTGCAAGACAATATTCAAGCCACCATAATGCCCGTCAATGGCGGCCACATTTATTGGAAAAAGTAGCCAAAAATTGGGTTGATGGAATAGATCATGTAAGTTGCAGCCGCAGTGAACATATGCCGGAAATCATATAAAAAAATTCCATTCCAATAAGGTATGCTTATACATACCTTATAATAAAACATACAAATATTAATAGTATATAAGTATTAACTACTAGGCAAGGAAGTTCGAGTATCATCTTGCTACTTGCTACAACATCTACAACTTTGAGTTGTCACCCGTCGAATATTCCGAATATTCGGCATAAATATATATTTAAATGGGCAACAATTAAACACAGGCGGCAATACGATTTCTTGAGAGTTCCACATTACGACTATTATAGTTTTAATAAGGTGAATTATCTGAAGATAACTAATGCTTCGACTTAAACCATTTCTCTTGGGATGATTACAGGTTTACTACCCTAAAAGCAACAACATCAGGTATGTTTTTGTTAAAATGGTTTTACACGGAGTGTATTTGTCATATGATTTGTCAGTTTGATAACCAATATGTAATTTCATGTGTTTGTCAAAATAGCCATTTTACATACGGTTTTAATTTTTGCTTTCAAACGTACATGTGTAATTACATGTGACATAACCTACAATATATAATTTTGCCGCCACACAGTTTTTTATTTCCAACCACAACTGATGCAAAGATGCAAACCTAGTGCTTTTACCACATTTTTAGTGCTTTTGGTACCACAAAAAGCATAAAATTACAAAATATCAAGTTGGCATTACAGGATATCAGATGCTTTGTCACATCAAAATAGAAAACGTTCTAAATGAAAAATATCATATGTATTGTACACATGGAAAATACACATGTTATGTGTATTTCACACGACTTGTATAGAATTTACACATGGATAGGTGACAAGTCATATGACAAATACACGTCGTGTAAAACCACTTTTAGTCAGTAGGACAGAAAGATGCGGAGTAATTAGTCGCAACATCCAGAACTTCTTTCTACGTTTTAGTAACCAGCTACAACAAAAAAAATAAAGACCCACAAATTTAAAGAAATCTCGGCACTGACTCTTCAAAATTCAAAAACTAAAAAGTTCATAAATTGAAGAAATAATTATATTTCGACCAATGTCTTCAAAGCAGAAGTTTGTTGCTTGCATGTAATTAAAAATCCCACAGTAAATAGTGCTAGCGTCGGGACTTTATCAGAATTGTCGAACTACCATATGCTCTTCCACGAAGTTCAGTAATACCATAAAATATGTAGCCATGGATTTTAAAATGTTTTTTTGTTACATAAATGAGTTTGCGAAATCAGCATTATATCAGTTTATTGATTTGTAACTTCATTTTTTTATTGACGTATGCTGTTTACGTTCAAGAAAACAATAAATATCTTTACCCAACAAAAGTTCATACATTTTTTTTAATCAACAGTTAATATTTTAATGCAACATTGCCACATATTGGAAGTAGTTCATTTTCAATGAAAATTACCAGCAGTAAGTCATCTACCAATAAACCCAAAAAGGCTGCTTACCACATGCAACTTAGTCTGTACTGAATCTATGCATTACGTTACATCCAAAATGAGATGCACTGCAAAAAAATTTCTCCATCTATTGAAATTTATTTAAAGATTATTTGTATAAAAGAAAAAACACTAAAGCTTAGTTATACCGCAGGTGCCGCATTACAATTTGTATTGTTCGTCTAAAGAAGAATAAATAAATAAATTAATTAATTTGTATCAACAACTCCACTTGCGTGTGGAAAATAAATTAATTTAAACAAAATAACAATTTTATTTAACGACTAATACTGGTTGTTGAGGGTTCGTTATAACTGAAAGTAAATATTTTCCATATCAAGATTATCAGCATCACAATCACAAATGTATGTACGACGCTTTGGAATTTGGTTAAAAGAAAACACTGCAAACAAAACTAAAGTAAAATTCAAACGAACAAACTGATTACAGTTAAGATCATTAAATTAAATTTTTATAACATTTATTTTGAATTTAAAATTTGGTAGCAAATTATAAAAAAAAAAATGGTTTTATTAAGACGGTTATACTATGCAACAAAATGCAATACAACCACAGTCGTATTACTTTTATGCAATGACAAGACTACTGGAAAATATGTATGTACCAGAGATTGACACAAAGTACTTATTAAATAAATGTAGTTAAGTATTTACATATATTTTTGGGTATTAGTTATACCTATACATATAACACAGAAAATACCTACACATACGCATTTGCAGTGAAATAAGTATGGATGTACTCAATACTTATAACAAACATTATTTATACACAACGACCTTAAAAATGTATACGTAATGCATGTATGAGTACCACTGGTTGTAGGTAGATAATGTGATGGGTATCTGTCATACCCATACTTATAACTACCTAATACTTACAAGTATGGAAAAGTATACTTATAAGTAAAACAACTACTTTTAGGAATTGTGTGTATAAAACGGTGTATGATGTTTAGCAATATTTTGTTTATAACCGAACATTGGTTAAGTATGGAAAACCAAAATAATTAGGATGAAGGAATGAACGTATTTTTAAATTGTGAAATAATTAATACATAAAGTTACATATATTTATAAAATACTCTAAGTATACATACTTAGATTATTTACATACTTGTACTTATTCCCACTCTATACTTACAAGTATGGGTATAGCCAATACTTTATCCAACTTTTACTTATACTTGGTTGTATTGCGAAAAATAATGAACAATTAATACTTATTCTCTGCCTATACTTGTAGTTATTAAAGTTGAAATTGATATGAGTATGTGTGTATGGTATGTTGTTTGAGCTGTAGCTATACACATTTATTTATTAATTAATTATACTTTTTCCAGCATCTTTTATGCGCTCTAATAAAATCAAGTAACTTGTGCGTACGATACCGATAACAATAAGGCTTGTGAAAGTATATTAAAGGTAAACTAAAAAAAAGTGGGGAATTTTGTAATATTATACTAATACGCTGCTTATGAGATTATTAGTATTAAAAATTAATCTATATACGAGTATATACATATGTATATTAAGTAAATTGTGGAACAAGATTAACGTGAGTACCTGCCTACTCGGCCTAACCTCACGGTGGTCTTACCACCGAGTGAAACTTAGGCTAGCGCCCCCATTGTGTAGTATAACAACACTTTACGATTGCCACCAATCGCTTTTTGTGTGTGATACAGTCACAATGAGTAGCAATTTATATAATATGGCAAGCCTTTCCAAGGCAAGCCTAGATCCACATTATAACCTCTTGCTTAGAGGTTTGGAGACTATACAAACTCCGTCTGTTGAGAGTGCAACAGCACACTTGATCGACCTTGCACCATACCTACATAAATCGATCTTAAACCACAACCACCACGTCTACCCCCGAAGGGGACCTCACCAATAACCGGTCACAGAGAGGATAGGCTCTCTGTGGGGCCACCGATTCCCGTGGTACCAGTCCTTTGGGCACTGGTCGGGCCTCGAAGAGGACACGCAATGTTTATCGCAGACCTTTTCTTCCAGATTTAGGCTCTAGGAACCCTAGCGTCTGGTGCCCCTATTTTCCCCGAGTGAACCGCGTCAAAGGATTTGCCATTCCTGCAGTGACAATTGGAACCCCCGGGGGTAATATATATTTAGTAAAATAAAATTTTTGTACCAGTAACTCTCATTAATAAGCATAGTCCAGCGAAAAATGGACTTGATTGAAACTGTTCGTCGTGGTACCGCCCATACAAACTGAACAGTTATTATCGTGTATCGGGTTAACTGTAATAGGTAGTCTCTTGAAATTTTGTGCAAGTAACACTCTTAACAACGTGAACAGCCTAGCAAAAAACAGGCTTGATTGGAGCAGTGGGCGTGGTAGATCCCATAAATGAAGCACGTAGAGTGTTGAAATTTTGTACGAAAAATGGATTTGATACCTTTCACGAAAGGGAAAAGTTATTATGCTGCACCTAATTCACTCTTATAAGTAGAGCCTTGATATTATGTGAGAAACACCTACCAATATCATTGCGAATTATCAAGCAAAAAATGGCTTGAGTGGAAAGCTGGTCATGTTACCGACAAAGTAATTAGCCTATATCTAGAGAACTGGAATAGTGACACTCTCTTAACTTGAAATAGGCTACTTTGAGAAAACGTACGTTCTCGGCTTAAAGCTTGGCCCGACTTTTATTTACAAATATTAATTGTATTTTATTGACGAAGGGAATAGCGAAGAACACTGGGCATCGCTAGTATTAAATAAAATTCTATTACAAAAAAAAGTATTCGCAAATTAGGCGGGGAATGACGATATTCCAAGTCGTTTAAATGAACTCATTTGATAATTACAGCATTGCTGCGCCATCTTTTCACATGTCGTTATAAGACGGTATTGTGCTTAGAATCGACCTTTTAATTATTTTACAAGGACAGTAAGAACCTCTTCGACGGCGGCGATTTTTTTTTCAACAGATCTTGAGATTCGTATATATAGAAATGTTTTCTTAAAACACATGCAACAGTGTTATCACTTGTACATGTCATTCGATTGCTGTAACTTTCAATGGTGATTGATTATCACTATCTGAAAAACTAGAATCAATAAAACTAAACACGTTCAAGCTCTATTGATTTCTGTTTTATAACTCTTTAGGCCAAAAAATTATACTAAACAAATAATATGACATCTGTAGCAAAAAGGAACAACAGCTTAACTCGACTTAAGCTGTTATGTTTTGATATTGTGAATAACTTATTTATTTAAATGTGTTATTTTTAAGAACGTAGAATTTGTGAAATACCGACAGAAAGAAATATCCTTAATTGAAATGGAAATAAATTAATAAGAACCAGCTACAAGGTCTTAAAGTGGTCTACCTTAAAAATACAGAATAAAACATAAGCAGTTTTTCCTCGTAGTCACAGAAATATTAGCGGCGTTCAGTGTTCGATGCAAATGGTCTTGCTAAAGTGTAAGTGCATAATATTATAGCTTTTTTGTGAAATCAAACAACAAAATACCTTTTGTTTTGGTTAAATTTGAATAATATAACGCATTTACATCAAACACTGAATACCGCTATTGATTTTATTGTTATGACAATTTTAAAGCTTGTATTACTAAAAATACTTAAATTACCTCATAATTGATTGAAAATGAAGGGCTCTATTATCTTAAAGCTAATAATCCATTTATTTTTAGGGTTCCGTACACAAAGTGTAAAAACGAAACGCTATTGTTTTCGCTACAATGTCTGTCCGTTTGTCTGTCTGTCAGCGCCTTTTATCTCTGGAACCGTAATAGGTAGACTCTTGAAATTTTCACAGATGATGTATAGTTGTTGCCGCTATAGCAACAAATACTAAAACTTATAGGGTGTTCCAATAGAGAGGTGTAATTTACGAAAATGTGCTTATTTCTTGAACTGTAGGAGGGATACACTTGAAATTTGAAAACAGTTATTAAAATTTAGTTCACTATATAAACAAGTATAAAAAAATAAAACTAAAAATTAAAGGGTGTTCCGATAGTGGTGTGAAATGCATGTATAAGGCATAAGTTTTGAACCATAATAGGTAGACTCTTGAAATTTTCACAGAAGGTATATAGCGATGGCCGCTATAACAAAAAAAAAAAATAAAACTTATAGGGTGTTCCGATAGAGAGGTGTTATTCACGAATGTGTTTATTTCTTGAACTGTAGGAGGCATACACCAAAAATTTAGCTGTAGGAGTCATACACTAAAAATATGTAAGCAGTTGTTAAAACTTAGTTTGCTATATAAACAAGTATAAAAAATAAACCTAAAAATTAAAGGGTGTTCAGATAGTAGTGTGATTTGCATGTATAAGACCTAAGTTTAGAACCGTAATAGGAAGGCGCTTGACATTTTCACAAAAAGTATATAAGTGTGATCACTATACTAGCGGATACTAAAACTTATAGGGTGTTCCGATAGCGAGGTGTTATTCACGAATATGTGCTTATTTCTTGAACTGTAACTGTGCTTATTTCGTGAACACTAAAAATATGCAAGCCCTAAATTAAAATTAGTTCGCTATATAAACAAGACTGAAAAAATAAACCTAAAAATTAAAGGGTGTTCCGATAGTGGAGTGATTTGCATGTATAAGGCCTATGTTTTGAACCATAATAGGTAGACTCTTGAAAATTTTACCAAAGGTGTATAACTATGGCCGTTATAGCAAAAAATGTTAAAACTTATAGGGTGTTCCGATAGAGAGGTGGTATTTACGAATATGTGTTTATTTCTTACAAACAGTAATTAAAACTTAGTTTGCTTTATAAACAAGTCTAAAAAAATAAACCTAAAAATTAAAGGGTGTTCCGATAGTGGTGTGCTTTGTATGTGTAAGGCCTAAGTTTTGAACCATAATAGGTAGACTCTTCAAAATTTTACCAAAAGTGTATAACTGCGGCCACAATAGCAAAAAATACTAAAACGTAGGGTGTTCCAAAAGTGACGTGTTATTTACGTTTATATTTTTTTTTGAGCTGTAAGAGGAAACCACTTAAATTTGCAGACTGTAATTAAAACTATGTTTGTTTTATAAACAAGTATACAAAATTGAACTTAAATATTAAAGGGTGTTCCAATAGTGACGTGATTTGCATGTATATTCCTAAGTTTTGAATGAATAGGTGGAATATTGAAATTTTTAGAGGAGGTGTATAACTATATACAAATAATAAAAATTAAATGGTTTTCCGCCAGTCACGTGATTTGCATGTATAAAGCCTTATTTCTTGAACCGTAACAGGTAGACTCTGGAAATTTATACAGAAGACGTGTTGCCACGGCCGATATGACAATTACTAAAAATTAAAGGGTGTTCCGACAGTGACATGTTTTTCACTTATAGTGACTTATTTTTTAATCGCAATAAGTATACTCTTAATATATTTATAGAAAGGAAGTTGCCATGGCCACTATATTGAATAATAAAATTAAAGGGTGCTCCGACAGTGACAAGATTTTATAAACCGTAATAGATACCCTCTTGAAATGTTTACAGTAGATGTGTTACTTCGGCCGCTATAACAAATACTTAAAATTGAAGTGTGTCCATTAGTAACGTGTTTTTCACGAATATTACCTTATTTTTTTAACCGCAATAGGTAGGCTCCTGATATTTTAATAGAAAGTGTATTACCATGGCCGCTATAAAATCAATTACATATTAAAATTTAAAGGGTGTTCTAATTATGATGCAATTTTCGCGAATATTACTTTAATTTTAAAATTTAAGGGTGTCCCATAAGGCATAAAGAAATAAACAACTGGAATTTTTAAATTATACTGAACATAGTACGGAACCCTACGTGTGTGAGTGTAACTCGCACTTGACTAATTTATTTTCGTATGGCGTCACAATATCATATTAATTGAATTAATTATAAGCAAAGAAGAAGTAGAAGCGATTGTCTTTAGACTAGCGTTCTTTATTTTTTATTATTAGTTTTTCTTATTTAGTTTTCTATAATTATTTTTATAACTATTATGTATTTATAACCAAAAGATTTTATCTTTATAAAATCACATAATTTAATTCAAAATATTCATAAACAATTGTGTGTGATATCTGCTTTTAATATACAAGTAGATAGCGTTTTAACTGGGATAATAAATTGTGTTAAAAATGCGACTATTAATCCAATGATAGATAAAATGGGAAAAGTATAGCTACATTGCGCCTAAATATGCAGGGGGTTCAATTGTTTCATATTTTAATTTTCCAATTTTCAAGGTCCGCATTCGGAGTTTGCTATTTAACTCATGGCCAAATTCGAATTGATTGTTTCTGTCCGTTAAATAAAAGAAAATTTCCTTTCTTTCATTGATATCAGAATTGGTTAATATTTATGTTGGAGGGGATCACCTGTAGTCACCGTCTCATCACTATTGAAGTGTCGTCACTGTTACTTATTAATCCCTTTGTTTGTTTACTCGTTACTAAATCCTTATGTTGTTGTTTCTGTGTATGTCTATTAATATTAGGGCAATTCAGAGTCTTGTGCATTTAAGATTGCATATTTTTGCAATTGTAAATATTTGCTATCCACTCTGAACACTCATTTTAGTTAATTTTGCAACACTTGTTGCAAACCACACAATTCACAGTTCCCCTTCAATTTACAGCTGATTGATAAAAAGAACTATTTTTTTTATTGATATTTTGGTTTCAAGAAAATTTAATTATGTCTAAAGGAAGTTTTAAGGAACAATTAATGGACTCTTTAATAGACGAAGCTGTGAAAGAGATTATATTCAACGAAGGTATGAAATATTTTACGCTAAATTTGATTTGATAACAATTTTTTGTTTTTTAGACATGGAGAGTGACAATGAAGCAGTGGAAGAAGTTTTAGATGAACTGACAGACAATTTATCTATTGTGATGGAATACCGTCGAGGGTTTTATAGCGCAGTGCCCAAGTCAGATATTTGGCGCAACAATATTTTGACAACGATGGATGACGATAGATTTCGGCAAATGCTAAGAGTAAATAGGAGTCAGTTTACGATGTTATGCGATTTAATAAGTAAAGATCCAGAGTTTAATAAAGCTCACTCTTGTAAGCAGTTTTCTATCGAATTGCAACTTGCAATAGTACTTTTCCGCTTAGGCTCATCAGGAGAAAGTGCATCATTTAGGAAAATTGCAACTGTTTTTGCAATTGGAGATGGCGGAACTATATCTATAATAACGAAGAGAATCTTTAAAGTATTCTTGCGTCTACAATCGGACTATATTTACTGGCCAACCGAGACTGAGCGACTCAAAATCATATCAGATACATTTGATGAGCTTCCGTTCTGTATTGGGTATATTGACGGCACTGAGATCAAATTGGCAGAATCGCCAATTGAAAACCATACGTCGTACTTCTCCAGAAACCACATATATTCAATAAAAGCGCAAGTTGTTTGCGACTTCAAACGTAAAATTCGACATGTGGTGGTTGGTCACCCTGGAAGCTGGCACGATGCTCGTATATATAGAAATAGCTCACTATGTTTACACAAAGAACAATATTTTTCTTCACATCAATGGATAGCAGGAGATTCAGCCTACCCTTTATCCAAAACAGTAATTACGCCTTACAGAAGCAATGCTAGGCAGCTTGATATGAATTCGCGAATTGCTTTTAATTTACGCCATAGCAAATATCGGGTTAGAGTTGAGCACTGTTTTGGACTTTTGAAAGAAAGATTTTGTAGTCTTAAACAGCTCAGAATGCGTCTTGCCGATAAAAAGAGCCATAAATTGTGTTGCGACTGGTTTCTTATTTGCTGCATACTACATAACATTTTAATAGATGATTGTTCGAGCTTGGATGACAAAAATTTATTTCAGGAGACCACAACAGAAGATTCTAGTGATCCTGAAGATTCAAACAATTCAGGGGAAATTAAAAGACAAGCTATTTATTCGCTAATGTTTTCTTAAATTCATTTGAAACCATTTATTAAACAAAAAAAATACATACATACGTACATTAATTATTAAATAAAAATAAATAATATTCAATTCATTTAATGAAAAAAAAAAATCTTTCGAATACTTAATAACTTAAATATGTTTTTGTGTTTAATATTATAAATATTCGAAAGAAACGTTCTTTCGCATTTACAAAAACAGTCACTTATACAAAAGAAACCATAAAACAAACAAATATATATGTAATAAACATAACAAAAAAAATAAAATTAGTAAATTCATTTATAAACCTTAATAGAAAGGTTAAAAAAGGCACTTCCGACTTCATTGGTATGTGAGCTTGTGTAATATTAATAAAATTTAATAAAAAAACTATTTTTCTGTTTGGCACTTATACTTCATTTCTATTTCAAATTTTTGTACACGTTCCTCTTTTTCCAATTGTAAAATTTTAAATTTTTCTTCTTTTTCTAGCTGTAAAACTTTAAAATTCATTTCATTCTTTACTTTTTCTTCTTCTAACTTCAATTTTCTATCACTTAAATCAATCTCCTTCTCATGTTTTTCTTTTTCCCATTCTAATCTAATTTTAAACATTTCTGTTCTATCCGCTTGGAAGGCAGCAAGGTGGGCAGCTGATGACTTCGGGGCATTTTTTTTTAATTTTTCTGCAAAGTCTTTGCCTTTTTTCGAAACACTTTGCGTCAAATCGCATGATGCTTGCGCTGGAGCGCTTACTCGATTAGTAACCAAATTGGAGGGAGATGGAATGTCTTCTATTTCTTCTACTATAATCGAATTCTCTGTATCAACATAGTCTATATCGACATGTACAATCGGTTCTATTACTTCGGTCAACACTTCATCTTCTGTTACCATGTTTCCACTATCTACAACAACGAAGTCACCATTGACATTTTTTTCTCCAAAAATTTGGCTTAATTGTTTGTAGTGTGGACACATTTGTAGAATTTTGCCTGAAATGTAATAATTTAATAATACTTTCCTACATATTTTAAATGTATTAACTTACCTTCAACGCTAGTAGTTTCTGCATCCGAAGCAAGCAGACCAGCACCCGTAGATTGACGCCAATCATTAGCCTTTTTGAAGGAAGATTTCAAATGTCTCACCTTCCATCGTATAAGCTCCCATGTTGCATCAATTCCATCATTCTGTATAAGTTTTTTATAGAATATTTGGGCTGTTGGTGCCTATTATGAAATATAAAATTAATTGTGGCTAAATAAAATCTGTCAACCAAGCCGGCTACAGCAGGAATATTTGTAACAGACTTTGCTAACACTTGTTTTTATTACCTCTATTTCTGGAGCATCTTCCAGATAATTGAGAATCTTCCTTATGTCTTCATTGGACCATTTTTTGTTTGGCTTACACCTTTTTACACTTTTTTTAATTTTTTGCTGCTCCATAATATTTTTTTCACTTTTTCTTGAATTATTCGTTTGTTATTGTCAGCATACGACGAAGTCGAGTCGAGTGAAACCGGCGTCCAGTAGCCGCCGAATTTTTTTGGTTGCTTGGGTGGCCGCCGAATTATTTTTTTGCATTTTAGTCAATCTGATATACAAATAGCGGAAAATAGTATATCTGGTACATTATGTATCTTAATGATATATAGATATATTAAAATGTTTTTGTTTTTCTTTAGATTTGACTTCTTTCATTATAATAATTAAATTAATTAAATAGAACAAAATTTAATCTCCGCCGCCGATGATTTTGACTAGACTTTGCCCTCTGACTGCCAGTTTGCACATAAGTATTGCAAAGGCAGAGGAAATATAAACTACGGTTATAAGTGTTGCATATCAGCAAAACCATTGCACGTGCATTTCTGTATATTTTGTTAGTGTATAGGAAAAATATGCAATACCAATTTGCAAATGCTACGACGCAAGGCCATATGCACAGGATTGTGAATTGGGCTATTGTATTTTTGTTAATGCAAATTACTGTATGTTAGTTCTTATATTAATATTAAAAATTGTCATGTATTTTGTTGTTCTATAACGGATCACTTTTGTTCATTTCTTTTCTTTTGTGGTCCAAATTGATATTTGTTAATTTTAAGTTTAGTTGTAATTGAACCTGCTTAATAAACGTTTTAAAATAAATATCTTGTCCTCGCGTTTTAATTATTAATAAAGTTTAATAAAGTTAATTTTTTTACGCGAAATTTTTGGCGACCGTGACAGGACAGTAGTGTTAAAGTGTTTTAAATAAAAAATAACTTAATTAATTCGGCAATAGGAATTTTAAAGCCCGTAGAGCCGCAACAAAACTTTGATGATTTTGTGAAAAATAACACAAGTAAACTTTCTTTTGGTGCAACACAACCGTTCGTGGTACAGCTGCATTTTTCGTTCGAAAAATTCTTATAGCCCACTTTTCACACTGCTGTTTTTGTTTGTTTAGTGTTTCAAATAAATATATTTAAATTTGTGCAAATTTTATAAAATTGGTTCAAAAATAAGAATATTTAAATAAAATTAAAATCATTTGTGGCACAATTAAATAATAATTTTTTGTTGTGAAAAAATACTTTTGAAATTTTAAAAAATGGCTAACAACGATGAAGTGGTCCCTGAACAAAATAATTTTGGCGGTAAAGAATTGGCGTCATTAAAGCAACAAAGGGCGACCATGAAACGAAACATCTCTAATATTCAGAAGAAAATAGAAAAAGATGGCGACAAAGCTGATGCAACAATTTTACAATGCCGGCTGGAAATTTTAGAGTCGTATTTCAAGCAGATTTGTCACATCCAAGGACAAATTGAAAAACTTTATCCTTCTGATACCACAAGGGGTGACCTGGAGGAAGTCTACATTGCGGCCAAAGCAAAATTGTTGTCCATCATAAACAAAGGGCGTTGTTCCACTTCAATGGACCAAAGTGTTTTCAATTCTTCGATTGGTCTTTCAAGCCAAACTCGTTTGCCCTCATTAAAATTGCCTCGTTTTGATGGAAGGTATGCAGAATATAAGCGATTTATAACAACTTTTAACAATATGGTTCATGAAAATTCATCTTTAACACCGGTCGATAAATTTAATTATTTATTAAATTGCCTTTCTGGTCAAGCTCTTGCAGTCGTTCAACCGTACCAAGTAACGGAAGAAAATTATCCGAAGGCACTAGAGAGGTTAAGGGAGCGATATGACAACAAAGTTCTAATTTTCCTGGAAAATATTACTGCTCTCTTTGATATTAAAGAAATGTCTAAAGGTGATAGTGTTTCGTTACGCAATATAATTGATACAGTTTCTGCAATTCGTGGTTCACTTTTATCACTGGGCTCAGAAATGGATGTAATGAATGCGATCATTATTCACATGGTTCTATCGAAGCTGGATGATGCATCAAAACAAAATTACGATGAAAAAATGGATTTTAAATCGTTGCCGTCTTGGGATTCCTGCTATGAAAATTTAAGCCATCGTTGTCAATTTCTAGAAAGTCATGGTAAGAAAAGTGAAGTTAAAAATAGTTCAAGTGATATGAAATCAAAATCAAGTTTTAAACGTCACGCAACCACATGTGTCTCTACAAATTCAAGTATGAGTTGTTCATATTGCAACAGTACTGAACATCATCTTGCATCGTGTTCTTCATTTTTGTCGCTTTTAGTTTCGGAACGTTTTAACTTTATAAAACGTAATGGACACTGCATAAATTGTTTTCGAAAGGGTCATTTAGTATCGAAATGTCCCTCTAAGAGTCGTTGTCGAATTTGCCAGTCTGCTCATCATACCACGCTTCATATTTTCGTGCCTGCAGAATCATCATCTACTAGTGATACCCCATCATCATCTAATAAAAATAATGCCATGTCATTAGTTGCTCGTTCATTTAGAAGAGCCATAATACCAACTGCCGTGGTTCTCATTAAGGATAATTTTGGTTATTTTCAACCGGTAAGAGTACTTCTTGATTCATGTTCGGAAATTAATTTTATTACCGAAGAAGTTGCGAAAAGACTTAAACTTCGTTTTCAACCAAGTGTTCAAGATGTTTCTGGAATTGGTGAAGTGCACACAAAAATTAAATATTCTGTCGCTGCTACAATAAAATCTCGAATTTCGTCTTATCAGTGGTCATCAACCTTCGCTGTGACAAAATCAATTTCTGCCAGTCATCCAGGTGAATTTATAGACACATCGAAGCTGAAAATTCCTGAAACAATAGAGTTAGCAGATCCATTTTTCTACAAGCCACAACGAATCGATTTGTTAATTAGTACGGAAATATTTTTCGATATGTTGCTCGATGGACGCATTTCGTTGGGACAAGGTAACCCTTGCCTCGTTAATACAGTTTTTGGATGGATTGTTGGTGGTAAATATAGCAGTCAACAAAGTTCGTCGTTGGTTACATGCAACTTGGCTATCGATTATTCAACTGAAAATATAGAACACACATTAAAGAAGTTTTGGGAACTTGAAGACTACACTAGTGTCCCTTCTAGTTTTTCAGAAGAAGAAGAAGCGTGCGAAAAACATTTCATCGAAAATACTAAACTTGTTTCAAATGGACGCATTCAAGTTCGACTACCATTTAAACAAAACCCGGATTGCTTAGGTGAGTCTTTTGAAAATTGTAAACGTAGATTTTTGTCGCTCGAATGTAGATTGGAACGTGATTCAACATTAAAATCTATGTATGTCGAATTTATGGATGAATATATGGCACTTGGTCATATGTCACCTTACAATCATTCTTTATCTCATCCGCATTATTTCATACCTCACGATTGTGTACTTAAGCCTCATAGTACAACAACAAAGCTTCGTGTAGTTTTTGATGGGTCAGCTCGTATATCGTCGAATTATTCTTTGAATAATATTCTCATGGTTGGCCCAACAATACAGCAAGATTTGATTACCACACTTTTTTCGTTTCGTCTGAACAGGTTTGCTAATACTGCAGACATATCTAAAATGTACCGCCAATTTCTTGTTGATGAACGTGACCGTAAATTTCAGCTTATTTTATGGAGATCTAGTCCAAAAGACAATCTTAGCGTGTTTCAACTTAACACCGTAACGTATGGGCTCTCAACAGCACCGTTTTTGGCAATTAGAAGTTTGTTTTTTATCGCTTATCAACACAGTTCTACATATCCCATTGGTTCAAGGGTACTTCGTGAAGATTTATATGTCGACGATGTTCTCACTGGCTCCAATAGTCTTGAAATTTTAGTAGTTAAGAAAGCTGAAATAATAAAAATTTTAAGCGCTCATGGTCTGCAGCTTGCAAAGTGGAATAGCAATTGTCCAGACATCGTCAACAATAACAACGAGGAAGTTACTATCAAAAGCATTGAAGACGACATTACTAAAACACTTGGGATGGCCTGGAATCCTAGCCAGGATATATTTTTGTTTCGCTACGATTTAACAGATGTAAGGAAACCACCAAAACGCTCCATATTGTCAATAGTAGCCAAAATATTTGACTTGCTTGGTCTCTTAAGCCCTATCGTCATTCGTTGCAAAATTCTTCTTCAAGAATTATGGATCCAAAACATCGGCTGGGATGATCCCCTAACCTCTACCTTGGAGAGTATGTGGCTCCAAATTAAAGAAGATTTTGAACATATTCATTACATCAAGATACCTCGTTACGTTTTTACATCAGAAAATGTAAGTGGCGAAATACACGGCTGTGCAGATGCCTCTCAACGCGCATTTGGCTGCTGTTTGTACTATCGCGTTGTGGTTAATGGTAGCTACAAATCAACTCTGTTAATTGCCAAATCTAAAGTAGCTCCCATCAAGGTTCAGTCTTTGCCTCGTCTCGAACTATGTGCTGCAGTATTACTTAGTCGGACTTGGTCTAAAATACAAACTAAAATTTCTAAATTTGTTTCCTCAGTAGTTTTTTGGTCAGATTCCAAAATTGTTTTGCAGTGGCTAAAAATGCATTCATCTACATTAAATTGTTTTGTTGCGAATCGTATCTCTAAATTGCAGCAACACACGAGAGGAGGCATGTGCCGTCTAAAATGAATCCTGCTGACATTGTATCCCGTGGCTGCTGCGCTGCTGATCTAACGAACACGATTTGGTTTACTGGTCCCGAATTTCTTTACACTGATGAACAAAATTGGCCCGAAAATATCATTGCCGAACCTATAGAAATTGTTGAGAAGAGGAAAACAGTAGTTTTTAAATGTACAACAGATATCAATGACAGGCCAATAATAGAAATGATTATTGATAAGCATTCTTCATATTTTAAAATTGTTCGAATACTTGCTTATATTTTTCGTATTTGTTCTGGACGTAAAGTAAATCCTTCCTTAAAGGTAAACGATATTGTTCATCTTAAACCCGATGAGATGGAAAGTACTTTTTGGAGAATTGTGTCACATATACAAAGTACAGCATTTGCTGCAGAAACAAAAATGCTGCTAAACAATAACTCGGTTCAACCATTTCTGCAAAAACTAGCTCCATTTATACATAAAATGGAAATTAATAACAAAACCTTTAATATAATTCGAGTCGGTGGACGTTTGTCAAAGGCTCCCATCCCGTTTGATGCACGCTTTCCAGCTTTATTGCCGAAAAACCATCGCTTTGTTAAACTCTACGTTGAGCATTTACACCGTACTCATTTGCATGCTGGTCCAAAGGTATTGCTTGGTATTCTTCGTCAAAAGATTTGGCTTATCAATGCAAGAGAAGTAGTTCGAAAAGTGGTCCGAAATTGCGTTCATTGCTTCCACTATAAACCAAAATTACTTGGACAAATAATGGGCAACTTACCAGTTGATCGCTTTAGAGCCCAACGGCCATTTCTAATCACTGGAGTTGATTTTTGTGGCCCATTTCTAACATCTTATCGAATTCGGGGGAAGGTACCCTACAAAACGTACATTGCTGTTTTTGTGTGCTTTAGTTCAAAAGCAACGCATTTAGAACTTGTGTCAGATCTGTCGACCAACAATTTTATCCTGTGTTTAAAACGATTCGTAAGTCGACGTGGTCTACCTCAACGAATTTTTTGCGATAACGCAACAAATTTTGCTGGTGCCCATAACAAACTTAAAGAGTTAAAAGAAAAACTGCTTACCGATAAAACTGTTACAGACATCAAAACCCATTGTTCACATAATGGTTTCGAATTTTGTTTTATTCCCCCTAGGGCCCCACATTTTGGTGGATTGTGGGAGGCAGCTGTTAAATCTGCAAAAACACTCCTGATTAAAAATGTTGCTCAAGCACGTCTTTCGTTTGAAGAGCTCCAAACTTTAGTGGTGGAAATAGAAGCCATTTTAAATTCTCGGCCAATAGCTCCAATGTCAGATGATCCTAATGATGGCGAAGCACTCACACCTGGTCATCTCTTGATTGGTTCGTCTTTGGTTTCTATCCCTCAAGAAACATTTGGTGACACCCAATTGTCAGCACTTAATCGATGGCAGCAAATCTCGTTTTTAAAAAATCAATTTTGGCAACTGTGGTCCAGGGATTATCTTCAATCATTACAACAACGTTCGAAGTGGTCTACAGCGCAACCAAATATCAAGGTTGATGATTTAGTTATCATTCATGAAGATAACACACCACCACAAAAGTGGCTCCTAGCTCGTGTCACAAAAACAATTGCTGGTTCAGATGGACATGTACGAGTTGTTGAATTAAAAACTGCCAATGGTTCCAGTCGACGACCTATACACAAAGTGGCACGCCTACCTTCTCTAAATGAGAGAGAATGTTGGAGGAGATCACCTGTAGTCACCGTCTCATCACTATTGAAGTGTCGTCACTGTTACTTATTAATCCCTTTGTTTGTTTACTCGTTACTAAATCCTTATGTTGTTGTTTCTGTGTATGTCTATTAATATTGTATTTTTGTTAATGCAAATTACTGTATGTTAGTTCTTATATTAATATTAAAAATTGTCATGTATTTTGTTGTTCTATAACGGATCACTTTTGTTCATTTCTTTTCTTTTGTGGTCCAAATTGATATTTGTTAATTTTAAGTTTAGTTGTAATTGAACCTGCTTAATAAACGTTTTAAAATAAATATCTTGTCCTCGCGTTTTAATTATTAATAAAGTTTAATAAAGTTAATTTTTTTACGCGACAATTTATATGAATGATATGTAGTTAAAAAATCAGCTGATTTAAAACAAACATTTTCCGATAAAGTTTTTCTCACTGGGTTTTCAATGTCACCACATCACAAACGTCCATTGACTTCAAAGTCTTCATAACAACGATAAAACTAAGCCTAATCTCATCCTACAACACAATATCTCTGTGTTGTACGCACCCGCGCTAATGATGGAGTTTTTTTAATTATGCTTCAGTCTATCTTAATTAGCGAAGAGTACTGTTACAACGGGCCTTTTTCAGAACCGCTGGGTATTTAATCATATATTTTTTAAGTGTTGATATGTATGCTTTGTATCTATGTTTGTATATATATTAATGAATGTACATATGTATAAGTGTTTTCACTTTTGTCTTTAATTTTTGTTTTTTTTTTTCTTTTCTCTTAATGTTATCGTTAATATTTAATGACGTTGAACAAAATGTTGATTTTGTCAACAGATCAATTATTTGTAAAAATCTTAAATGTGTAAATATTTATCATATTTGTTTAACTTTCTTTGCTTTCTTGAATTTAAATTGTTTTTTATTTAAATATGTACTAGCTGTCCCCGGTGTCCCCCAGAAAAAATACAATGAACACTTGGAAATAAAAGTGTGCCCACGCTTTAAATCCAAAATGCAATTTGTTAAATTTAGAGTGGGTCAGTTTTGCAGTTCTACAGATACTGATAAATACTCTGTATGAGTATACCCAGTCCTCCCATCCTAATCACCAGCTTCTCTGAGTAAAAAATTTCAACAGTAATTTACTTTCTTAGTTTTACGACAAAAGTTTTTTAGTTTTTGTGCGAGGTACCGACAAAGTGCATTTTTGGACAAAAATAGGAAATGTGGTCCGATATGAACCAAATTTTGTACGGAGATGTTAGTAACTACCACACCTCCTGCCCATAGAAAGGAATTTGGGGTTTTTTGTTTTTTGGTCCAACTGATTTCGGGAGTTGATTGTCCTTAGTATAAGGAAAAAAATCCCAACAACAAGGCTGGTCTAAAAGTCACTTTTCGGCCCTAATGGGCTAAAAGATCTGTTTTCTGCATTTATAAATATTTACATACAAATATAACTGTTTTGGAAAAATAACTTGTACATAACAAACATCATAATGCTCCTGTTCACACTACATATTTAGTAAAAGATATATTAAATAGCCAATTGTTTGCATTATCAATGCGGATCCCAACTCCCGAAACCTGGGATGGGTGTGCGAGTACATGAAACAATATGAAGCCAAACCTAAATTAATTGTAGCCATTCAGAAATCCTGAGTCACAATAAATAAGTACATTTTATATTAATCAACTGACCACTAACGGTCCGAAATATTTATTTAGTGACAAATTGTTAATAATTCTACGGTGGGCCGAAGCAACTCTATTGTTAGCTCTGTGTAAGTTTAAATTTATTCATAGTTTATTTACAATTACATGAATTTATTTACAATCAGATGGAGAGTGTTATATTTCCGAACAGGTAATTCCAATTCAGATATATGATATCAAATTAAAGCTTACTAAATCCTCTTTAAAATGAGCATTTATCCAACTTTCTAGGTCTTATAGAACTGGAATTAGATTATATTTCAGCCTCGAGATCATATGCAAGAAATTATATTTTTTTATTTTTATAAATTTATAGTTAAAAAACTGGGATAGAATTTTGTTTATATTTTATTTGGATTCTGGGAGTCAATTAATATAAATGAGAAAAGTTTCAATAAAATCTGAAATGGTAAATTAAAAAATATTTTTTTTTCTTAAATTAACATGGAATGAATAACCTATGACCCTATGTCTTAAATTTTTTTTTATCATTAATCATATTATAAGAATTAATTTGGCCTAGAATTTAATTTTTTTTAAATTAAATCTTGATAATATCTGATCACAAAGCTCTAATTAAAAATTAACACAAATTTAAATAATATCGGATTTTTCTTTTGCATCTATTTGTACGTTTCTGGTACATATATTCCTAAATAAATGTCTTTATAACAAAAAAAAAAATTGTCTTTGATTTTATAATCAATTAAATAAGAGTCAGTTTTTCA
Organism: Phasia obesa; assembly: GCA_949628195.1. Classification (NCBI taxonomy): domain Eukaryota; kingdom Metazoa; phylum Arthropoda; class Insecta; order Diptera; family Tachinidae; genus Phasia; species Phasia obesa. Next base: position 52,456,658 of record OX451216.1, read on the forward strand.
GTTCTAATCAAATTAATTTTTAAAAATTTTTAGCATTTATTTATACTTATAAATTTTTCTTTACCCTTGCTTTGAAACAGTTTGTTTATGCTGTTAATAATTCCTAGAATATATTTTAGAAAACTTAGATACATATTATTTATTGAATTTAATGAATGTTAATTTTATGAATGTTTGCAGCAAATGAAAATATGTATATCTTTAATGGTTCCTACATCTCTAAAATTCTAATAACTACAGCGTCTACGGATATACAACTCGTTTTATTTCTGGACTTAAAATAATGACAAATTTGTTGCGCCTCTTCGGACTAGTTAACAAATAACTGTGTCAAAGTTTTAGACAAGCGTAACAGCACAACAATAGCAGTACAAATAAATGATGCGAACTTGAATGATTTAAAATCGTCAAAATTGAGTATAAATCGTCCCACCATCATCATTTCATTTTTAGGTCCCGAAATTGTCAAAATGAAGATAAATCGTCAAATCTGGTAGGTATGTTTGTGAGACGACCACTGTTCCCATCCAATCTGTTTTTTGGTAGACTTACAAACACAATAATCATTTTTCACTTTGTATGAAAGGTACCACGCCCACTGTCCCAATTCATTCTATATTTTTCTAGGCCATGCACATTAGGATTTGGGTTACTTGTGCAAAGTTTCAAATTCTACCTACTGTAGTTCTCTAGGTACACGACTATAATTTTTTACTTTGTATGAAAGGTACGAAGTTCACTATTCCAATCCATCCAGAATTTCGATACATTATGCACATTAATAAGGGAGTTATTTGAACAAAACTACAAGGTTCTACTTATTACAGTTACCAAGTAACACAATGATAAATATTTATTTTGTATAGAAAGTGCCACGCCCACGTAAAATATCAAGGAAATAAGTACTCTATTTTACCAACCGCATATCTGGTAACAAACTGAAAATTTCAGGATGATCGGTCCACTCGTGGAGGCAATTATAACTTTTAAAATATACAAACAAACGTACATATTTTGTGTTTTATATTATATACGAGTAAGTAGATATTCGTCCTGCGTAAACAAAATGTGTGTACATTCTATACTCCACCTATTTTCCTTTCAATCAACGTAAGAAATTACGCATTTTTCTAGTTTTATATTCTATTAGGTTTTTTGTTATTGTATTGTGTTCCAGCTACTAAAATAATAAGATTTTATACCTGATATTCGGTAAATTTATTTTTTGATTTTTTTATAAACTGGGTTTTTAAAGTCAATAATATTCATGTAAAATTCATACAAAATAAAAGGAAATTTAAGAAAATAAGCTTTAATAATAATAATATTGTATTGCAATTCGGTAGTAGTGTATTTAGTTGTGAAGACCGAGTCAAATGCATTGATAAAAACGCAATCCTATTAACACCTTTGCGCTATGTATCCATCTTTTCTTATGTTTATCTATCCATCTGTATCTCTTACATCCATGGGACTAATTAATTAGATTGAGTAACTAATTTACAACTTCATTAGCATTGAATTATAAATAATGCCAACAATTTTTTTTCATTACCATTGTTTTCATTAATGGTAATGGTTTTAAATGAAAAAGTTTTATTAGTAATTATTTTCAAATCATTACCATCATTCCATGATTAAATTATAAGAAAGCATTATCATTATTGGCCACATTTGCAATTAACCATTTGTATGTGTATTTTTTCACAAAAAAAAATTTAAATATACATATAAAAAATTTCTAAGAACTAAATTTTTATGACAAATTTTTAACCCGTTGGAGAATGTGTAGTACAGTAATGCCTCACTAAATTAAATAAAAAGTTATAGATTTAGAAAACGCATAACCAGGCATGAAACTGATACTTTAATCATAACTATTAAAACCTACTGCGATCATAAATTTGCGTTTATTATATATTATAATTATACAATTTTATTACATTTCCATTAGCAGTGGTAAAAACAATTGTAATTAAAAATAAAACAGTAGCATTAAATGAAAGTTATTTTTTTTTTTTCATTGTAACTATTTAAAATAATGCCAATGAAAATTCAATGCCAATGAAAAAATCCCAAGTATGATCTCTGAAACCGTAATAGGTAAATAGTTACAATTTATAGAAGGTATGTATATTACTATGCTCGCTATAGTATAAGTTGTAGTAGACTTCGTTCTCACCAACTGACGATGAAAATTGAGTACACTTCTCGTTATCCTATATCTCCAAAATGCATTCCATTCTGCTAGCGTCCAAAAATAAAATTTTTTGAATTAATCACCTAATTTTTATTTTTTTTTTTAAACTTAGAGAGAATATAACAAACTTAAGCCTTTTTTAACAGAACTTCTGATCCCACCATGGTCCCACTTTAAAATATTTGTGGTGTACTCACTAAGCCACTTTAAAAACTATATGTAAATTTAAAAAAAAAAATTAAAATAAAGAATGTAATAATTTTTTTTAATATAAAATATATTTTTTTTTAATTTGTTTTTTCACGATTGGCATCAAATTAAAGCGTATGAAGTCTCCTTTAAAGTGAGCTTTTACTAAACTTCCTAGGGCTTATAGATTATAAAACTGAAATTAGAATATATTTAATATTCGAGCACATATGCAAAAAAGCGATATTTTTCTATTTTGATAACTATATAGCTAAATAAAATTGGAGTAGCCTACACTCAACTTTACCATACCCAATGGAAATAGATATTTTTATAGATATATTTACGTAAAGAATAAAAGTTCAAAGTATATTCGAATCGAAAATTGATTTGTTTCGGTTTGGGGTGTTAAGTAAACTATCCCTTCCCGATTATGTCCAAAATTTATACAGCTCTTCACCTCCATAAACCAAAGGCACATACTGAATTTAATTTTGATATGTCAAACGGTATGAGCTGTAGACCGTTCACAAAATTTGCCCCCTCCCGATTATGCCGAAAAACTATACAGCTCTTCATCTCCATATACCAAAGGCACATATTAAATTTAATTTTGATATGTTAAACGGTATAATCGCGAAAATAGTCTAAATGTATTCAAGAGACTTCAAAACGTATAAATCCGTCGAAATCCCAACCTCGATTTTTTTTCATGATGTAAGAGATATTTGGATTCAGGGAATATAAATAAAAAAAGTTTCAATAAAATTGGGCGGGGTAAAATACGGGTCATGTCAAATTTGTTAATTTGACATGACCCGTAAGTACTTTGCTTAGTTCGCTATAACAAAATCAAATTAAATTGTATCTCCTAAAAATACTTATAGCGTATCATTTGAATCGTAATAGTCAGACCCTTATTGCCTGCTATAATAAAAGGTCAACGAAACGTAAAATTATGAACTAAAGGGTGACCCATTTCACACGAGAATTTGGCGTATATTGTTTACATTTAATTTTTTTTACAAATTAGTGCTTTTAAATACTATATACATAACTATATACATAGATTAGATTTGACGCCTGTCTTTTTTTTTCATTTATATATACATCTTTATTTACATCTTATTTTTAAATATAAAATTACAATTTTCGAGATTTTATCTATAGATATTTCAACGAATTATACTCATACTCACAGATCTGCTTGCTTTGAAGTGGGGTTTTTTTTAAGAAATATTTATATAATTTATCCCTAAACCAGAGTACTCGAAAAATATCAGGAATGTTGATTTTTGAATGTTCATAAATGAAAAATTTTGAACCCTGCCCTATACCCTAAAGTATGCTACAAAACTATAAAATCGTCAAGTTTTCAACAAAAACAAAAATGTTTAAAATCGTCTAAAATTGGTCAATGAAAATTTTGCTGTTAATAAAATTTTATTTCAAATACTAAAACTTTCATATATATGCTTTTTATCACCATATCAGATATAAAAAACATAAGCTACATACATGTAATTTAGTTTTACAGCTCAAAAAGATTTATTTTGAATAGTAAAGGAGAAAAGCATTTCAAAGTATAATTTTTCTTTCTGGATATCACATTTGACCTTATTAATCTTTTTAATTTCTGTTGACACTTAGAATATTTCACTGTAATATAGAAATGTCTAACGTTTAAAATATATTTCGCAAACGATCAAAATCACCTCCTGTATGTATTTGTAACGTTATATTTTTATAGGAAAGACGACAGTTTAAAACACTAATAAAAAATTTAATTTTTTAGGGCCATATTCATAAAAAAATATTTTTGGTTTATAAAAGGTTTATTGAACAAATTTTATATGAAAATTTGTTTTATAAACGTTTCATAAAACAAAAATATTTTTTATGAATTTGCCTCTTAATCTATATTCTTGCTTTTAGTCAGTTACATAACAGCATCACTAACCAAAAATTTGGCAAAAGATACTTCAAATTCTTTAAAAGCTTTAATCAAAACTCAGCTTTGTCATATTTTTTGTTGGCAGTAAAAATGATAGCTCAGTATGTTCAGTTTTGATAAGCGACCTGTAGCAGTTGCAAAAATAACAACGTAAAGTTTTCATGGTTTCAAATTTACTTTAAATTTAGCAAGGACAAGCACTTATACACAAAAAGGAGTCAAAATGCATCGACAAACTTCCTCAAAACGAGTTTAAATATTTTTCCATGTCCTTCACATTTAACAGTCTTTCAAACACGCACACTTACACCTTGAACCCAACACATTAAACTAAAAACTTTTTAAAAGTTATAAAATTACACGCCAAAGAAATGGTTGGAATGTGGATATAAAAAGTTAAGGGTAAGAGAACAAACTACATAATAAAACTGTTTCTTAATGGTAAGATGGTATAAGACAGGGATGGTAAACTAAATTTTCAAAATGTACCAACCGGCTTTTTAAATTGTACTTTTTGTACTGAACAAATGGATATTTTTAAATTTAAAAATATCCTTTTGTCGGATGGTGAGACATTCGACAATCACACTCATTTGTGTGCATAGATATAGAAACAGTACCGTTAGCTACTTAATTGATAGAATTAGTTTTAGCATGCAAATGTTAAACTTAGGTTAGCACCAGCGTTCTGTAGTCTTCTGAGATTGTAATGAAATTAGAACCAAAAAGATAAGATCTTTCATTTGACAACGTTTTTTGGGATATAGCTCCTCTGGTAGCTCCTCTAAACTGTCAATACAAGGATTGGATATTTAAAAATATTTTCTGCGTCTGATCACAATAAATTTAATTGTAACTGGTTTTAGAAAGGTTTTTGGGTTAAAATATATTTAAAGGTTCTGCACGCTTACCTACATATGTGCGCGTATTTTCGATAGATTTGTCATTATTTTTATTCCTTTCACTTTTTTCACTATATTTTTCGATACGTTTTAAGAAGAATTTTCCTATTTTTTTTACAGGCAACTAAAATAAACTGACTGAGAACTTATTTATAGTAATATCGATATTCTCTAGTAATATCACTATTTACATAGATAGTCAAACGGCTTTGAAAGCACTCGGTAATAGGTGTATTAGATCGAAGGTTGTCAGCCGTTGTCGCAGAGAACTTCAAGCTCTCAACACGAACAACACACATTGGAACTGTGCTGGGTACCCGGTCATTACAATATCGTAGGAAATGATTCTGCAGACGACGAGTTGGCACGAGCTGGAGCTGATTTGGATATAAATGTCAGATGTGTGGACGTATATCCTGGTCTCGATTCAATGTATGGGAGGATAAGGGAACAATTTGGACGTGATGCCGATACAATATAGAATAATTCATTGAGATGCACATAGACGAAATCCTTGCTGGTGGAAAAGAGTAATGGGGAAATGGATAAGCTGTTACGTATGAGTAAGTCTGAACTGAGAATGTACATATGTAGGTATTATAACAGGACATAACGATCTCAGATATTTCTTAAGAAAGATTCAACTTTGCGATAATGATATTTGCAGATGGTGTGGCGAAGAAGAGGAAAATACATTCCACTACCTTTTGTGAATGCCCTGCACTATCACACAGACGCAATAAATGTTTTGGCTCTTTTTTGCTTTCAGAATATTGAGGACTTGAGGGGTGTGGAAGCTATGGTAATTGTCAAATTTGCGAGGCTCACAGGATTACTTAGAGGGACTGATTAGAACAGAACTATAGACACCGGAAAATATCAGAGGAGTCACTATGAATCAATAATGGTCTTGTGAACCTACACACAAACAATCATGTGTGATCCTCTCTAACCTAACCTAACTTTTCTATTTCTAGTAATTACAAATGAGAAAAGTTTTTTAAACTTATCATTTCAACAATCTAAAATATTAAGCTAGGAACGATTTCAAATTGTACCAAATAAGCCATTGGTGTACCATTGTAATTTTCAGGTTTGAAATGTACCAAAAATAGTACAATTGTACCAACTTTACCAACCCTGGTATAGGCGTTGTATTATTTTGTTTTTTTAGGAAATGGGTTACCTCAATTACAAGTTTTGGCGTTTATAAAAAAGTAGTTACATGTTTTATTCCAACTCAGACTAATTAACAAAAATTACTTTTATCATATGAAAGATACGAACAACAATACGGAGGAATATCATATTTAGCATTATTCAATTAACACACAAAATCCATTATGACAGAATAAATATGGATAGAAGTATTTTTTATTACTATGATAACGAAGCCATGTAAAGATCAAACGAAAGTAGAATCATATACACCAATAAGTCTATTATCAAATATGTCAAAACTAATTTCAACAATTACTAAGCTAAACTTAATTTTCAGCGAAAAACGATGTATTCCGAACAATAATTTCGGTAGTAGAAGACAGCAAAGCACAGCATTGTCGAACAAACGCACAGATTAGTAAGTGTTGTACAAAAGACTTTCGAGAAGAGGAAATATTACTTTGCGCGTTTCATAGGTGTACCTCAAGTGTTTGATAAATTATCGCATTAAGGACTAATTTATAATTTAAAATACTATTTGACTGGTCAGATGTTTTAAGCTGGCCTCAGCCAATTAAAGCCGGAATTCGCCAAGGTAGTGTTTTTTAATCCATTTTGTATTTGTTATATACATCAGATATGCCAATTAGCAACTGGGTGAACATTTCAACGTTTGCTGAAGTCACTACTTTTCTAAGCTTTTACTAAAACCCCAAGTAGCATCACGATATTTGCAAAATCATCTATTTTATTTAGAAAAATGGTTGAACAATGGAGGATAAAAATTAGGAAACATCACATATTCGAATTAATAACTAAACAATACCTCAACATACGAAGTTCAAATACCCTGGCATATAGCTTGTATAATGCTTCACCAGAAAAAGTCACATAGAACAATATTTGCATAAACTAAGTTGAAAGCGGAGCAAAATAAATTGTATTATTGGCAGAAATTCAACCCTAACCTTAGATAGCACGCTTCTACTTTATAACTTGAGTCTTAAACTAATATGATGTTATGGCATCCAGTTATGGGGTACTACTGTCTCACATTTAAATTTAGAAAAAAAATCAAAGTCACCAAAATAAGATTTTGCACCCTGGTATATTAAAAACTCGAACATTCACAAAGATCTAAACATGCCACTGTTAAGGCACTAATAGCGAAACATGCAGCAACGTATTTAAGGAAGGTCGAAACGCACTCAAATCCACTGGCCCGAAGCATCCTGAATAACCGTGATTACGTTCGACTAAGAATAAGAACTATTGCTCTTCTGGCCGAAAATCAGAGAGGTGGCCAACAAGAGATAACATCAACCGTGAATCATATAGTTTTATCTCTAGCACTGGGTGGATTTAAGTGTATATTTATTATTATATTTTTTGTACTTTATTTTTAGACTTAAGATATGAGTACTAATTGTTAAATAGAAAATATTGAAGTTACAATAAATAATATAAAAATAAATCCAACTATATTCTGAAGAGACAATTTACTTCCAACTATATTTATTGTTATAGTCGAATGTCGGTTGAGCGCACACCGGTTAAAAGAAAAAATCGCTGTATTGAAATTAAAAATTCTTAACTTTTAATCTCGTTGAATTTTTAAGCCTTTTAGTTCGCTTAAAGAGAAATTCGCTTAACTGAAAAATCGGTTAAGTGACACAAAATTTGTTTGTAAAGGCACACATTTAAATGAAGCGGGCACCGCATAAAAAAAAATCATTTTATATATAACGGCGATTAAAAACAATATAGCGCCGTCTCATATTAATTCTATAATATGCATTGCATTTTTGCAACAATATTTATTATTTTGTTTCCAAAAGTAAGTAAAATTCATTTCATTTAATGCAAATTACATAATTTCTTTAATGAAAATCAGTTATCTTTGTATGATAGTTAATAAAATTAATCTGAATTGAAATTTAATATACGACGGTTTTTTTAATGTCATCTGCTCACTTCGTTTAAAATAAACCCGTTTTCACGTATCCGAAGTCCTTATATTTGAAATTTATTTATTTATTTTATTTATTTATTTGATATCCTGTGTAACAAGACTAATGTCTTGACACAACACAGGGTTACATTGTAGTAAAATTCACAATATAATGACAAACATTACTTAAAAATATTCAAATATCAAATTTCCGGATAAGTGGAAAATAAATAGAGTAATTTTTCATTTGCGCTTAACCGAATTTGACTGTATCTAGACTTATATTCCTTTTTTAATGGCATATTCGCTTACTCTACTGGCTAAAGCAACAATTTTATTTATTTTGTTTTTCGAAAATTCAAAAAAAACCATTAAGTTTAATTAAAGACTCTGGAGTGGACTACACTCAACTTTACCATACCCAATGGAAACAGATATTTTTATGGATATATTACATTAAAAGAATATAAGTTCAAAGTATATTCGGATGGAAAAAATAATTATTTTCGGTTTCGGGTGTTAAGTAAACTAACCCTTGCCCCTTCCCGATTATGCCCAAAAACTATACAGCTCTTCATCTCCATACAAAAAAGGCACATACCTAATTTCAATTTGTCGTCATACGGTATGACCTATAGAGCGTTTACAAAATTTGGGAGTAAGTAATCTATTATGGTTTAAAAAATTAGGCCATATTTACTAAAATCACGTCAATTTCGGAACACCCTTTTATTTTTACTATTTGTTATAGTGGCCATAGTAATACACCTCCTGTAAAAAATTCAAAAGTCTACCTATTGTCGTTCAAAATTTAGGCTATATACATACAAATCACATCACTATCGGAACACCCTGTAATTTTTAGGTTTAATTTTGTATACTTGTTTAGTTTTAATTATTGTCTGCAGTTTTTAAGTGATTGCCTCCTTCAGCTTAAGAAATAAAGACATAAACGTAAATAGGACATCACTTTCGGAACACTCTATAAGTTTTAGTATTAGTTGCTATAGCGGCCACAATTATACACCTTCCGTAAATTTCAATAGTCTACATATTATGGTTCAAAACTTAGATCATATACACACAAATCACGTCACTATCGGAATACCCTTTAGTTTTTAGGTTTATTTTTGTATACTTGTGTATTTAGCGAACTAAGTTTTAATTACTGCCTGAAAAATTTTAAGTGTATGCCTCCTACAGTTCAAGTAATAAACACATGAATAAATACATGAACTAGATGTGCCCGCCACGTCGCAAATTCTAAGACTCTTACTTTTATAGTGCTTCAGTTTATGTATTTACTTTTTATAAAGGTACCCATCCCTCGATAAAATTCTAAAATTTATAAAAAAATTCTAAAATTCTCAAAATTATTGTAAGGCTCTAAAAGAGGTGTTTAAAATATTTTAATAACAAAGTATATCCACAAAGTAAAAATAGAAATCAAATAAAAATTTTACTCAATTGGCGCCACTTTCAAAAATAAATAGTGCGCAACCGTGCTTAAAATAGCCCAGTTTTAAACCGAAAATTTCAGTACCCTTAAACCGGAAATTGCATACTTTCACTGCTTTTTCTACATTTTCTCTTGGAAATAATATATTTTTGCAGAAAAAAGTATCCTATATTGGTGTCAGAATGCTAAGGTACCTCCTTACAAAATTTTGTTAAAATCCGTTCAGTAGTTTTTACGTGATGCAAACGCAAAAGAAGAGAGACAGACAGACGGATATTTTATTATATGTACAGATAACACGTTTCTATCGAAAATTTTAAGGAATTATCTTTTCATATTTTAAATCGAATGTCGTAGAAAATAAAAGTATGGTTACAAATATAATTCTCACAATCTTTAAGAGACGTGGTTTTTTCTTTTGTTTCATAAGAAATTTCCTTTCTTAGGAATCTCTTGAAGTAAATTTTCCACATTTCGAACATATTCCCATACTTAAGTATTCCTTTTAAATTTTGCTATATTTGGCTGAGACAACTACTATGTTGGCTGTCTATTCTATAAAACAAATAAATGTTTTGTTCTATTTTTTTTTTTTTTTTTTTTGTTGTCTACTTTGTAACAACTTTTTTGTACAAATTTGCAATCATTGAATTGCTAACTTGTATTTGTTTCTCATCACAAACTAATGACATTTAACATATTTGTAAATGTTTAACTAAATGGTATCAAAGATGAATCTCAAAGCAAACGTCTTTCTTGTAGTTGCTATTTATTTGTTCTGTGAAAGAACTCAAGAAATTGATGGATATAAACAACAGCGATCATCGTTGTGAGCAAATGCCTTGATCTTAAGTTAAAGAATATAGACTCGTCAATAAAGAAAAAAAAAAAAAAACGTTAAACATCAATACATTATGGAATTAAATAGGTTCGTATGTTTACAATCATTCAACTCTTCAACTATAAAATATGCCCACTTTATTTTATTTTTTTTTCTTGTTGTAAGATACTTGTGAAAAGTCAGTTAGAAGAATAGAAGGCAATCGAAGAAAGAAACAAAAGCATCACGATATTTATAATGATAATATTTTAGCAAGTCAAAATGCACTGAAAAAAACATTTCTTATAAATTTTAGAGTGACCGACACAAAGGTGAATAAACCAATATTCATCTTCCGCTGTAGAAATTTTTAAAATTTTATGCTCAACGATAAGTAGAAATTTTGTAGTAAGGAACACTTTTGATTGTCTTTGTAAAATTTGTTTTACTATAATCTATACCGATAACCCTGTAGTAATCTAGAAAATGTGTTTCCGTGTTGGCTCTTATCCGACGGTGCTCTTACTACCGAGCGCCCCTATTGTGAATTTCAGCACACTTTATTATAACGTGTCGTGTGTAAAAGAAAGGCACACATACCTCACTAGATGTACCGCACAGTCACAATAAGAAGCAATTTATGGAATATAGAAGCCTGGACCCATGTCCTAACCCCTTCCTTACAGGTTGGAGACCATAAAACTCCTTCTCTTGAGAGTGTAACAGCACACTGATCCACAACGCACCTCTGCATACATCGATCTAAAGCATAACTACTACTACCACAGAGATGAGAGGGTCTTTGTGGGGCCAGCGGTTCTGGTGGTACCAGTCCTGTGGGCACGGTTCGGGCCTCAAAGGGAACGGTTCCTCTGTACCACAGACCAGGAACCCTGGTGTCTGGTACCTCCATTTGTTCCAAAGCTTTTGCAAATCCTGTAGTGACAGTTGGTACCCCCGGGGGATGCGTGGCATTTGTGTGATATTATAATTAGATGCGATTCAATTTTCACTAAACATATTTACTTCTTGGCCTCTTTTTCTGCAATCGCCATAAAGTTACTCCTACTGCAAAATTTAAGTTAAACGTAATTTTAGATGTATTTCTACCACTTTCGACATTTTTTCCTCACCATCAAATTCTGTAATACAAGCTTAAGTCTGTGGGTGTTGAGAAGAAAAGCAAGAGAATTCACTGGAAGTGAATGCAAGTGCAAGTGTTTTCAAATAAAGGTAGACAAGGTAAAGCCAATTATCTTTACATGTTGCAACGTTTCTGGAAATTTTGATCGATTATATATATTTTCTAATGTCCCACTCGTATGAGTAGAGTGCTACTATAGCCTTCTTAATTTGCTACTCTAACTTGTCGCTAAAATATTTAAGGGGTGATTGTTTAAGAGGTTTCGGATTTGATTAAAACAAAATTTAGAGAAATGTATGAAATTTTTATTAGAGTCGATCGAACGATCAGGGTCCTATTTCGGCTTACTCTCTTTAACAAATCGGCCGGTATCTCACGAATAATTTCTTCAATATTGGCTTTCAGTGCGTCAATCGCTGCTGGCTTGTCTCTATAGCCACAACATAGCCTTCCAAGAAATTGTCTGAAACGTTAAATCGAACGATCTAGGCGGTCAATTAATCGTTTATTAACGTAACTGGGCCATTGTTTCGGTTGCTATGCGGTATGTGGCATCGTCTTGTTGAAACCACTTGCCACTGCACAGTAACGTTTCTGCCTTCGTTGTCTTTAAAAAAGTTTTGTCCAATGATGCCATCGGCCCATAATCCACATCAAACAGTGCTTTTTTCAGGATGCATTCACAGTTCTTGCAATGCTTCTGCTGCTCTTTACACCATATGAGGAAATTTGCTTGTTCACGTATCCACACAACCAGAAACGAACTGACCATGAAATAGAAGAAGTGCCCGGTGTACTTTCATAACCAAATATGAATTTTTATAATAAAATTCAATAATCTGCAAGCATTGTACGTTTGTAAGTCGACTCACTGTTAAATTGTAGAACAAACTGAATACGTTTAACAGTAACAGCTGACATCCAAAGACAGTGTTGCCAAAACTAAAGTTGCTAAAAAATCAACCTTCAAAAGGCTCTATCCGTCATGTTTGTGTTTTCAAACAACGTGTCGCAGGTCAGATTCCTTCCATTTTTTATGTTATAAAATTAGTTATAAGGAAATTTTTATTTAATTTCATAATAATAACTAGTCAGGTGTTGTGTTAGTTTACATTTTTTTTATAGTTTAAAATTACCTACATTTAGGAAAATTATTATAATTCTATGTAATCATTTTGGCCCATAAAGGCTTTTGAATTATTAATGAATAAATAAATAAACAAATAAATAAAACCTAAAAAAATATGACAGTGAAAAAGAAACCCTCAATTATTATTCTCTGTGTAATTCATTAAAATGACATGAGCACAAAATGTGTACTTTATATTAATGCGCTGGTACTTGATCACTTGATGTTCAAGTGAGATCACTCTTCAACTAGAGAAGTTTTCATAAGACATGAGATAGATGCTGCTTTTAAGTACAAGCGCAAAATCATAAAGCAAAAAGAAAAACAAACCTTAAAGAAGACGAAAAACAGACAAGTTTCTTTTGTGAGATCTTTACGAAGACTGGCCAGAATTAGTGCAAAAAGTCCTTCTGGCAAGAAAGTAAATTAAAGGCAAACAACAACATTCCCAAGCATATCGTTTAAATTTATTTGTATTTGTCAATATGTTTTGACTTTGTTTGGCATTCTTACATAATAACATTACAATGAAATGAGAGAAATAAAAAGTGAATTTTCTTTTCCTTATTTGCTTTACATTGTAGACATTCTTCCAGGAAAGGAATATTTTAGTAATTTTCTTTGTAAGATTTTATATTTTTTTTTCTAAAATTTCTTTTAACTGTATGAAACCCAATAAACAACAAAAAATTGTGTTGTAACAATATATTTTTTTAATAACATTTAAATATAAATATATTTTTCCTACATCATCCAATAATATTTTACCGACAGAAATTTTAAATGTAAAATATATTGAATTATTTATTAAATGTTACAATACAATTACGAATTATATTCAAACTTGAATTATCGAGCATAGCAACAAGAACCGAACGCAAAACCGCCAAATTAATAGAATAGTTCACTTCCCACTAGCTTACCTGCGCACCCTGAGAACAAATTTTATTGAGCCTTTTTGTGCCAAAAAAATTTTCATAAAAAAAATTTTTAAAAATTATTAACGAAAAAAATTCAAGTAAAACAATTGTATTTTTGAATTAAAAAAAAAAATACCGAATAAAAATGTCTGTATAGAAAAAAAATTTTCTTTAATAAATTAAGTCGAGATAACCAAAAATAAGTCCGGCCTAATTACAAAAATTTTAAAGCAACAAAAAAATATCTATATAAGTTCCGGATTACAACAAGCAACTTTTGTCGCTGCAATTCTTAAAATGTAAACAAATGTATACATACATCCATACAAATTGCTGCAATAGAAATTGCACGATATAAACACAAATACAATATTAAAGAAGAAACGAGAAAGATTGCAGCGACAAAAATGGTATAATGTAATCCGGGACTAAATATTAGATTTTCACCAAATAGAATAGGTAATGTTCCATATTCCTAAGCAAATACAACGACTAATTTGAAATTGGGAAATAGTTGCTGTTGAGATAAAGGCAAATTAGCGAACCTTATTTTTTACAAATATCTAACATGTTATAACTATAATAGGCCCATTTAATTTTTGTCTGTCTGGCTGTGTTCGCATCACGTTAAAACTACTAGATGAATTTAAATAAAAATTATGTAAGAAGGTTCTTTAGTACCTCGGTGCAAATATAACATACACTTTTCCAGTAAAAATATCTCATTTGCAAGAGCAAATAGGTTAAAATAGTAAAAGTACACAACTAGATCCAGGATGCCCTTATGCCCCATGTTCGGCACAAAGCTATGGCATAGCTTTCATTCGCATCGCTCTTCATTCGCAAAGTTCACATTGCATGTTTAAGTCCAATGGCAGTAATCCCAACATTGCCTCAATTGTCTGTGTTGGAACAGTACGCATTGCGCCAGATATATTCATACAAGGAATATTTTCAACCCCATCCAACTTAAGCTTAATTTTAATCTAAGACGCTTTTTGGCCACCAAATCACAGATGAATAAGTTATTATTAGTCGCGATATCATTGTGTAAATCCAGTATGCAGTCTTTCCCGAGACTCCCCACTTACGGCCACATAATCGTTTACACTGATTGAAATTCCTTTTTTACTATCCACATCTTCATTTCAATATTCTCGTTCTAGTTAAGTTCCTTATCCCGAATAACGCCCAGATAATTCATCTTCCTTGACAAACTGCTTTTCGTTCCGAAAAGCATAAAGGATGCGACCTCTATACCCTTCTTCCTTCGAGTGGAGGGCATAGCGTCTGATTTGCTAGCATTTATGGTTAGTCCCTGTTTATCGCACCATGCCTTGGTTGTTATAACAGCCTGTCTCATACAACCTTGGATGGTTAACGATGAACTTTCCACCAACAATAAGTGCCAGACATATGCAACCGCATAGACGCCTATTAAATCCAATTTACAAAGAAGGTCATGAACAATGATGTTTTACAAAAAAGGTGACAAAACTTCTCCCTATGAGCAACCCCTGACTACCCTACCCCGGATTCTGGAACGCCCATTTTTGAGATTTATATCTCTCGAACTAAGCATAGCGTTGATTCATTTTATAACAATGGGTTCAACCCAACTATCAGCAAGAGCATTTCTATACTTCGGGAAAGAGATTTTATCAAAGGCACCCTCAATATCTATAAAGACGGACAATGCAGCGTCACCATTGAGAATTTCTCTTTCCGCGACTCTGACAAATTTATGCAGAGCGGTATCAGTAGATCTACCAGCTCTATAAGCTTGTAAAATATAAGAATTGATCGAAAATAGTTTAAAACAAATATAAAAACTAAAGAAAGGGTAATTTTCGTTCCACTTTTTAATAGCATAAGTCGTAGGAGTGCCACGATAGACCGATTGGTAGTGTGCTAGTCTATCTGGCTGGGGGTTGCCGGATAGATTCCCACTCAAAGGCATTTGGTTTTGTTGCAGACATGTGACCTGCTTTGCAGGTAGTGCTGTCTTAAAAAAGGGACAGATTTACTGCAGAAGCATGACAAATTAAAGGGCGACTTAAAAAATAAATAATGTCCAAATCCAAAAAATTACAGGCGCTAAAAGTACTGAATCAAAATTAAAACCGAGTTCTTGCTTGGTACAAAAGAGTGCCTCGTTAGACTAATTGGTAGTGCGCAAATCTATCAGTCTGGGGGTTGTGGGTTCGATTCCCGACAAAGAATCTGGTTGATTTCTGCAGATAAGCTAAAAGCTTAGCAGGTAGTGATGTCTTTTCAAAAAAAAAAAAAAAATATTGATAATTATTGGTCCAATCAAGAACTTGGTTTTCGATTTGATATTAGTACTCTGAACCGCCGAAATTTTTATGATTTTTAACTTTTTTATCCACATCTTGTTAGTTACAATTTACGATCGAAGAAGCCTATGCCAAAGAGAAACCAGTCCCCGAGGCTTTTCTGGAACTAAAACTGCAAGAGAGCAGTACGAAGTAGACAAGTATACTCTAGGAATATAAGTTGCTGTAAATTACTTTGTTAAACGCAGAAGTCACTGATGTAACGCGATTGACGTTCTATGTAGAAAAATAAGACACCAAAGGAACAACGGAGTTTAGATTGTTTTCAACTGCTCAACAAGAGACATGTTTATGATCCTCTCATGCTTGGTAGATAACTTGTGACTTATCAATTGTTTATTCTCATAAGGACAATGCTAGGATATCGATATCACGGCAGGAATTCAACATTACATGATATTTAGGTGTGTACAGGTACTCCAGCCAGCTGTTGAGGTAATACTTAATTCAATATTTGTTATTCTCAAAAAATTATGTGTATCCCTTTCCGTTTCTTTTTTTTTTTTTTGACATTACATTTACATTGTATATATGTATGTATTTTTATAGTTCAAAGTTAACAGTTACTAAAATTTTTCTTATTTTTGTTAAAAGACGGTTTTAACCGCTAAAGTTTTAATTTGCTACGTCTGTTGGTACAGGGTATGCAGAAAAAGATTTCCGGGATCTTTTAGAGTTATAAATTATTTTTGACACTGAGAGGGTTAAAAATTCCTTACTAATTTCTTATGTCAGATTTTATAGATAAAGTAAAAATTACTTCTGTATGCTCCTTTTAAGGTGGATGTGTTTTTTTTTCAACCTAGATATCGAATTTGTTTGTTGGGTAATCCAACCATTCTGTGTACTTGGACATACATATAATGATCTAATCTCTTTTTAGCTGTTATCCATCTAGCCTTCATTAAATATCGTCATTAAAAATGTTTGCAGTTCTTTTTTTTGCTATTGAAATACAAAGTTTGCATTAGAAAAACAAACAACAAATATTTTTTTCAACCACGACAAAATAAAAATAATTTTATTGGTATCTAATGGCTGGAAAAAAAATTTATATACATGTGAATTTTGTTTAAAACCTCTATTTATTTGGTCTAAATAAAGTTGGGAATGTAAATATTTAATTTTAATTTTTTTTTTCTTCGATTTGATATTCGTACAACAGTGTAGATTTCATGGTTTGTGAGATTTAATATTCAGTTTCCTTGTTTGCTGGTGTTGTCACAAAGTGAAATGAATTTTATTGTTTATTTTGATATAATGCAGTTCACCCCTACAACTACAACCAACTGTGTCACTGTTGTGAGAGATGACTGACTTTTTCTATGTCGTTGGTTGTTATGTGAATTGGAAATCAATCATGAACAAATGTTGTTGCTTCAAAGATTTGATAATAATAAAAAAGATTTCATAAGCATACAATGCACATTATTGTTAATTAGATTTGATTACATGACGTTAACAACAGAAAATCACGTATGGCATTTGGATTCATTTTATGTTGCCTATACATGGCTGGATGTTGCAACAATTATGTTACAATTGATCTGTTTCGTTAATAATATTTTACTGCAGGCTGTTGTAGTTTTTTGTCGTGTGTGTGATATAAACATGGCATGTTGCGATTGATGCTTTGATTTATGTGAAATCGAAATTTGTGGGAAAATATGTAACTGCAAACAATTCTTCATTGAAATGAACAAAAGGTGGGAGAACAATTTCGCATTAATAAGCAATTAGAAAATTATTGAACTTCGACTGAAAAGTAACAATTAATAATCACTTTAAATTAAAATATGTATGTGTACAAGTAAGTGGAAATAATAGTAATTCTTGCAGACTCTTTAGAAAATAAACACATTTGAAATTAAAATTAACGTAAATAAATGCGAAACAGTACTTTTCCGTCCACCTGCGGGAAAATGCAAAAACAACATTAGACGTAATTGAAAATCCTTTAATTCAAAAGCCATAAATAACATTCCTACAACAAATAAACATATCGCTATATATCTGGGTGTAAGCATCTGGATGAGTTCCTATATTTCAATAATCATATTAATCTTCAACTTAAAAAAGCCAAAAATCATTTCTTATATGTAAGAAATTATTCTTCTCAAAATTTTTGAGTTCAAAGATTCGGATAATTACACACTGTGTAATTTTTTAAGTCATGGCAAAATAACCATATACGGACACCACTACGTGATAAAAGACCAAAAAAAAAGACCCCTGTCTCCCAGTTTTGCCCAAAGTCCTCCAGGTTTTTTTTATGGGCCCTCAAAGATGTGGGGCCTCGATGTCATTTTTGCAAAAAAATGATCATTTACTCAAGCTCATATTTTGCAAACCGTTTGAAATTTTGATATACTCCTAAGATCTCAATAAACAACTTTCTAGAACACATGAACTTCCTAGGAATGATTCTTAACACCGTTTAAGTAGCGCTTAGGTAATATCAATTTTGCGACTTTTGCGGCTACCTAAGCGCTACCTAAACGGTGTTAAGAATCATTCCTAGGAAGTTCATGTGTTCCAAAAAGTTGTTTATTGAGATCTTAGGTTCATTTCTGTAGTTGATTGTTTCCTTGAATTTTGAACGGTTTGCTACCTATGGACCTGAACAGGGGAAAAAAGGTAAAAAAATTGAATTTTGAAAGTTTTTTGCGATTTTGACTTTGAAGATGAAGTTTTTTTGATTTTGTTTTGTTCTTTATGACAAGAGCTACAACTTTGCCTCAGAGAGTATATCAAAATTGCAAACGCTTTCCAAAATATGAGCTTGAGTAAATGATCATTTTTTTGCAAAATGACATGGAGGCCCCACAACTGTGAGGGCCCATAAAAAAAAACCTGGAGGACTTTGGGCAAAACTGGGAGACAAGGGTCTTTTTTTTGGTCTTTTATCACGTAGTGGTGTCCGTATATGGTTATTTTTTTCCGTGTTGTACTGTGTTATAAATCCATCTTTAATTAGGCCCATACTAGCATACGGTTGCCAAATTTGATACAACACAGACTTGGGGGATATCAATGACATTTTGTAATTAATTACACATGAAATTACTCAATTACATGTAATTGTAATTGGAAATTTTGAATTTCAGTTACATTAAAATTTTGTAATTGTAATTGTAATTGAGTTTTTTTTTCAATTAGACATTAGATGTAATTTGTAATTGAAAAATTTTAATTACAGTTTCTTGTTTTTTTTACTTCAAAAAATTCAATTACAATTACATGCAATTAAAAATATTAGTAATGAATAATTTTTTTTGTGATTATTGTCAAAAAATATTTAATTACAAAAATTATCAATTACATAATAGGATTGTTATAATTTTTTATAATTTATAATATAAATTATAAAAAATAAAAAATTGTTATTATTTTTTATAATTTATAATATAAATTATAAAAAATAATAACAATCCTATTTAATGTCTGCGGAATATAAAATGAAAAAAATGTATAAATGACCGCAAAGTTTTCAAAATTTTAGAAGTGCGAGATACCTTCATCAAGGTGTTCACTGTAATCGAAGATGGATGTAGTTCTCGTATTGCTTGCTTGAATAATACTCTTCATCATGCAACGCGAGAGATTCATCTTTAAGAAAAACTTGAAAAGAAAAAAATACACACGAAATCAAAACCCTTACAACTGGGATTAACAATGACTAATAGAAAGAGAAACACCAATGGAGAAGCTGTGTCTTGACTAAAAATACAATGGATAAGATTTCTAAAAAAATGCTCCTTAAAAGATGTTTTATAAAACTTCTTTGGATTACAAATCCGAATTCAAAGTGTTAGACTTTTCACCTAAAAGAGGAAGGCCAAGAATAAACGAAAATATTAATTTGCTTCCATTATACACAACCATTAGACCAATACACTTTATTTCCCTAAATAATAAAAAATAAATTACTTATTTACAATGTATTGAGTTGTTAGTTTCTAATAAAAATATTTTCTTGATGGCTTAAGTCATTTATAAAGTCATGCAGTTTATTTTGAAAATGGTATAAGTCACCTCAACCTTTCAAAACTACATTTCCTTTTAAAAATGGTTATAAATTTCACAATCATAATAAATATTTAATTGTCAAAATATTTTATTCCATAATACAAAAATATTTTTTAATCCTTTAAAATGCAAACCTCTGAATATCTCGAAACAAGAAATATATAACTTATACCACATTTATAATCAAGGGTTCTCATATATGTATTTCAAGATTAACAAAAAAATTACAAATACTACCAAAAAAAAGTTAAGGAAGAAGTGTTTTTAGTCGTTGTATGTGATATTTTAATTAAGGTTTTTCGCGTCTACTGTACATGTAACCAACAAAAAAATGCATGTGTGTGTTATTGCGTTTGTATTTGTTGTCGCGGCGATGCACATAGGGGTATCTTGCCAATCTAGTCGGACATTACGTTTTTGTTTACCTTATATTGGCTCTAAAAATGTTCTGAGTGCCCCTAGGTTAATGAAACTTTACAGAAAAATCTGCTATGGGCATAGGCTGTCAATGCTATAAAATAGGAAAAATCGGATCAAGGAGAAAAAAGTTCCCCTTGGAAGAACTAATGCTAGCTCTGAAAAATACAAGTTTTTGCTTGATTTTCCCGACATTTTGTTTAGCAATTACAACTTTTAAGGTCAATGAATGTTCAAAAACTTAAAGTTGGACTCAAGAGATTCTTAAATGCCATTTTTAGCCCCGCCCCCTTTTGTGGGCGGTGCAATAAAATATTATTTGAATACAATTACTAAAAGAAATAGATTACATACTTCTTAAAACCATAAAAATTTATTTTTATGGGCAGGGGGAGGTATTCCTCCAATCCCTCCCCCAAAACGTACCTGTAAAAAATTTGTTTTATTTCTTTTTGCCAATTTCCTAAAAATATTAATTTTTAAGCTTTCCAATGCCTAACCAATCCCTGCCTCCCAAGAATATTAATAAAAAAATATTTTTGTTATATGTTACTTTATAGTATTTTATTTATCGGAAAATAATTAATTTATTCATAGTAATAACTTATTTATGATTGTAAGGATAAATTTTATTTAAAATTATAACAATTAATGTATTTAAAACAACTTCTCCTTTGTACTAAGGTGATGACGAATGCCATGGTTCTTCTTCGTCGGATTCTTCAAAGACCTCTTCCGAATCTGAATCCTCTTCAGCGTTAAGTACAGTTACTTCTGCAGCTAATTCAGGATTGGAAAAAAATCTTCTGCTAGTGTTACCATCGTTGGTGTTTGCAAATCCAGCTTTTGGTACACCCACTACTAGCCCTAATTCACTTCCAAATTTTGTCCGCATCAGATTCTATTTGCCATTTTTTCACTGACAGTTTTTATGACAGGTGTAATATGCTCTCAAATAGGCGAATTCTGGAGTGCAAAGTAGATAGTCTGAAAGAAAGGGCATCTACGTCTATAACTCTTTTCATATTTAAATATATCTCTTTTGATATTTAAATTGTTTTTTGTACAGGTAATAACAGTGTTATAATGATTTAAATAAAAAACATCTACCTTCAGTTATTAAAAACCAAAACATTTTATGAATATACAAGGGTTTCTTACTCGTATTTACCTATCCAAGATAAGAAAAAACATAAAAAGGTAAAATTTTCAAAAACTCGCAAAAGAAATTGGAGCAAATTTGCGCACCTTTTTTTTACAGCATAAAAGAAGAGATCGTAAATTTTGTAGTGATATATAACATTTTTAGGATCGCGTTGGAGATCACTCTTAAAAAGCTTTTCACTTTTTTTTTTGACCAAAAATTTTACAAAAAAAAACCTTTTTTTAATTTGGAACGAAATTTTTTATCATTCAAAATTAAAAAAAAAAAATTCTAAAACTTAACATAAGTAGCTACTAATAAACCCTTTCACAGAAAAAAAAAATCGATACAAAATCCTTATTCGTTTAGCCATCAAAAGATATATGCGATTTACTCAACTTTCCTGACTTTAACAGTGTCCCAAAACAACAAATCTCAAGCAAACGCCTTGAAAATTCACTGAAATACGATGCATAATTTTGTTGTCTGTCGAGCTGCGTACTTAAATTTTTACATTTCTTAAAATTAATTTTTGTCCTAATGGCCGGCTAGATTGGCAAAATACCACTCTGTGCGATGCCACCTTATATAAATTCTCCTTGAGCTGGAATTTATATTTTAGTTTTTTTTATGTTAGTTTAAATATATTGCAGATACAATAAATTATGTAAAAAATAATTACGAGAGACTACGCAGAATAATAAACCACAAGAAGGTTGATTTTTGCAATCTGTACAAAATGGCAAAAAATGTTTATTATCTGGAATTCAATTATACTTTTTTTTTGGAAAGACTACCACTGTGAAGCTTTTCGCTTGTCTCCAGAAAACACCCAGAGTCATTGGCGGGAATCGAACCCGCAATCTCCAGACAGATAGACTAGCGCGCTACCAATCGGCCTATCTAGGCACTCATAGAAGAGTAATAAGCACATTAAGCGTAATAGAAAAACTCTTACAAATATATATTATTTTCATCCGAATTGTCTGATCGATCTTTAAAAATTCATTTTGTTTTGGATTTTCTCTTATGTGTTTGCTCAGCTATAAAACAGCAGAGAAATATATCCTAAATAAATACTTATCATTTATTTCCAAGTGTTAAGATTGAATGTTATTTACTATAAGCTTTTAATTATTAAAATTTTTCTTACAAGTAAAACTTCTTTGATTTTAAATTTATAGATTTACTTTTAATCTCATCACTTTTCTGATCCCTTTTAAATAATTTTCAATACCATTTGAATCAATTGCTATCAACATGAAAATGAAAATAAGGCGGCATTAATGACAAAAAACCGTATATAATCGGAAAAAAAACTTTATTCATAAAATAAGCATATCAAACAGATTCTCTTTCATACATATTTATAATACATATGCATACTCGTACATACTCATACATGTCAAATTAGTCCGACAGTCTGTCTATACTATTGTGTATGTTTCTATAATAAAGCGATGTTTAATCAACATTTAGAATGTTGAATAGACTGATAGTGTTTTTAGACTAAACCCCTGCATTAATTATAAATTAATTAATTAAGCGAGAAATGTGTTACACACAAAGATAATAAACGCATACAGTTTTATGATGCTGTTGGTTCGAAATTATTTATTTGTGCTTGCGTGTGGCTGTATTGTAGAGTCTAAAAATTATGTTTATATGCACGTGTACACATTTACATATGTAGGTACTAATTAAATAATACAAGTTACAGTATTGGTATACTCTATATGCATTATAATAGAGATTTACGTCAGTACCTAGCTTGTCCCCTTATCTTGATGGTCCTTAGCTGATCGTACCACTGGGTGCATATAATGCGTCTACTAACGCACTTGTTGTCAATAGCGACGCAACAAGTAGCATTTTTAAAACATGACTGACAATAAAAACTTTTTAACCGACTTCAAAAAAAGAAGGAGGTTATCAATTCGTCTGAATATTGCTTTTTTATGTTTGTGCCCGCAGAACTCAGTCATTTCTGAACCGATTTTAAAAATTTATTTCTTTATTCAAAAGGAAATGCTTACAGATTGGTCCCATTTTAAAAGAAGTTCAGCATTTTGAAAATTAAAGGGTGTCCCCATACAACATACGTGTTTTTTTCGTGTATTATGAACCGTAAAGGGCACCCATTTAAAATTTTAAAAAACTGCATATCACTATAGGTGCCAATAACAGAAATTAATAAAAAAATAAACTTAAAAACTAAAGGGTGTCCCCATATGTGACGTCAATTTAAATATATGAACCATTTGAACCAATGTAGACAATCACTTGAAAATTGGACAGAATGTCCAATATTTATAATCAGAAATTAAATATTTATAATTACAAGTTAAAGGGTGTCCCAATAGTTGATGTAATTTGATGTATATTGCCAAACTTTTGAACCGTAACAGATAGACGGTTGAAATTTACAAAGAACCTGTATATCTAAGTCCTTTATAACATCAAATATATAATTTAAATTTGGAAACTAAAGGGTGTCCCCATAATTGATATAATTTAACCTATCTAGCCCTATCTTTTGAACCGTTATAGACAAACTCTTGAAAATTAGACACAATATCCACTTCTATGTCCCGTATAATAACATTTATAAATATTTAAAAATTTAAAGGGTGTCTCAATAGTTGATGTAAATTGATGTATATGGCCAAACTTTTTAACAGTTTTAGACAGACATTTGAAATTAACAAAGAATCTGTCCTTTAAAATAAGTGTTTAATTTAAAATTGTACATTAAAGGGTGTCCCCTAGGTGATATTGTTTAAGCTATATGGCCATATCTTTGGAACCGTTACTTTTTATTACTGTGTCAGTAATAATAACTGTAAAAAAATAAAGGGTGTCCTAATATCTGACGTAATTTGTCGTTATGGATAGACATTTGAATGTACAGAACGTATATTACTTGTCAGTTAGAGCAACAAGTATAGAAGTATTTGAATTGAGTACTATTTCTTACAGATTACTTCCTTTTAAATTTTTAGTTTAGAATTGATGCACATATATTTGTTTTGTAGTCGGTTTTTTTTTCCAAGAATTATTATCCCATGTTTTCAGGTATGCTTTTGCTTTTTAGTTGAGAAGGCATATGCCGCAATGTACTCCTGTCCAGTTCTAATTGGAACAAAGTGGGGATTTAATCTACGAATGATATAATTAATGAATACCACTATTGTGTCATGGAGCACTTGTGTGGTGGCAAATTGTGGAAACACGTTCCCATGCGACTTATGGAAAAGTAAATGGAATAGTAACAACTGAGGATCACAGGAGCCAGTAAATCAACAGCAACTTATGTACTATGAAAAATACTTGGAATCGACCCATTAAATCTATATACATATATATATATATTTAAACAATAACTCATTTCCTGTCTGTCTGTTTTTCTGTGTACGTTCCCTTCACGTAAAAAGTACTGGATTTAATTTAACAAAATTTTGTAAGAAGGTACCTACCTTAGTATCCTGAGTCCAATATAGGACACTTCTTTCCGTAAAAATATCTTATTTCCAAGAGAAAGTGGAGAAAAAGTAGTGAAAGTACTCCGATTTTTTATCAATACTGCATACTTTAAGGCATCTGTTATTCTTGAAAGCAATATACTGACCAATATAGGACACTTCTTTCCGTAAAAATATCTTATTTCCAAGAGAAAGTGGAGAAAAAGTAGTGAAAGTACTCCGATTTTTTATCAATACTGCATACTTTAAGGCATCTGTTATTCTTGAAAGCAATATAATTTATGGTTGCGCAACAGATGGCGCTGTTTTAAAATAATGAAAAATTATGAATTAAAAATGGGATATTTTAAACACGATTTTAAAATACTGAGAAAATGTGAATTACTTGCTGCCAAATAGCCAATTGAATAAAATTTTTATTTGATTTGTATTTTTACTTTGTGGAATTACATTCTTACTAAAATATTTTCAACACCCTTTACAGAGCTTAACAAAATTTTTTAGATATTTATATAAATTTTAGAATTTTATCCAGGGATGGGTACCTTTACATAAAATAAATACTTAAGAGTCATAAAATTTGGTGTGGATTTTCTTTCAAAGCAAAATCGAACAAAATACTGTCAGGACGCACACAACGTGTATGGGCACAGCTAGTTTATATGTATATAAAAGAATATGTTTTAATAATAAAAAAGAGACAGAATAAACAATTACTTGATATTTTCTTATCAGCGATCCGATAGAGAATATAGAAACTGTCTATTTGACGCCAAGGAGATTACCAGAGTCATCCTAATAGAAGATGCCTGCAACATCTGGATAATTACACTGGAGGAAATGAGATATGTATATACAGATGGTTCAAAAAGCATAATGGTATAGGAAGTAGATAACACTGGTATCAGCCACAGTTCTAGACTGGAAAACTTAAGTAGCATTTTCCCAGAGCAAATTTTTGCGGTGTCTGAATCTGCTAAGTTACTTTCTACGAGACCGATATTATCAAGCGATATCACTATCTAAATAAACGGTAATTCGAATATAAAAGCAGTCGCAAATACTAGCTCTCTACGAACAACACATACTGAAACTTTGCTGGGTACCGGGTCACTACAACATCGTAGGGAATGAAGCGGCAGAGCTGGCACGAACTGGAGCTGACTTGGACATAATTGTCAGTTCTGAGGATATATGTATGTATTGACCCTGGTCTCGATGGAAAGATATTACAAAAATTCAGACGTGATGCCTACACAATGTGAAATAGGTAATGGGGAATGGAATAAGCTGTTAGGTATAAGTAAGTTTGAACTGATAATGTATGTAGGTATTATAACCAAACACAATCATCACAGATATTTCTTAAGAAAGATTCGACTTTGTGATGATATCTGCAGATGGTGTAACGAAGAAGAGGAAAAGTCATTCCACTATCTTCGTCACTGTCCCTTTGCCCTGCATTATCACATAGTCGTAATGTATTTTTTTTTTTCCTTTAGAATATAGAGGACTTGAAACATGTGGAAGCTATGCTGATTGTCAGATTGACGAAGCTAACGAAACTATATACATAAAAAGATTAATTAAAACAAAGCTATGGATAGTGGAGATAATCAGAGAAGTCACTATGGATCAATAATAGACTTGTGAATCTATACACATACGTGGTATGTTAAAAAAAATTACCGAAAATTTTTTTGCTATGTTGGTACACATGTGTTAGTAATATATTGGCATTATCAGCCGATTTGACTTTTGGCCACTTCCATTCGGATGATTGGGCCATGGTTTCGACGTCATAAGCATATACCCACGTTTCGTCAGCAGTTATGACGTTTTAAGCAAACCTGGATCGTTGTTGACATCAATCAACCACTTCTGAGCGATACTAATGTCACACGCTTTATGCTCAAAACATTCAAGAAAATTGCATGGCATGAGCCAGCCATCGACATCTTCTCGGTCTTCTGTATAGCGCTTGTACCTATTATAAACACTTTTTTTAAACAAAGTGGACTCGACGAATGACACAGCCAACATTTCAAGTGCCTTGGAGGACTTTAGCACAATTAGCACAACATATGACTAACACATGTGTTTGGTACACATAACAAAAAAAAAAAAATATTTGATAAACAAATGTACACAGCCCGCGGAAATTCAAACATCACCTTTTCTTTTGATCAGACCCCTTATAATAATGATTGGTATTCTCTCAACCTAACCCAATCTATTTTGCCCCTTGTTTAAAAACTTCGATATAGGTTTTCGACATTTTTTTAATATATATTTAAAACAAATATTTTGGATTAAACACGCAACATACTCTTGACGAAGCCATATCTAAAACAACAACAAAATGTATTTTAGCGCCCAATAAAAAAGTCTAAGTAAATGAGGCTATAACTCGAAAAGAAAGGCAAAACTGTTACCGTATTTAAAAGATACGCGTCAATTTAAAATAGAATCAAAAAAATCAGAGGAAACAAACAATTTTTGTTTTTTTAGGCAGTGTTATGTGTAAAACAAAAAAAAAAAAAAACAAATATCGTTTTAGTGTAAACTTGAAATGAAAATTCAAATGAAGACATGTCGTAAACATCATCATTTAAATCCACTGTAACTGTTATATAACAAACTTTTTCTCAACCAAAAAAAATACCAAGAAATCTTCTCATTAAAAAACAAATTACGTCGATTCATGAAAACATAGGCGGCTTATTGTAATTATAACATGCCTGCATTCAATTTGTCTACCAATTTTGATTTTAATTTTGAAGGCACTTCAGTATCATTCTGGTATCTATAAAATACAAAAAAAAAGAACATGCAATTGGACGGAATTTTGAATTTCATTACAGATGAAAATGAAAATAATTCACATAAACATTTTTTTAAACTTTTTTGAAATATTGAATTTTTTAACCACAAGCAGCTTACTCACATTTATCTAAACAAACATCAAACAAACTAGCGATTCCTTCAAACATCCATTTGTAATGCTGCGTGCGCCAGCACATGCATATGAATGTCATGCATGTACGGCAAAAGTATCTGTTAAAAATTCCACAATTGTATGTAGATTGGGCGGATAGTTTTTCATTTGAAAGTTTGTTTTTTTTTCTGATAAATTTGTATTGATTAGCGTTGTAGATTGGAGCGTTTAGTGCCTTTGTTGTCGTCTCATAGACCTTTACAAAATGTTAAACATTTAAGCAATTCAAAATGTATGTTAGTAAATTTTATGTTAAAAACTAATTGTTAATTTCACAGATAGATTAAAAAAGCCCTAACTATACAAATAGCATTAATATAAAACAAATAACCTGTTAAAATAATTAACAGAGCATATCGCCTATTTTTTTTTTTTAGAGTCAACAGAGTTCAATTGTGTTTTAAATTGAATGCACAACCATTAACGATTTATTCAGGGTGATCTAAGCAACAAGTAAATGTTATATGAGAATATAACATCCATTTGCTCCTCTCAGCAAGTGGACCTGAATAAAAAATTTATTAAATTCTTTATTAACGAGTTTTCTAATCAAACAGATTTATTGCTACTGTTACATTTACAAATATCACATAAAAATAGTTTTTAAAACGGCATTATGCAGCCACCTTTGAATACCCTTAATATTTGTTTTATTTAATTGTTTTTAAAATTTTTATTTTATCATCCTAACACGCTTCCACTCAATGTGTTTGGTCATTGGTACGTTGTTCATTTTTATTTTTATTATGTTTTTCGAAAACACAAAAAAAAAGACAAGAATAACAATAAAAAGACAGTAAAACTAATAGTTAAACAATTAATGGTGACTGCATAATTAATTAGATTTAGTAAATTTTTATTTGTATGTATGTGGGCGGACCCAAACTATACGCACTAAGTATATTTTATAACATTAAAAATTGGAAAGTGTTAAGTGACACTATACTGTCAAGCAAGCAGTCTCAGCCAAGCAAATGCAGAGAACGACTTATATTTGTCTCATCATTTCCAAACATAAAGTATTTAGAAGAAAAATGAAATGCGCACACAATTGTAACGGTGATTATCGCATCTCTAGATCAATGAAGGTGGTCATGGTGCATTATTTTTTGTTTTAATAAATTATAGCTACAAAGATTTTATCCCAAATAGGATTCTATTCCGAAATGGTGGTTAACTTTGTAGGGGCAGATGTTGATTTTGAATAAAACACAAATTATTTAGGAAATTATTGTCATTTCTTTTTATTTTGATAATATTGGTGTGGTTCAATTATGTATGGAAAAAAATATCGGCCAAATGGCCGCCGCCACCTCGACGGCACACCTCCATCCGATGCTCCAAATTTTCGATGACACTGAGGCATAATTGAGGTTTTATGCCATTAATGTGAAGAATTATTTCAGCATTTAGCTCTTGAATTGTTGCTGACTTATCGACGTACATATTTTCTTTCAAATAACCCTAAAGAAAGAAGTCCAACGGTGTCAAGTCACATGATCTTGGCGGCCAATTGACATCGCCACCACGTGACATAACATGGCCATTGAATTTGTCGCCCAAAAGAGCCATTGTTTCGTTAGGTGTGTGGCAAGTGGCACCGTCCTGTTCAAACCACATATCTTCCAAAGCCATATCTTCCAATTCGGTCCATAAAAAGTTCGTTATCGTCTTACGATAGCGAACACCATTCACAGTAACTGCCTGATCGGTTTCATTTTGGAAAAAATACGGCCCGATGATGCCGCCAGCCCATAAACCGCACACAACAGTCACTCTTTGTGGGTGCATTGATTTCTCGACAATCACTCTTGGCTTATTACTCGCCCAAATGTGGCAATTCTGTTTATTGAAGAATTCACTGAGGTGAAAATGTGCCTCATCACTGAAGATGATTTTCTTCGAAAATTGATCATCCAACGTTGCCATTTCTTGCACCATTCTGACTTTTGCTCGATTGTGTATTTTTTCATGATTCAAATTGAGTTAGTCTGAAATTGAAAAATGTCAAATTAAATGCAGAAAAAAACTGGACGTTTAGGTGTGGTTCACATACAACATCTGCCCTTAAAATTTATGCCCCCGATATTTGTGGAATTACATTGTTATTAAAATATTTTAAACACCTTTTACAGAGCTGTACATTAATGTTAAGTATTTAATATAAATTTTAGAATTTTATACAGGGATGTGGGGTACCTTTATATGAAGTAAATACGTATACGTGAAGCACTATAAAAGTAGGAGTCTTAAAATTTTCTGTGGATTACTTTCAAAGCAAAATCAAACAAAATATTGTCAGGACGCGCACAACACGTGTGGGCACAGCTAGTTATAAATAAGTTACTTATGTGAGTTGAAGTAAAAAAATTGCGCCTAATGCTTTTTTTATTTTTTATTTAATAAGAAAACTATTAATAAATTTGAGCGATAATTCAATTGTATTTGGTTATTTTTGCACAATTTTTGGGCATTTTTTCATTTTTTGATGCGATGATTCTTTTGGAAATTTAAAATATTTTATTTTATGCGATTTTTCATAGGATCATTTTGCATGCAGCCAAAAAATTCCCTTCGAATGAAAGAAAAAGTTTTCTATAGAAAAATCACGGAAAATTTCTCTCTGGCAGGGTTTACGTACGAGCTATCAAGTAACATAAAGCAAGTCCGTTTTTAATATAAAAATATTAATTATTTATAAAAAAGTCATCTCAAAAAAAGCGAAAACATTTTGGTAGAAATATTATTTGTGTAAAAGGAATATATTCTTTAAAAAAATATTTTATTTCAAGACCACCCTTTATGTATACAAAGTAAAACTTAATTTTATCGTAAGCTACTGTTAAGCTTCAGTAAAAATAAAAAAGAAAAATATTTCTTTACGTACTTCAGTTCTTTTCTGCGCCTCTACAAAGCCAGTCAAAATAATCCCACTTTAAATATTTTTTTTAACTAAAAATGCGATTCATATAGATTTAAAAAAAGAAAACAGTAACACACATAGTTGCACATTATTTTGCCCATGAATTTAAAGCTTAAAAGTATCAAAGTGCCCAAAAAAATACAAGTTTGTATAAACATTGCAAAAATTTCGTGAGAATTTTTGTTGGCAAAATAAAAAAAAAATAAACTGCAATCACGAAATAAGTCGTAGTAAAGAGCAAAAAATAATTCGCCTAAAACATTTTTAGTCAATGAAATAAAAAACAAAAAATGAACAAGATTAAGATGAATTACTGGTGAAAAATAACGTTTTTTAGTTCATGCATGAATGGTGTGTTGGACGATGATGAAGATGATTTAAGCTAAAAAAAATAATATAACTTAAAGTAAAGGACCCTTTAGAAAATCACTTCATTTTAACCGATCACAGCAAAAATTTCCTTTGGTATTTTTAACCAAAAATATGTTCACAGAAATTCAAAGGCATTTTATTACTGCCTATTAGTGCATGTATTTTAAAAGGGTTATTTTTCATTTTTTGTAAATATAATTTTTGACAGTCTCGCTATGATTCATGGCCTGTTTTAAAGTCAACAATGCTCAGTTACAGTTGCCATTTCATGTTGTTAAAATATCCAATAAACTATAATATTATGAAAATTCATGATTGAGAAGAAATATACCTATTTATGGCCATTACAATTGACCTACTGAGCAATCAAATACAGTTGAAAATAATGGCAGAAACAACATGTATGTTTTTAAATTAGACCATTTGATTTGATATCTCTACACTAATTTTTGAGAATTAAAATATATTTGAAAAAAGCTGTCAACTTTCGAAAAGATTACAACTTGCTTAAGAGTTATTTATAGCGCAGAATTCAGTTTCAAAGTAATAAAAAAGACATAAGAGTGCTATATTCGGCATGCCGAATTTTATATACCCTTCACCATAGTAATGTTAAATATTCCCTTACTCTGTTATGTTTTCCAATTTCGCAACAAAGTACAACTTCATTATTACAAATATAATATAAAAATATAGAGATTTTTTTTAAAAATTTACAAGAAAATTTTTATAAATTTTTTACAAGAAATTTTTGATAAAATTAGCGAATATTTTTGTAATAATTATCGATATAATTTCGATAAATTCTTTTGTAAAAATTTCGTCGAAACTTTTCTATAAAAATTTTATAGAACATTTTTTTTCTAAAATTTTTGTAAAAGTTTTATTGAAATTTTTTTGTAAAAATGTTATCGAAATATTGTGTATATGTTATCGAAATTTTGTGTAAATTTTATCGAAATTTTTTTTTTAAATTTTATGGGATTTTTTTTTAAATTTCATCGAAGTTTTATAAAATTTTAGAGAATTTTTTATAAAAATTTTATCGCAAACTTTTAGTAAAAATTTTATCGATAATTATATTAAATTATCGATAAAATTTTCAAATCAAAGTAGAAATTTATTTTTTTTTAAATTTTATCGAATTTTTTTTATAAAAATTTTGTCGAATTTTTTTTTATAAAAATTTTATCGAATTTTTTTTTATAAAAGTTTTATCGAATTTTTTTTGTAAACATTTTATCGAAATTGTTTTTGTAAAAATTTTATCGAATTTTTTTTTTTTTGTAAAAATTTATAAAAAGTTTTTTGGCGAAATTTTTATCGAAAATTTTTTTAAAAATGTTATCGATCATTTTTATAAAAATTTTATAAAGAATTTTTTATAAAAATTTTATCGAAAACTTATTATAAAAATGTTATTGAAAATTGTAAAAATTTTATCAAAGTTTTTCGTAAAAATTTAATCGAAAATTTTTTCTTAATTTTTATCAAGAGTTTTTTGAAAAAATTATACAGAAATTTTTTTGTAAAACTTAGGACCTTCCTGCAATATATATTGCGTTAGAATATTCAGACTAAAGAACATTGGGTAGGTCATATTGATCCCCCATGAGGGTCTATCGGCTACCTCTATGCGTATTACTTTATTAAAAGACCTTTATTACAAATCAAAGCAGAAAAACCCTACCAACCTAAAAACAAACAAAAATCGACCCTCGTAAGCGGTTATTGATCCCCCGAGCAAAAAAAATATAGGTGGGCGTGGTTTTTGCCGACAACCTCGAATGAAATGCTCTGACGTTACTAAATTATATTAGCGAAATTTTCAAAACTATGCTCTCCTGGCGCCTGGGCAAAGTTAATTTCAATCCGAACACAGACGGACGAAGAGACGGACGAAGAGACGGACGAACTGACGGACGGGCGGACAGACGGACATGGCTTAAACAACTTTTAATTGTATAAGGATTCAGAATATATATACTTTATGGGGTTGGAAATGAATATTGTAGAATTTACACACGGAATGACATACTTATATATACCCTTTCCACCTGTGATGAGGGTTATAAAAATACACTAACAAATGAGAAAAAACCTAAAAGGGGTACAGGCAGATATTTAAGAAGTGTTTTCCACCTGTCACTGAATTGCATTTCGAGCATGATTGTCATCACTAGGAGACCTGTCAAGATACATTTTAGCTGGTTCTATGCTCATAAACTGGACACCTGTGCAATCAATTACGTGGTCTTAGCAAAAAAAGGACAAGTTATGTCATATAATATGTCTCACCGTACATAGTGGAGGTTTTGGCAAAAATGGAAATAAATTGGTAGTTTCCAAACGGGTAGCCGGATTACATTGAAATTTCACACAGCTATAGTAGAGCTATATTCAAACTCAAATTTTAGACTTACTTAGCCTTATATTGTTTAGAAAGCCTTATTCTGAACGCAATTTTTTTTTAATACCGACCATACCAAAGTTTTTAATTTTTTCCAAAATCTGACGGAAATCAGATTTGTCGTGAGGAATTCGTTTGACATTTCGGTATTTTGTATGAAATCAGACTTGTCGTAACGAAAGTCTGATACTGTATAAAAAATATTGTAAAATTTAATTTTTTTTTAACGATTCGATTTACAAAATGATTCGTTTAACGTTTCGTTTTAAAAAATGAGGCCTTTAATGTGTTATCAATTTCATTATGTTTCGCTAAAAAATTTTACATAATTTTTAAATGAAAAGCTCTGCAAAGGATGAGTATTTGAATTTTGAGTTGGTAGATTAGGTATAAAGGAACACAAATAACTTCAATACGTTGTAATGTTTGTGTTTTTTATTTACGAAAAATATATACAAGAAATCTCTATATATATTTTACTTTTTTCGCCTTCTGCCAGAAAATTAAGTGAAATATTTTGGAGAATTTTAATTTATATTAACATTGTAATACAAGCATTCTTCTATTAAGCAGAATATGTATGTATGACATAAAAACTTTACTTTTAAATGCAACCTTGTTGATTGCAATCTTCGGTTATTTCTCAATCAGTATTTTACTTCTTTCCTCCTTTCCCAATCGCCCACAAGTTTGAAGCTTAATTTGATACTAGAAAGAGCTGCTAAGAGTTTCGTTAGGCTGCAGAGGGCAAAAAAGAAAAAGAGTTATAAATTATTCAACAATTACCCATCGTTACATGTCTTCCTCATTTTGGCTGAATTTTATACTCATTTTTGCTGCTTTTGGTTATAGCAACAAGCATAGTTTGTACGTTGATGTTGTCTGTATTAACACTAGGACGACTTTAAATACATCTGGTAATGCCAGTTAAGCGTGGCAGAAGAAAAAGATTCTAGTGTTTTGACGTCGACAACTTCAAGATGACCTTTTATGGGTGATAGTGGGTTATATGGGCAATTACATTGCTTTACAGCAATTTTATCGCAATATGTATGTGTGTATGTATGTGTGTTTCTCTGCCATATGCTTTTAGTTCTACTTTTTGCATTCATTGTTCGGTTGGTTTCTTTTGTCTATTTGATTTTGGTGGGAAAATAAAAACTGCAAGCAAAATTGTAATGCTTTTAAATGCAATGTTTAGTCATCAATTTGACTTTGAAATTGATACTGTCTATTCGATATTGATGTTTAATATGTTAGTTTTAAGCTAAAGCTTTTTGTTTGTAGATTTTTCTTTAAAGCTTTTTAAGAGTTGAAAGATCTTTCCATAAGTATGGGTTGCTGGGATGGCTATTTGATTGGACATATACATGAATCAAAGTGATTGACAGGTCTTAGTTTTGTTGTCTTTTGATTCACTCATTCTTATAGAGATTGTGCTGTGTATAATTTTCGTTTTTTTTTTTTTTATTTGTATGATTTTTGGCGAGATAGAAGATGTTTCTTTAAATAATTGTTTACTGGCATGAATCTGTATGTTTATTACATCATAATATATATTAAAGACTATAATTACTTTAATAATATTTTATTGCATATCTGATATTGAAAAACTAAGGAGAAAATATTGTGATCCTTAATATTTGTTAAACAAATTGATTTTTTAGTCAGGCTTCAGTTATTTTCATTTATTTATTAAAAGAGTAAAATCAATACATGGCTAAATTTAGGAAGGAAATAAATATTGGCTGAGACTAAATATTTGAGACATAAGTAAGTTGATGATGCTAGTCTTATTCTGTATATATAATAAATAAAATATGTATGTTCGTTTGTTTGTCACAAAAGTATAGCTGCCTGCATCAGTGGACCGATCTTTCTTGAATTTTCACAGTTTATTATAAGATATGTGGTGGGTAACATAGGATATAAATTTTTTTAATTTATATTATCAAAGCAAATGTTTATCAACGCGTTACGTGGTAATTGTAACAGGTAGAACCTTAAAATTTTCAAGCGAAAAACCGGCTGGGTTGAAATAGTGGCGCCGTGTAACTGAAAAAGTAAAATAGGTACTCTCATAATTTAAGTTACATCTGGACAACTAATTTGTGCAAGTTTTAGTTGTTAACACTGCTTGATTAATTTTTTTAAATATGAAAAAAAAATCTATTTTGAAGTTGATCTCAAGATATCGTTTGGTACATTGTGGAACAAGATTAACGTGAGTACCTGCCTACTCGGCCTAACCTCACGGTGGTCTTACCACCGAGTGAAACTTAGGCGTAGACTAGCGCCCCCATTGTGTAGTATAACAACACTTTACGATTGCCACCAATCGCTTTTTGTGTGTGATACAGTCACAATGAGTAGCAATTTATATAATATGGCAAGCCTTTCCAAGGCAAGCCTAGATCCATATTGTAACCTCTAGCTTAGGGGTTTGGAGACTATCCAAACTCCGTCTGTTGAGAGTGCAACAGCACTCTTGATCGACTTGCACCTTACCTACATAAATCGATCTTAAACCACAACCACCACGTGTACCCCCGAAGGGGACCTCACCAATAACCGGTAACAGAGAGGATAGGCTCTCTGTGGGGCCACCGATTCCCGTGGTACCAGTCCTTTGGGCACTGGTCGGGCCTCGAAGAGAACCCGTGATTTTTACTCACAGACCTTTTCTTCCAGATTTAGGCTCTAGGAATCCTAGGGTCTTGTGCCCCTATTTTCCCCGAGTAAACAGCGTCAAAGCATTTGCCATTCCTGCAGTGACAATTGGAACCCCCGGGGGTATATCGTTTGGTACAACTGAAACATGAAATTTTGTTTTGTCCCGTAGTGAAAATAAGATAAGATCACTTACGTCAGTTGCGTCACATACTCGTATTAATCCGCCTAATTACGTATGTCGTAGTCGCGCCGAATCTTTGTCGTTTTTTAATTATGGCATTACCCATGTCTTTTGTGAGACTGAAATACGACTCTGTCGAATTCTATTACAAATTGTGGTATTTTGTAAGCTGTTTTTTATTGTGAAATTCGAGAAAAACAGTCGTAGTGTATTTTGCTGGTGACAACATCGAATTATTAATTTTTTTTAACAAACTAAAAAGAAAATGGATGTAAAAACGTAAGAGCATTTTCATCAATAATATTTATTAAATATTTTTACAAAATTAAATTTACAACATCTCTTTGTACTTATTTATGACTGAAAAAAAAAACAACACCAAAGCAATTTGAAAGTCTTGTTCATTTTATGACACAAAGTCCACACCTTGCTAAAGGGTACCACAAATACGAAGACAAAGTTTTAATAAAAGAGCAATGGAACACAATTAAAGAAAAGTTGAGCAGCATTGGTCCTCCCTCACGCGAGTCCAAGGGATGGATGAAAGTCTAGGCTGACATGAAGACAAGTGTTAAAAAGAAGCTTGTATTCAATAAGCAACAAAATTGTGGAACTGGAGGTGGTCCCTTTACACAAAAAGCTTTAACAGCCCTAGATCAATGAGCACGTCTAATCTACTACAAAAACACTCACGTCGAAAGTTTTACACAATGCCTATAAAATGTAAATTCGGGTTCGACTACGACAGTTGTCACATTTCGACTACCACATACTTAATTAGGCGGAATATACATAGTCTAGCGAAAGACAGAATGGATTGAAACAGCGGAAGAGACACTTCACAATTAAAGGGAACAATTAAACACTGTGTAATTTTTTAAGTCATGGCACCGTTTAGGTAGCGCTTAGGTAGCCGGGAAATTTTTCACTTTTGCGGCTACCTAAGTTCTACCTAAACGGTGTTAAGAATCATTCATAGGAAGTTCATATGTTCTAGAAAGTTGTTTATTGAGATCTTAGGTTCATTTTTGTAGTTGATTGTTTCCTTGAATTTTGAACGGTTTGCTACCTATGGACCTGAACAGGGGAAAAAATTGAATTCTTTAAAGTTTTTTTTCGATTTTGACCTTGAAGATGAAGTTTTTTGGATTTTATATGTTCACAATTTTTGTTCTTGATGACAAGAGCTACAACTTCGCCTCAGAGAGTATATCAAAATTCCAAACGGTTTGCAAAATATGAGCTTGACATCGAGGCCCCACATCTTTGAGGGCCTATAAAAAAACCTAGAGGACTTTGGGCAAAACTGGGAGACAGAGGTCTTTTTTTTTGGTCTTTTATCACGTAGTGGTGTCCGTATATGGTTATTTTTTTCCGTGTTAAAATAAAAGAAATCTAAACATACACACTGAGAGATACTATTCCAGAACACTTCTACCAATGTGTATAAAATTTTATATTTTTAAATAAAGTTCGCAGAAAAATTTATTTATTATTTTTGATTCATACACATTCAAATTATATACACATTTAAAAAAGGCTGTTGTATAAGCTATAAAAATAGTTAGTGAATTTTATTCCCTGCATATTTCAGATGTGTCTTATTTATATGATTTTTTTACTACAAATTTAAACCAATAATTTAGTGTAAGCATAACCAGCGACATTTAACTAAACATACTCTAAAATATCATAAAAGGTTTCATACAATTAAAATTAAAATATTTAATTTAATCACTTTGTTTTCTTACTGTGTAGTTATATATCATACAAATATATTGCAAATTTGCTAAAGCTCAATCTATGTTTTAAAAGGTTTGATAATAGCGCTACATTAAAACACTTCTAATTATATTCTTAATATTAGCAGTGCCCGCCACGTCGTGCGAGTCCTGATAATATTTTCCTCGATTTTGCTTTGAAAGTATTCTACACCAATTGTAAGACACTTACTTTTATAGTGCTTCAGTTATGGTTTATGTATTTACACTACATATAAAGGTACCCAGCCCTGTATAATTTTTTAAAATTTATAAATAATTCTAAAATTATTGTAAACCTCTGTAAGAGGTGTTTTAAATATTTTTATAATAATGTACTAATTCCATAAAGTAAAAATACAAATTAAGTACAAATTTTTTTCAACTGGCGCCATCTGTTTGACAGTAGTTTTTAAACTATCCCAATTTCAAAAATTAAAAAGGTAAGTTAAAAAATTAACCGTGTTGAATATAAAAGTGTTGAAAATATCCCAGTTTTACACCGAAAATTGCGTTTTTCACTGCTTTTTCTCCACTTTCTCTTGGAAATAAGATATTTTTGAGGAAAGAAAGGTATTCTATATTGGGACCAGGATGCTAAGGTACCTCCTCACAAAATTTTGTTAAAATCCATCCAGTAGTTTTTACGTGATGCAAACACAAACGAAGAGCAGACAGACATTCGGAAATGAGTTACTATTTTATTATATGTATAGATTTAATAATATTCTTATATTTTATGACAGAGCACATAAATGATCGAATACAATATAATCGATGTTGACGCAAAAATTAATTGTAAAACCGCATTTCATAATATATTTTTATAACAGCCTAATGCTTAATAGGAATAATTAAGTTATGTCCTAGAAGTTTATATGTCTCCCTACTTATATGATGCCTTAAGTTATCACTATAGAAAGATTGAAAATGCCGCCAGCATTCAAAAGTGTTTACTATTTAGTGAATAGTTTAGACAATGCAATACACAGACAAATAGATGTATAATTAACTGTAAAATGACCTTTGAAAGTCACACAAGTACTTATCATTGAAATACTAATAAACACTCAAAGCTTTTATTTTAATGTTTAAAAAGTCAATAATAAGCCATTAGACAGACAATAATGATGGTGAGACAAAGTCTCATAAGACATTAAAACATAAATAATGCCCAGGATATAAAAGCAACTAAGGACAAAGGCGGAATAATTATGCTAATATTAACGAACATCAAAGAGAACAACACTAAAGAAAATTTATATGCTATGAATTACACACTGTGTAATTTTTTAAGTCATGGCAAAATAACCATATACGGACACCACTACGTCATAAAAGACCAAAGCGCTTAGGTAGCCGCAAAAGTGAAAAATTTCCCGGCTACATAAGCGCTACCTAAACGGTATTAAGAATCATTCCTAGGAAGTTTATATGTTCTAGAAAGTTGTTTATTGAGATCTTAGGTTCATTTTTGTAGTTGATTGTTTCCTTGAATTTTGAACGGTTTGCCACCTATGGACCTGAACAGGGGAAAAAAGGTAAAAAAATTGAATTTTGAAAGTTTTTTTCGATTTTGACCTTGAAGATGAATTTTTTTTGGATTTTATATGTTCACAATTTTTGTTCTTTATGACAAGAGCTACAACTTTGCCTCAGAGAGTATATCAAAATTCCAAACGGTTTGCAAAATATGAGCTTGAGTAAATGATCATTTTTTTGCAAAAATGACATCGAGGCCCCACATCTTTAAGGGCCCAAAAAAAAAACCTGGAGGACTTTGGGCAAAACTGGGAGACAGGGGACTTTTTTTTGGTCTTTTATCACGTAGTGGTGTCCGTATATGGTTATTTTTTCCATGTTGCACTGTGTTATTTAAATATTTTCCAAATAGCTGAAAGTTAAAAATTAAATTATATTAAATTAAAATTTGTTGGTAAATTTTGAACTCAATTTTAAAATTTGAAAAATTACAGTTTTACGTTTCAAAATTCGATGCGATGTGATTTCAGTTTTTCTCCAAAATTCAATGCGATGTGATTTCAGTCTTTTGTAAAGGAATGCAGTATTGGAAATCTTTGGGTATTAGGGTCAGTGTGGCCAGTTTGGCATTTTTGCAGCTAAATTTAGTATTATTTTTTAAAATTTATTTTTCAATTACTTTTTTTAGCATTTTTGGCGTTATTTAATTTTAGAAAAATCATACAATAAATTTTGTATATTTTAAAAAAATACTACAAATGAAAAATACTATACATAACCTGACATGTACATACATACGTATCTGATTATTCTAAAATCTAAAGAGTTTACACCTTTCAATTTTATTAATAGTATTGCAGAACGGAGTTACTTTTTAGTTTATTTATGGGAAAATAAAAGAATTTTCAAAACAACATAAAAAATAATCGCTTTATCGGTAAAATATATATGTTTAGTTACTATAGCGATGCTTCACTCAGCAATTACAAAACAAAAATGGTCCAATTACTCTCCTGAAATTCAGGTTTGAAATTTTGCCTATATTTTTACAAAAGTAAAATTCAACATTTAGTCGTTTGTAGAAATAAAAATTATATAGTCGAGTTTATAAAATTTTAATTTTATATCGTACACAATAACATTTTATTAACACAGAAATTAACCTAAAATATTCTTAAAGTATAAATAATATTAAATATCAAAAATTCCGTTACCAAACAATTGCCTAAAAAATAATTCTTGTTTCAGTTGAAGGAAGAAAGTCTACACTTCTTGTTATAACATCCCTGTAAAAGTCAAAAATTCCGTTTACTTTTCTTATTAGCTACGTACTACCAAATTAAAAGTCTCCTGAAATTTGCCAAACCTCAATTTCTGGCTGTTTTTTACACATACTTCTTACAGACAACATAAATTAAGAGCTGCGTGCGAACTGGTCTTAAGTATTAAAAATGT
Source organism: Phasia obesa (assembly GCA_949628195.1). Classification (NCBI taxonomy): domain Eukaryota; kingdom Metazoa; phylum Arthropoda; class Insecta; order Diptera; family Tachinidae; genus Phasia; species Phasia obesa. Next base: position 52,498,170 of record OX451216.1, read on the forward strand.
TCTAGAATATTGCAAACCTGAAAAGGAATAGGAAAGGATAGGAAATAAAAAATAGCATATTAAATTAAATCAGCGTTACATTTTCTTTTGCTGATGAGTGTTCGATTGCTGCAAGTAGTAATGAATGAAAGTCACTCAAAATTCAGGTTTACATTTTGAATTGAACGTCTAAAAACTAAAAACGCGCTATCGCGGCTTAAAAGTTGGTATGAACAAAATATTTGGCCTTTAATAACAAAATAAGTTTTTATATCTAAATCCTAAAAACCTTTAAGTTTAAGGCTGATCGATACATATAATAAAATAATAACTCATTTCCGTCTGTCCGCTTTTCATTTGTGTTTGCATCACATAAAAACTACTGGATGAATTTTAACAAAATTTTGTAAAGAGGTACCTCAGCATCCTGGCTCCAATATAGAATAGAATTTTTTCAAAAATATCTCTTTTTCAAGAGAAAGTGGAGCAAAAGCAGTGAAACCCGCAATTTCCGGTTTACAGGTACTAAAATTTCCGTCTTAAATATTTTCAACACACTTTATTTTTGAAATTGAATAAATTTTGTATTTTATTTGCATTTTTACATTGGAATTGCTGGATGGATTTTACCAAAATTTTCCGAGGAGCTACCTTGATATCCTGATTCCAATATAGGAGAAAAACGCAGCGGAATAAACGCTGATTTAGTTTACCGATTTAGTTTACCGATTTAAAGGTACTGCAGACTTTAAGGCATCTTTTATATTTAAAGCAATATATATTAAGCAATATTGTGCAACAGATGGTGCCACCTTAAAATAATGAGTTAATCATTCCCTGTCTGTCTTTTACAGAGCTTTGCAATGATTTTGAAAATTTTAGAATTTTATATAAATTTTAGAATTTTATCCAGGGTTGGGTACCTTTATATAAAGTATATACCTAAGAGTATTAAAATTTTATGTGGATTACTTTCAAAGCAATATCGAACAAATTATTGTCAGGACGCACACAACATGTGGGGGCTTAGCTAGTAAAGAATATATTAATCAAAATATAATTTAGAATTTTAGCATTATTTTTTGCATTCCAAAGATTCCAAATCTTTTTTGGCATTTCTTAGCATATTTTAAATCAGATTTAGCTGCAAAATATATCTAGATCTGGTCATATTGATTAGGTGTTCTGATCTGAAAATAAAATTATTGGAATTTGTGTGATCTTCAAATTGCAGTATTTTTTTCTTTCTTCGAATCGAAATAATCAAAAACCAACTTGATCAATGATTTTTAACCGACTTCAAAAAAAGAAGGAGGTTATCTATTCGTCTGAATGTTGCTTTTTTATGTTTGTGCCCGCAGAACTCAGTCATTTCTGAACCGAATTTAAAAATTTTTTCTTACAGATTTTTTCCATTTTAAAAGAAGTTCAGAATTTTGAAAATTAAGGGGTGTCCCCATACAACATACGTGTTTTTTACATGTATTATGAAGCGTAAAGAGCACCCTTTTAAATTTTTAAAAAACTGCATATCACTATAGCTGCCAATAACAGAAATTAATAAAAAATTAACTTAAAAATTAAAGGGTGTCCCCATATGTGACGTCAATTTAAATATATGGACCATTTAAACCATTGTAGACAACCACTTGAAAATTGGACAGAATGTCCAATATTTATAATCAGAAACTAAATATTTATAATTAGAAGTTAAAGGGTGTCCCAATAATTGATGTAATTTGATGTACATTGCAAAACTTTTGAACCGTAACAGAGAGACGGTTGAAATTTACAAAGAACCTGTATATCTAAGTCCTTTATAACATCAAGTATATAATTTAAATTTGGAAACTAAAGGGTGTCCCCATAATTGATAAAATTTTACCTATCTAGCCTTATCTTTTGAACCGTTATAGACAAACACTTGAAAATTAGACAGAATCTCTACTACTATGTCCCGTATAATAACATTTATAAATATTTAAAGTTATAAAGGGTGTCCCAATAGTTGATGTAAACTTTTGAACCGTTTTAGACAAAGAATCTCTCCTTTAAAATAAGTGTTTAATTTAAAATTTTACATTAAAGGGTGTCCCCTAGGTGATATTGTTTAACTACATGGCCATATCTTTGGAACCGTTACTTTTTATTGCTGTGTCAGTAATAATAAGTGTAAAAAAATAAAGGGTGTTCTCATATCTGAGGTAATTTGTCGTATATGGCTTTATCTGCTGAACCGTTATGGATAGACATTTCAATGTACAGAACGTATATTACTATGTCCGTTAGAGCAACAAGTATAAAAGAATTTGATTTGAGTAGTATTTCTTACATATTACTTCCTTTTAAATTTTTAGTTAAGAATTGATGCACATGTTTTGTAGTCGGTTTTTTTTTACAAGAATTATTTTCTTTTAAAACCAATGTCTATTAACAGCTTCGGACTTTCATATTTTTTCTCAAGTTGAGGATGTAAAAGATTCCATAGTTACACTGAATTGATTATTTATTTAAGAAAAAAAATATTTTTTTTTTTTGATATATCTATTCGCATAACTATTTTAATACAAAAATTTTTTCCTATATCTATTTTACAAAATATTAGCGTCTAAATATGAATTAACAAGTGTAGCCACACAAATCAAAAAACAAACATCACCTCATCTAAATCACGGTTCCTTAACCGTTGAAGTACGAGTATGTATAAAATTAATATTTTGCTAAGAATTAAAATGCTCATATTATTGATTTTTTTAAACTGGATATGGTAAAGAGGTTGATCTGCTATCTCACCAGAATGCAAATTTAATATTAAACTTTTTTAAAAGCCCATACTACCAGAACAAATTTGCCTAAAACGATCGTAGCTTAAACAGAAATTAGGTTATTTAAATTATGTGATTATAATGAAACTGTGTGATAAAACAAAAACTATAAAATTAAATGTGAAAAATGTTGAGATTCTTACATCAACACAAAAAAAACATTTAAAACTGTTAGTTTAAAATAAATGACAACAACACCAAAATTTATTTTAAAGCTGAAACCTTTCATCATTAACATCGTGATGATGAGGTATTTGTATCAACGTCTTGCAGAAGATGTGCAAAACGTGATGTTTGTTAAGCAACAAACTGTTTTTATTATTTTCTTTTGGCCACAATTTAAGAATACCAAGCAAGCAAAAGCTAAAGTTGGCAAGTATAAAGTGTTAAGCTAAGACGAATGTTATAGTCTCAACACATAAAATAATTTTTAATTTATGGGGTAAAAAAAATATGATAAGAAGTTTACCGATAAATTTTTGAATAAAGTTCCAGTTTTGTTGCTTATTTTTTTTATTAATTTTTTAATATTTTTTCCAGCAATGAATTTCTTTTTCAAATATTTTGTTATAATTGAAAGTGAAAATATTATTTTATAAACTAACAAATTTTACTGACTTTTACAACCCTGTTCTGAAAATCACTACATAAAAAATGTTTGAAATCAAGTGACTTTAAATCGTTTAGGAAAATGATTTCAAATCACTTTTACTTATTTTTGCGAGTGCTTTGTTGTTAATTTTATAACAAACTTCTGGAATAAATAGTTTGAAGTGTTCTTTTATCATTTTTTTAGTAAAATTACGTTATTTATAAGAAAATTGCACATTTTTAAAAACTCCTCATTTGCAGTCATATTTTATACTATCTGTGCCCGCCACGTCGTGGGCATACTGACAATATTTTGCTCGGTTTTGCTTTAAAAAGTATTCGACACCAATTGAGACTCTTACTTTTATAATGCTTCAGTTATGGTTTATGTATTTAATTTATAAAAAGGTACCCATCACTCGATAAAATTCTTAAATTTATATAAATTATTGTAAAACTCTGTAAGAGGTGTTTAAAATATTTTAATAACAATGTAATTCCACAAAGTAAAACTACAAATTGTATTCAACTGGCGCCATCTGTTGCGTAATATTAAAATAAGAATAAATAAAAAAAAGTGTTGAAAAATAACCGTGTTGAAAATATCCCAGTTTTAAACCAAAACTTTCAGTACCTTTAAACCGGAAATTGAGTTTTTCACTTGGAAATAAGACATTTTTGCGGAAAAATAGTATCCAATATTGGTACCGAGATACTAAGGTACCTCCTCATAAAATTTTGTCTAAATCCATCCAGTAGCTTTTACGTGATGCGAACACAAACGAAAAGCAGGCAGACGGATATGAGTTCCTATTTTATTATATGTATAAATATATTATTATTATATTATTTCAATTTATTATAAATTAGTAAAACAATATTTATTTATAGTGTCAGCTGATAAACTTGTACTATTGTGAATAATCCATTTGAGTAAAATTCACAGTAGCATTATTTTCATCAAATGTGCGCCATAATACAAATGAAAATTCGTTCGTTCAGCTCTTTCGACTACAGTGAAGATCGAAAGTTGCTCATAGTAGGCGCCAATATCTCAACTTTCAGAAGTCAAATATCTTGTTATGCAATCACATTAAACTAAAGTTAACACAAATGAAGTTAATGGCAGCTCAAGTCAACTGGCTTATTTGATAAAACTCTACGCTCAGCTTATATTGCAAACTTCTACTGTACAACTCGGTTCTTAACCCATAATGGTGTTATGGAATTCAGTTAAGGGGCAATGTATCAGCTTTTAAGTTAGAAAAAAAAATTAACGGTTATATAAACAACTATAACATTCTCAAAGATCTGAACTTGCCATTAGTTAAAACAGAAAGAGCTTGAAACTGGTCCCAACCCGCTTATCCGTCACATCCTAAATGATCGTGACTGCACTAGTTAAAAAGGAGATATATTGCTTCTCTTGACCGAACATCAGTCAGGACGCCGACGACGTGGCGGGCACAGCTAGTTACTAATAAAAATGACTACGATGGTACTTAAAACCTTAGACCTGTATGAAATTAAAATAATTTCTATAAAAATTCACAAATACTTACATTTTCAATAAGATTTACAAACTAACACACACCATCGAAAGCAAACTTGTGTTCGATTGAAAATTCGTTGTACAACGAAATTTTCGACAGTGCGAATTTGACATTCGATTTTCGATGTTTGTTAGCCAGCGAAGATCGAAAATCGAATGCAACTCATAATAAGGGCCATTATTTCGTTTACTCATTAAGCTTTATTCTCCACTTCTTCAACAATTAGTCTAAGTTCATCTATCTACATGAGAATTTTCACAAATAATTAAAATACCTGTGAAGTCGTTGTAGTTTGGGTGAAAATGGGCCTCATGCATAAAAACGAGTAAAAGAGCTGAGTTGAGGCAGGTGAGCAATTGCTCGTAAGTCGAGTTCAATCAACCAGCAACAGCTTTAGGTCAATTTTGTATGCATAAAAATGAGTTCAAACCAATTGCAATTACTTGAGCAAAGGGAGATCAAATGTCTAATTGTTATTGAAGTGCAAACATGCCGTCAAGTGAAAGTGAAGTAGAATCAGAATTTCTTGCTGTTTGTTGTTCGATATCGTTTCCTAATTGCCATATATCAGTATTGTTGTAATCGTCATTGATAAGGATATAATCGTCTTTTAAAAATTTAGCTATGTTATGAAAAATGAAACAACTGGCTTTTACGTGGGGCGATAACTCTGTCGATACCCGAATTTTGTATTGAAGTATCGAAAATCTTTGCTTCAATTGCCGAAAACACCGTTCTATAATGACACGTTCTCTTGTAAACACTTTGTTGAATGTTTTTTCTATGTCAGTTGTTGGGTTTCGGAATGGTGTCATTAGCCATGGGCATATTCCATAGCCCTCATCCCCTAGAAGTAATGCATTGTTCGTTGCATTATTCTACAGAACCAGGCTAGACAAAATAACGCTTGTAAATTGTTCTTTTCCATCACAAGTTGCCTGCACATTTATAGAGTGAAAGCCTTTTCTTCAAGTATACTCATCGCTTTGATTTGTTGGTTTTTTTAATTTTTATATGAGTACAATCAATCACTCCCATTGCAAATGGAAAGCACTCGCTTGCTTTGGCAGATATACATAAGTTTCACAACTTCCGCAATAGTTCGCGACACAGTTGTTTGATGGACTCCAATATCTGCTATACCATTTTGGAATCCAGGATCTGCACAAAATCTTAAAAACAGTCGAATTTTATCAATCTTGCTTCTTCTGAACCCTCAAAAGAATAATTAGCCAACCAGCAACAACTATCATCAAACCTATGTATTTATCATTTTATTATTAATTATATAAAAAATTAATAATTAAGAATACAAACCTGTATAATTTTTTATCCTCACTTGCTAAATTTGTTTTACGCTGTTGATAACATTTTGTATTTCTTTGTGGCACAAAATATTCAGCCATGATTCCTTTTTAGTGTACGCGAGTCAATTATAAGGCAGACTCAACAAAATTTGAGCAAGAACTCACAAAAGAAAGCAAAAGCTTGTTTTTATGCATATGAAAATGAGCTCAAGCTCATCTCACTTACTTCAAACTGAGCACGACGAGATCAAATGTGAGCTGTGAGTAGAAGCAAATACTTCAAATTTTATTATGCATACGACAAGCACCTTTTAAATTAAAAAAATCGAGTCCGAGCTCAAGCTAGCGTTTTATGCATGAGACCCAATACCTTTTTCACTATAAATTAAAAAATAAAACCAGCTTTGCTTCGCTTAACTCATGTTGGAATTTTAATTTAATGCTGGCTATTTTCACTTAGTCGTGGTATTACTAACAAATAGGGAAATAAACTGCAAAATTTAAATCCTTTTTTTTTTCTTTATTTTGGCAATACCGTCCATGTATAAAAACAAAGCACACTAAACCAAAGCATTTAAAAATTCGAAACAGTATGATTTTATATTTATTTTTACACCTTAGACTTTGAGATCTGTAACCAATAGCGATTTGTTGCAACCCAAATGTTTAATTTAGTATACTGATTAGTTTGTTGCGGCTACAGAAAATATAAAATTCAGTTTATAAATATGTACTTCATACTCAGTTTAAACTTTAAAAATTTTGTTATCGTTCTTAGAAATTTTATTCTTGGGTGAAAAGTAACGACGACTTTACACAACGAAGATAAAAAACAAACTTAACAAAAAAAAAGAAAAAAAACAAGAATTTTTTGACATCAGGCCAATGCAGTTTTGCCTTATTTTGATGTGTTTTTTATTGTTGCTATTTCAAGTGCGCTATAATTGTTTTCATTTGTTCTTTTGGTTGGATGGTAACGTCTTTCTCACCAACCAGCCAGCGTAAATTCATTCGCATTTGCACATATTTTTGAGTGTCAATGTTGAGTGTTGAGCATTTGAAATGTTTGTGTGTCAGGTTGACACTAATGATGCTTGAAGACATGTTTTCTGCTTTTTTCTTCTTTTTTCTGCACTTTTTTTTTGCGAAGGAATTTGAAGTATAAAAATTCTGAGAATTTAGTTTTCATCTTGGCTGAGCAAAATATATTCGTATTTTTTGCGAATACCTACCAAAAATATTGTTATCATCAACAAACAACAGAAAAGTAATACCAACTTTCATTGTTGTTGCAGTTACAACACATTTTGTTCATGTTTGTTAGGATAGTGTAATCAAGCATGTTCAACTGTCAAATAAATTGTGCCACCAGCACTTTTACGAGATAAAGTTATTGCCGCAACAACAAGAACAACGTGAATAACATCGACAATGACAACAATAAATAGCAACAAATTATTCCCACAGATACCTCGACCGGTATGACTTTGTATGTTACAACTTTTTTGTTTGTTTGTTGTTTGTTTTTTGTTAAGGCACTTCTTTTGCTTGCTTTGCATTAACATCATTAGATTGTTGTACTTATTTCTTTAGTTACACTAATTTTTTCTCAATGGTGCAACTATTTACTTCTGTGAGCATTTACTCGTTTTTGTCTTCTTGCCATACAGAAATACTATGGAAACCAACTCTTCCCTTAAGTTGTTGTTTGAGACACATTGTCTGAACACGATTTAAAAGCGAAATGGTACAAATAAAAAACTTCATTATAAAAGCTGTGATAAACTATTGAATATATGATACGGGGCTTTTCATAGGAGACCTTTTAAACGAAAATTTCTTAAAATAATATTTTATACAATGACATTTGTAGTCAGGCGTTAGTTCGTTCCATTGCTTCAAAGAAAGAATAAATTAAATTACAAATTAGGTGATATTATTAAAGAAAAATTGTTTATGTTTACTTAACAAAGTTTGGTTTAATAATAGATTAGCATTAACTAAAAACGAATGTTGAAAGAAAACAAATAAGCAAAAAGTAGCTTTCATTGCTAACCGAAGGTTGGCTGAAGCAACAACAAATATAAGGTGGTAAATATTAAAAGTAAAAATATTAAAACAAGAGGGACGCTTTAGGTAGTGGCAGACCTCGTTCTCACCAACTGAAGATTGATGATTGAAAGCGATTTTTTTCGTATTCCTTTATCTGAGTTTGTAGATAGATACGAAGAGTGCTGATGATGCACGTAGCTGTCTAGAAAATGAACACTCCGCTCTGCTGGTGTCTAAAAATTAAATTTGCCCAATTTTTCTTTAATAACACAGTGCAACACGGAAAAAAATAACCATACACGGACACCACTACGTGATAAAAGACCAAGGCAGCGCTTAGGTAGCCGCAAAAGTGAAAAATTTCCCGAAAATTTTTAAATTCATTTCGGCTACCTAAGCGCTACCTAAAGGGTGTTAAGAATCATTCCTAGGAAGTTCATATGCTCTAGAAAGTTGTTTATTAAGATCTTAGGTTCATTTTTGTAGTTGATTGTTTCCTTGAATTTTGAACGGTTTGCTACCTATGGACCTGAACAGGGGAAAAAAGGTAAAAAAATTGAATTTTTTAAAGTTTTTTGCGATTTTGACCTTGAAGATGAAGTTTTTTTGATTTTATATGTTAACAATTTTATGTGTTCTTTATGACAAGAGCTACAACTTTGCCTCAGAGAGTATACGAAAATTTCAAACGATTTGCAAAATATGAGCTTAAGGAAATGATCATTTTTTTGCAAAAATGACATCGAGGCCCCACATCTTTGAGGGCCCATAAAAAAAAACCTGGAGAACTTTGTGCAAAACTGGGAGACAGGGGTCTTTTTTTTTGGTCTTTTACCACGTAGTGGTGTCCGTATATGGTTATTTTGCCATGACTTAAAAAATTACACAGTGTGTAATATCACCTAATTTGTAATTTAATTTATTATTTCTTAAAAGGAATAGAACGAGCTCAAGCTTGACTGCAAATTTTATTATATGTACTATAAATAGTTCGACTAATAAATTTTTATCTAAATAAACGTAAAAACAAGAGGATGAATTTTAATAAAATTTTGAGTGGAGATACCTTTGTTTAAATATAAATATCAATCAAGGCAAAGAGAAAATAGAGATAAAATAATGAAAGAACGCAATTTCACCGATTTATTTTTAATGCAAACTTGACACCAACGTTTATATTTGTAAATGGGATACTTTAGACAGTCACCCCTATTATATTTGGCGTTGTTACTCTTAATCCGACATCACTTTGTATCGACATCGTCATGAATTCGATTATAGCCACCAAACCAAATGTTCCCATTTCATAAAGAATTCGTACCGACTAGTCGATAAAATCTTCCGATTTCGGAACCGAAATATTACCGAAATCGTAACGATTTTTATATGAAATGGTTGACACGACTTCGCAACGATGTGTAGTTACAAAATCGCAACGATATGTAGGTACGAAATCGTAACGACATTTAGGTACGAAATCGCAATGACATCTAGGTTTTTCAGTTTTCACACAAACTACCGAAGTGTCTTAACGAATTCGTTACGATAAGTGTGATTTCCCACAAACTACCGAAATGACTTAACGAATTCCTTACGACAAGTCTGCCTTCAGAAAAAATCGAAAGCTTTGGTTTAGTGGTTATTTGATGTTCCCTAGCAGTATTATGACGACGTCGACGTGTTATTGTCAATTTAAGCCAAATACACACATATCTATTCTTTTATTTTGTTTACAATTTTTATTGTAAATTTTAAAATAAAAAAAAAAAAAATAAATAAATTAAAAAAAGTCTAGTCATTTAGACAGGATTAATCAGACAGAAGTCTAATATACATACATATTTCAACTACCGGATGGGAAGTGTGTAAAAAACGCAATTTCTTTGTACTAGGTTCCAAAATTATTTTAGGTTGAATAAATCAGCATTTAGGCATGTGCTAGAAGCAGTGTCAGAAATTTGTAGAAGATTTTCTATAGCCTCTTCCAGGGGGCTAAGCATAAATTGTTTATCCTTTTGCCACCCATCCTGTGATCTTCTTGGAGGGCTAAAGGAATTTTATGCAACAGCAAAACTATGCCACAACTCGTTAAAAATACTGGGGCTACATCCTCTTTGGAAGCGCCTTGCAATGAAATGATTTGTTTCGATTTTGAAATTGTAAATTTTGTTTTTTATTTTTAAATCTTCTATAAAAACCAAGACCAACATAATTTCGACATAACATTTGCTTACAGAATACCAAATAAAAATAAACAGTCGTCGATAAATGTTCAGGTCGACAAAGGGAATACCATGTTAAGCCCGTCGACACAAAACATCGTCGTATTATGTCGACGACGCCAAAGAGAATAATGCTGACTATTTATAGAACTCTACAATTACAGAATTTTATATAAAATGTTTGTTGCAACTTCCTTAGTAATTACCCAGAGATGGGTGGTTATACACAAAGTAAATATATAAATCATATCGGCAGCACTATAATAGTAATTAAACTAAACAAAATTAGCAAACTAAGAAACAAAACAATGTGAACTGACTGGGTTTTATTAATTTTTTTACAACATTTTCTAATTGTGAATTTGTCTCAAAAAATCTCCAGATATGTATTTGGTAGTAAATAGCTAAATTTTTTATGCAAGTATTTTTGAGTAATTTAGAACTTAAAACTCATGGAAAACCCCATGTATTTATTTTTCAAAAACGTTTGTAAACTAGAAGTTTTCAACTTATAAAAATTTCCGTTTAAGGTTTCGTTTTGTTTTTCTCTCTCCAATAATATTGGGTGTATGAATAAATTTCCGTAGTTTTTTTTATTATTAGAAATGAATGTTTATTTTTAAATAAAAGTTCAATGTATTACATTCAAAGTATTGTTTACCGGAAACTATAGTTTTTCCATGTTTTCAGCTGTTTGCATTCAAAATGCAATTCAGCCAATTTTTAATACCTTACAGTGAAATGAAGCATATTTCAGCTAAGCCATGCTGTATACAAGGAAACAGTAAGTTATTAGGCGAAATTATATATCTATTATTATCTAAATAGTTTTTAACTGGTCGTGCTACATGAGGCCGAGCACTGGCATGATGAAAAGTTATGGAATCGCACAGTCGTAGATTCTTTCCTTTTTTTTATTCAATGCTCTCTTCAAACTTGATATTTTCACCTTGATTTAATTGCTCATAATATATTCCACTGAGTACTTAACTAGGCGCAATGGGTACTTGGCTTCGTTGTAGAAATTCCTATTAGCCGGGCTATATATAGGGTGGTTAAATTTTAAGGGCCGATGTTGAATGTGAATCACACCTGGAAAGATACACAATTGGGCAATGTTCGACAAATTCAATGGCCGTGTTATCTCACGTCGTGGCGATGTCTATTGGCCGCCAAGATCTTGAGATTAGACACCGTTGGACTTCTTTCTTTGGGGTTATTTGAAAGAAAAGGTGTATTTCGATAAGCCAGCAATAGTTCAAGAGCTAAAGGATGAGATAATTCAGCACATTAACGGCATAGAACCTCAATTATGCCTCAGCGTCATCGAAAATTTGGAGCATCGGCGGGCATTTGGTCGATATTTTGTTCCATAGATAATTAAACCATAAAAAGATAATTAAAATAAACAGAAATGACAATAATTTCCTAAATAATTTGTGTGATAATCAACATCGGCCCTTAAAATTTAACCACCCTTTATGAGAATATTTTTTTTTTGATTATCATCATTGAACCCAAAACTAGCCGCTGCAGAAACGAATTCAAGCAAGCAATCTGCTTCTTGTTGGCTCTGTGATTTTAACATCGCACGCTGTGATCTTTAGCATCGTACGCCGATCAACAACAATTATTTTGAAGAGGAATAATACACAAAAAAAAAACTATTCAAAAACCTGTCGCACTTTGATTTTATTAAACGCCATTCAAAGTATGAATAAAACATGTTCGAATGTTGTTAAAACTTGTTTAATCACCACAACTGAATAAAATTAGAGTTCGTCATCACAATGATGATATCCTTAATAATTTGCATAGCCTCCAAATCACTATTTTAAACATGATGTGTTAGCCGGAACGAGCCTTATCATATTCATTTAAATCACCACTTTTAAATTTTGCAAATAACTTATGTCAACTTTCTTCAGCTAAAGCATGATGACGTGGGGGATATTCTTAAAAGAATAACTAAGAATTAAAACTTTTCACAAATGCTCTTTCCTTGGTATCAAGCTCTCTATTTTCACACTTTTAAAAGTAATGAAATTTACGTTTTAAAAAAACGACATAAGAAAGCCTTGTGACAGTATTATGGACTGCTTATTAATGCAGATATCCAATAGTATTTCACATGAGAGTCAAACAAACAACTTATTGCACAGAGCAAAACAAGTGAAAACAAATAACAAATGAGACATACATGTTGCAAGAGATACTAGAGAAAAAGAAACAACAAAAATAAAGACTACAACTATTAAGCGACTTCCACAACATGCACATTGTGTCTCATACAATAAATATGCAACACAAATCCTAAGCAGCACAAGCAATAACTAAATAGAGTAACAAATGGGGCAATTGCAACTGCGAGACACAGCGTCACATCCACTTCAAGTGCAACCCTATGAATAATACAATAACAAAAAGAAAAAAAATGCAACCCAAAAGTGTCGTGCGAATTTACTTTTTTGGATTTATGTTGCAATTATGTTGTGTTGTGTTGTGTGTCTGTTCAAATACCTACAAGTACTTGTAAACGTTATTCCTACATGCCCTCTTCTCGTGAACTAGAGAAAATAGAATAAATGCATGTCTTGAACTGGACCTTTAGCTTCTAAAGTTTTGAACATATTATATTGCTTTTTTGTCGTTTTTTTTTTTTTGTTTTTAGTTGTGATTGCATTTTTGTAGTTGCAGGAAATCAACGTGCACTGGTAGTGACTTTATAAGGGGACAGAGTGCATGTATGAGTAGCAAAACATATAAACAATGTATGAGTTAAATGCTTTTGCTTCTTCAAAGTGTACGAATTTTAAGCCTTCCACACACTCACTTAAACACTTGCACTAGCAACTCTACTTAGTCATTACAACAGCAAAAAAAAAAAAAAAAAAAATAAAGCAGATTTTTAAAGGAATAATGTTTGTTCTTAGGATAGTTCTTAAAGGAATTTAAAAATTGGTTGGATTTGCTTCGCTTGATAATGATGTCCTCGCATCGAAAGCGCCTACCAATCGTACCAAACCAACAGCCAGTAACGGCAAACTTCACCGAAAATCATGACAAAAGCATTTAAAAAATTCAACAATTATTTCGTAGCGAGACTGTTTTTCGTAGCTTGTTGTTAATGATGAGATTGTATGCAGTATTGCCGATGTAATAACTTGTATATATCCATATCATATCATATCTATACATATAATAAAATAGTAACTTATTTCCGTCTGTTTGTCCGCTTTTCGTTTGTGTTCGCATCACTTAAAAACTACTGGATGGATTTTAACAAAATTTTGTGAAGAGGTACCCTAGCATCCTGATTCCAATATAGGATACTTATCTTTCGCAAAAATATCTCATTTCCAAGAGAAAGTGGAGAAAAATTAGTGAAAAACCCAATTTCTGGTTTAAAGGTACCGAAATTTTCGGTATTAAAATATTTAAAAAACCTTTTATAGAGCTTAACAATAATTTTTAGATTTTTTTATAAACTTTAGATTTTAGGGATGGGTACCTTTATATAAAGTAAATACATAAACCACAACTGAAGCATTATAAAAGTAAGAGTCTTACAAACCCAGTGGAAAACTAAAGAGGCCTTCTCACTTCAGGCCTTCTGTAAAGCATGCTTAAACCTTCTCTCGGCTACAGTCATCATTTTTGTGTGCCATCCAAAGATGGTCTTCTAGAAGGCCTTGTCTTTTTCTTCTAACAGATCCAGTACACATTCCTACTTCGCTTCTCTTAGTAGGTAAGTAGGAATGTGTACTAATTTTGTATGGCAGAAACATAATTTTCTATTTTTAGATTTCTCATTTATAAAACACAAAAGTTCATTGATATGCCCTTTATCTACTTCAATGCTGCCTGCGATTGAGATGCTTCGATATACTGATTGGTATTCCCTTAGTCTATCAGCCTGGTGGTTGAGGGTTCGAATCCCAAAAAATGTTAATATTTCAATTAAAAATAAAAATAAATTAATAATCAAATTAGAACAACAATAAAAAAATCTTGTCCCAGAACTTTTTTTAGTTTTTGCTATGAAAAGCCTTCTAAGAGGATTTAAATTAAAGACCTTATAGCAGACAATGTTCGGAAGACCTTCTGGAACGCTTGCCGGCAGAAGCGAGAGTGGAAGGCCTGCACCGCAATGACAACCTGTGTAAAAAAGATATGAGAATGGAATCCAAACGGAAAGCCTTGTGTCTCTAAAAAAAGGAGTAAAGAGGCCTTAGAAGGCATTCATACTCTTTTTCTTTATCGACTGGGAAACATTGTCAGGACGCCCACGACGTGGCGAGCACAGCTAGTTAGAGTTATAAAGCCATATAGTTATTACAATTTGTAGGTTGTACCAAGTACCAGAATTCACGACAAGCATTCGTGATATTAGGAGAAAACTAACTCCATTAAATAATGCTATGCAAGAGTTTTACTTTATTAATCCAATTCAAAGCTGAATTTAATGGGCTTTGCCCAGGATATTGCAATGTTAAATGGACCACGTTTAAATCATACATTTGAATTATGTTGGAGGTACTCCTTATCTCTCCTATGGGATATATTTTATATGCGTACTGGGACAAAAAAATATATATATTTTTGCTTCTTATTTCTCGTGTGAAAAAAGTCCATATCTATAAAATCATAAGTCGGTGTCCTAGGTCATTAAATAATATACCATAAAGTATCAGATTAATTTAATCTTTTAGATTTCTGCATTTTTTCCTAATGAATGTGTATGTTTTTTATACAGTCGTACTCACTTGAATATTTCAGGGAGCAGAACGGAAAGAAAAATTTCAAACAAAAACAGAAACATTATGCAGTTATTCAGTTGTGCAGTTGTGGAGAATGGAGTGACAAGTGCATGTTGTCAACCTAACTAAGCATGTGAACAGTTGGTATTTATGTTACTGCTTACATTACTGCTGCCATTGCTGTCCCATCTTTACAATCATTTATTAAGAGAATTTTTGGCCTTCTTGTCATTGTACATTATGAGTAATTGTCTTTTATTGTCACTTATATGCACACACACACACACATTCATACATAAGTAAAGCTTTAATAATGTGTGTAGCTTTATGTTGCATGCATTGTTTTTGGTTTTCTTTTGATGGATTTATATTATGCTGCATATAACTTTATATGGAGCATTTTTTCTTGCAGCTATTTTTTTTTTCAAGGAATGCCTTAATGCCCTAAGGGGAGATTTTTTATATGTATTTTAAAGTTTCATTATATATTTTGTTGTCAATTTATAGCCTTTTGCAACCAACAAACTTGATGTACAATAATGATGCTGTATATCACAGATGTGCATTCTATGTATGTACAATTTGTGGTGATAATGCCAACATCTCAGATGTTGGATTTTTTTCTTGTAAAAGTTTACAAATCCCATTTTTCAAAAAAATATTTTATAGTTTTTAAAGACACATATTGAGTAAAAGCATTAAAAAAGGAAGGATGATATTGGTTTTCTGCCAAAAATATCCAGGTTTTTTTCTCAAATGTCAACACACACAAATAGAAAAAATTATCGCCGGTTAGATGACGTATCATCGGAATTATGACATCAATATTGCGACAAGTAGCATCAATAAGAAAAAGAAAAGTGCCATCAATGTAGTAACAAACTTCTTCACAGTATTTTGTCACATTTGTGGTGCCATCTATTTTGTGACTGCAATGTCATCATATCAATTCTATATTTTGTATGCTATGATGATCACAAATGTCATCAATAAGAAAAAAAAACTGGCATCAATATTATAAAAGTAATCATAGAATTTTGTCCTATTTTACGTGTCATCTGTGTTATGACCGGAATGTCACAGATCGATGCCACATTTTTTATATTATTAATAGGTAAAATTTATACACATATCATGATGACAAATGTCATCAATAAGAAAGAGAAAACTGGCAACAATATTATAAAAGCCATCATAGAATTTTGTCCTATTTTAGATATCATCTATGTTATCACTACAATGTCATCAACTCAATGCCATATTTTTTATGTGCTTAATAATTTTACAAATTGGTATTATCAATTACAACTTGTCAAAAAATTTTAAGTTGAATTTAAATTGTGTTACAACTCTGTTGTAGTTTATAACCCTGTGTTAGTTCGATTAACAAAAGTTTAAAAAAAGATACAACTCATGCAGCAATCTACCCAATCTTACTAAAACAAAAAAAAAAAGTAAATTAAAAAAGTTTATATTTTTCATATTTTTATAACCAATTTAGGTATTAAAACGTGAAAAAGGTTATAAAATGACGATGCATAACAAATTTTTATGTTTTGCATTATTTTAGGATTAGTTGTAATGAAATTAAACCCACCAATAAAATAAATAATTCTCGCAAAAAAAACCGACTTCAAAACAGATAGAAGGGCACAAATTCTAAACTAAAAATGTAAGAAGTAATCTGTAAGAATTATATTAAACCAAATAAAAGATGCGCCAAAATTAGAAGGAAAAAACGTAAAGACTATGTGAATGTCAAGCCTCTCCCTATTACTGTTCAAAAGTTAAGCAATTTTCAGCAGCATCCGTCTTTTATGGGGACACCATTCAAGCCTCTGTGTATAACGGTTTCAAAGATAGGGTCATATAGATCAAATAACATCACCTATTGGGACACCCTTTAATTTATAATTTTAAATTGAAGACTTGTTGTTATAGAGGACTTGGCCACAAAGATTCTTTGTATATTCCAACTATCTGTCTATAACGGTTCAAAAGGTTGGCCATATATATCAAATTACATGAACTATTGGGACACCCTTTACATTATAATTCCAAATGTTTATATTTGTTTCTGCCTAATTTTTAAGAGTTTGTGTTTAACGGTTCAAAAGATAGGGCCATATAGATCAAATTACATAATTTATGGGATCACCCTTTAATTTCTAAATTCTAATTGTATACTTGCTATGGTGGCATTTGCAATACAGGTTCCTTGTAAATTTCGGCTGTCCGTCTATAACAGTTTAAAAGTTTGACCACATACATAGACTTACATTAACTATTGGGACACCCTTTTATTTCCAAATTCAAATTTTATACTTTTTGTTATAGCGGACTTAGCAATACAGGTTCTTTGTAAATTTCAGCGGTCTGTGAACAACTGTTCAAAAGTATGGCCATATACCTCAAATTAAATTAACTATTGGAGCACTCTTTAATTTAAAATTTTGAATATTTAAACATTTTATTATAACGGTCATATTAATCGCTATTCTGTAAAATTTTCAAGGCTTTGTCTATAACGGTTCAAAAGATAGGCCCAAATAGGTCAAATTACGTAACCTATGGGGACACCCTTTATATTTTAAACTAATTTTTTTATTAATTTTTGGTGCTGGGAACTAAAGCGACACGCAATTTTTTTAAATTTTAATTTGGTGCCCTTTACGGTTCTTAATACACGTAAAAATCATGTAAGTTGTGTGGGGACACCCTTTAATTTTAAATATAATGAACTGTTTTTAAAACGGGACCAAACTGAATGCATAACCTTTCAAATAAAGACAAATTTTTATCACTATTTGAACGAGTAATCCAAAAATTTAATTTCTGCCATTTACCATCGTTCCAGCCTAAGGTACTCGTACATGTGCATATATACAAAGCACATACATACAAAGCACAAGAACAACTACCTGCTATACAACCTATGACTAAAAATAGGTTGATATATATATAATCATATTAAATAAACATACAAACTCAAGAATAGATCACTTTATAGTATTACACAGTGCAACACGGAAAAAAATAACCATATACGGACACCACTACGTGATAAAAGACCAAAAAAAAAGTCCCCTGTATCCCAGTTTTGCCCAAAGTCCTCCAGGTTTTTTTTATGGGCAATCAAAGTTGGTGGGCCTCGATGTCATTTTTGCAAATAAATGATCATTTACTCAAGCTCATATTTTGCAAAGCGTTTGGAATTTTGATATACTCTCTGAGGCAATTAACAATTTTTGTTCTTTATGACAAGAGCTACAACTTTGCCTCAGAGAGTATATCAAAATTTTAAACGGTTTGCAAAATATGAGCTTGAGGAATGATCATTTTTTTGCAAAAATGACATCGAGGCCCCACATCTTTGAGGGCCCATAAAAAAAACCTGGAGGACTTTGGGCAAAACTGGGAGACAGAGGTCTTTTTTTTGGTCTTTTATGACGTAGTGGTGTCCGTATATGGTTATTTTGCCATGACTTAAAAAATTACACAGTGTGTTAGTATAAGCGATGGAATATCAGTTTAATGCAATTTTGTTAAACTGATACAAATCACTTAATTTTCTTTTTTATAAAATCATTTCAATGTCTATAGTAAAACAAAACTATGCCTATGGTTAAAATCAAAACTGAAAGTTCTTTAATATTAAACACAACACTTCTTCATTACAACTTTGAAGTGTTTGGCAGAAGGCAGAAATAAAAACGTAATAATTGTTATAAAATAATTGCGCTAAAATTTATATTTAAAGATGAATGTCTAAAAGGAAAGGCAAGATACATACATACATACAACTTACTTACCATTGAAACATTATTTCATTGCTACATACATAAATGTAGTGAGAAGGAACGCCGGCTAAGCCCAGGGGCGGTTCTGTAAAATAATAATAATAAACCACACAGACTGCTGACTGCTTGCGAAGCTTTGGTAAAAGTAAGAAAATCCAAGTACAATTTATAAGGAGATCAAACAATATTTGCCAAGCATAGATGTTGATTAAAACAAATTGATATTATCACGTTCTAATAGTTGGAGGGAGGTAGTTTTTTTTCCTTGAAAATTATTATTATTTTTTATTATTATTGGATTACAGATTAAATTGAATTTTGCGTTGTTTTTTTATTGTTTTTAAAAATTCTTTGTTGTTTTATCACTCTTAATATTTAACACATGGCATATTATTGAGTTTTTTCACATTTTTTTAAATAATTATTAAATTTTTATACAATGAGCTTGTTTTTACAGTGTAACACATAAGCTATTGATTTTTAAATATTTTTAAAGAAAGACTTAGGGTCTTATGCAAAAAAAACTTAACTAAGCTTGGTAAACCATTATTAAGGAAAACTCCTTAACATTTTATGCAGACCTTAACAAACCTCTGGTAACTGTAGATATGTAAATGTGACTTTTTCTTGTTTTATTCCTTTTGTTCACCTTTTGTGAAGTAAAATTTTGTGAAACCTTTCTAATAAAAAGAACATATATACCAGACATGGGGGAATTCAATTACATTTTAATTACAATTACAATTACAGGTAATGTGTAATTGAAAATTTCCAATTACTAATTACAAGTAATTGTAATTGAAATCAGCGAATAATATCAATTACAATTACTTTTAATTTTTAATTGATAATTGATACAATTACAATTACAAAATTTCCAATTACAATTACATGTAATTAGCAATTACATGTGTAATTAATTACAAAATGTAATTAATATCCCCCAAGTCTGATAAATACATATGTAGATTTTCCTCTTACTATTTCTTTTTATAATCGGCGCGATAATAAAAAGAACAACTTGTATTTATTTATGAAATAAAAAACGGATATTTTTAATTAAGTGAGAAGAATTTTTAAAATTAATTTATATTTTATGGGAAAATTAGTTTTTGTAGGTCATTGTTGTATTTATAATAAGGGGTGATCCAATTCGAGGTTCCCTACTTTTTGAAAGAAAAAACAAAACACAGAAAAATCAAATTTAATGGAGAATGATTATCATTGGAAAGAACATTCTTTGGCATTTATTTTTTGAAGATTATGTCCATCCGTTGAGTCTTAATTTTCGATGACTCGTTCGAGCATTTCGAGTGGTAACTGGCGAATGACACGCGTGATGTTTTCCTCCAAGGCCTGAATCGAAGCGGGTTTGTCCGCATAAACTTTAAACTTTACATATCCCCACAGGAAAAAGTGTAACGGTGGGATATCACACGATCTTGGTGGCTCACCGAAATGTTCTCACAATAAATCCATTAATTGATGCGATGTGTGGAAAATAGCGTCGTCTTGTTGAAATCAAATGTCGCCGAGATCACGAGCTTCAAATTCAGAAATCAAATAGTCGGTTATCATGGCACGATAACGGTCGCCATTGACGGTTACGTTCGCACCGACATAATTTTTAAAGAAATATGGACCGATGATTCCACCGGCCCACAAACCACACCAAACCGTTGTTTTTTCTGCATGAAGTGGCAGCTCTTGAATCGCTTCAAGGTTGCTCTTCGTCTCAAATGCGGCAATTTTGTTTGTTTACCCATTGAGCCAGAAATGGGCCTCATCGCTAAAAACGTCGGATCATCTTAGAACTTTTCAAGAGCCCATAGAGCGTAGCGATTCAGGCGTAAGTCTTTTCATTATAAAATGCCAAACAATACTAAACAAAAATAACACGACACCATGACACGACTCACACGTGATCTGTCAGAAAAAGGCTATTGAAAAAAGTATCTCTACTTGAATCACCCTATATAACGGGCTATATTCGTGCAAGGTTTTATAAGAAGAGAATTGCTGCCTCTCGCTTGCGGTTAGGGAGGCAAAAAGCAAAACTTATTTTGAAGCTAAAAGTTTCTCGAGGATTTTTCGAAAAAGAAATCTGCTTAATTTCGTAAACAACCCAAAACAATTAGCAAACGTTGCTCAAGTATCAAGTGTCATAATGAAATGGAAAAGAAACCTAATCATAAAACGGCTGTCAAAATTCCTCACATATCAAGCATATAAAGATGAATACCTCTACAAATGTCATGAGCATAATTGATACAAATTACACGGCTGTTGTTCCAAGATCAATAAAAAAACTACTGTTGGATTGGCAGCAGAAATATTAAAAAAGTCTTATTTAATATCAACTTTAAATTTTTTAAGGGCTATGGTCTCTTCACTGAAGTATATATTTTATATAGAGGTGAAGAACTTTAAAATGGAAATAAAATGGATTAATATATTTTTATATCTATTGAATTTTAATTATATAATTTTATTTCATTAATGTTTAAATGTGACTGTAATATTCTGACGATTATTATTTCTGACGATATATAGACTAGGGAAGGTAATTTCATCAGTTGTTAAATTGTAAATCTGTTCAAAAATAGCTTAAAGAATTAATTTAAAAAATATCTTGTAACCTATGAGATACAACAAACTTGTTCTTATATCAGAATTTCCAAGAAGAAGATCTAAAAAGTATGTCCAGCTACGCAAAAAACTGCTAAGTTTAACATAGAATTTCAAATTTTAATAAACTTGAAAAGAGTTATGATTGTTCCTGCTAGATTTTCAGTTCTAGTGTATGAACATTTATTTTTTTACTTTGCCATACGTAGTATAAGGTAAAGCAAGGTATATTTATCTTGCTAAGTAGTGTCGTCCACCCGCCCAGCTGATTTAGTAGTTCGACATGTCAAAAGTTGTATGTGTTTAGAAATTTTATAGTGCATAAGTGAGAAAGCAATAAAATACATATACGCCTTCTCAATTTTCTTCTATGTTTTTTGGCGTTTCTACTAACTACAAAGCAACAACAAAATACCATGTTGGTCTTGTATTGCTGTAGTTGTTGTAGGGACGCCAATACCTAGTAAAATAAATATACCTTTAGGTAAAGTATAGTAATCATGAAAAAAATGGAGGTCAGGATTTTGACGGACTTATACGTTTTGACGTCTCCTGAATCCATTTTCCCTATTTTCGCTATGATTTCTGTGGTTGTGTATGCCACTATTTTTGTCGAGTTTGTACAGCTCATACCGTTTGACATACCAAAATGAAATTTAGTATATTTCTTTGGTGTATAGTGATGAAGAGCTGTATAGTTTTTGGGTATAATCGGGATGGGGCAAGGGCCAGTTTCCTTACCCTTAAATTTTGTGAACGCTCTAAAGGTCGTACCGTATGACATATTAAAATGAAATTCAGTATGTACCTTTAGTGTACGGAGATCAAGAGCTGTATAAATTTTTGGGCCTAATCGGGAGGGAGCAAGAGGTAGTTTACTTAAAACCCCAAACCGAAAATTATTGATTTTTCGATTCGAATAAACTTTGAACTTACATTCTTTATGTAATATTTAGATACAAAATATCTCTTTCCATTGGGCATGGTAAAGTTGAGTGTAGGCCACTTCATATTTTTCAATATACTACATTTCGTCTTTGGAACTGTTTGCGAGCTAATATATAAAAAAAGAGCAAAGATACTGTCTTAAAAATTATTTGAAATTGCATTTTACATTGTCTAAATATTATTAAAGTCGAATATTTGAAATTTTATTTAGTCAAACTCTTTATTTTAAATACAGATGAAAAAATTTTTAATTTAATCTTAAGAGTTCGCTTTCATAAATTAAATTACAAATTAGCTGATATTATTAAAGAAAAATTGGGAAAATTTAATTTTCAGACACCAGCAGAGCGGAATGCACATTTTCCAGACAGCTACGTCCGTCATCAGCACTCTTCGTATCTATCTACTTAGGGTAGTGTTTAGTTGTAAGCATCATCTATTTAACCAGCCAAATACAGATAAAGGAATAAGAGAAAACTGTATTCAATCAACAATCGTCAGTTGGTGAGAACGAAGTCTACCACTACCTAAAGCTTCCCTCTTGTTTAATAGTTTTACTTTAATATTTACCACCTTATATTTGTTGTTGCCTCAGCCAACCTTCGGTTAGCAATGAAATCAATTAAAGTCTTTATTTGTTTTAATTATATTTCTTATTTTCATTACTAAATTTTTCAATTCAGTTTTTCTTGCCAATTTTTTATATATGTATGTACCTTTTCCGCTGTGGCTCCTAGAACCAGTGGTTGTGAAATATATTCGGCGAGAACCAGTAACCAGAACTGGAGACCAAAAGGAACTTCATAAGATGGAACATTTGAACATTTATTTATTTATTTATTTATTTGAGTCTAAAAAAGGAATAATCCTATACAGACTTATAAAACTTAAGACTAAAATAGTTAATGTAATTATAAATAAAAATAATACAATGTAAAAAATTTTACAATATTAATTTAAGTTTTGTAAGATAACATTTTTAAAACTAGTTTTTGAGGCACTAAATTCCAAACTGCCATTATTTGACAATGTATTGAAATAATTTAGAGACCTAATTATTGGACTATTAAGCACGTAATTTCTTTGATGTAATGCTGCAAAAAATAACCTTCTATGTCGAATTGATAACCTAGAGGGAACATAAAATGTAATCTTTTTCAAGATTTCAGGGCAATCTATATTTGCATTTATCAGGTCAAATATATAAAGCATAGACTGTACTTTACGTCTTTTTTCCAGCGAAGTCATACCCAGATGTAAGCACCGGGACATATAAGAAGGACCAGGACACATTAAATTAAGATGAGGCAAAGCATAATGTATAAATTTTTTCTGAATCTTTTCTATACGGTTAATATCAACAGCACAATGCGGACTCCAAATAGACGCCCTATATTCTAATTTCGATCTAACATATGTAGAATATAAAAGTTTAATTGTATATGGATCAACAAAATCCAAACTATTTCTTTTTATAAACGCAAGAATAGAGTAAGCCTTAGGTATAAGCTTATCTAAGTGAGGTTTAAAAGTGAATTTAGAGTCAAACAAAATGCCCAAGTCACTGCATTCATTTGTTTTAGATATATAATTATTATTGAAATGATAAATGGAATCCAATGGAACTGTTAATCTTGTATAAGTTACATGAAAACATTTACTCAAATTTAATTTCAGATTATTATTATTATTACACCAATCATTCAAGCTGTCAAGATCACTTTGCAATTTGCTGATATCATTCATTTGAAAAAGGTTTTTACCCCAAATATATCGACTGATATAGTTGAGTTGCCAGTTCTCGAGGCTAGTGCTGCAGTACCGATAAGATTTGAATTTGGTGATCTTGAAAAGGCAATAACGGATTTGAACACCAAAAAAGCCCCTGGCGTTTATAAAACCAGTAACAAGATCTTAATTGAGTTACCCCGTGTAGCTCGCAGAATCGTTCTTTTTATTTTTAATGCCATTTTACGTTTTGAGTACTTCCCCACAGAGTGGAAGGTATCCTTGGTTACCATGATTCCTAAACCAGGAAAAGACCACACCAAAATTGAATCATACAGACCTATAAGCCTTTTGTCAAATATGTCAAAGCTGTTTGAGAGGATGTTAATATCTAAGCTTAACCCTATTCTAAGCGACAAAGGATGTATTCCAAACCATCAATTCGGCTTCAGGAAAAAACATAGTACGATCGAACAAACTCACAGGTTAGTCAATGTTGTTAAGAAGACATTTGAAGAGAGAAAATACTGCTCTGCGCTTTTTATCGATGTTTCTCAAGCATTCGATAAGGTATGGCATGAAGGCTTAATATATAAACTAAAACTGAATTTGCCCGTAAACCTATATAAGCTGCTAGATAGTTATTTAACCGAACGAAAATTTATTGTGAAAGAAGCTCACCCCAGCCAATCGAAGCCGGAATTCCCCAAGGTAGTATATTGGGGCCCTTTTTATACTTATTGTATACTTCAGACATGCCAACTAGTGACCGAGTTCACACATCGACATTTGCTGACGACACAGCTTTTTTGAGCATTCACGAAAGACCCGAAGTAGCATCACGATATTTACAAGACCACATATCCAATTTAGAAAAATGGTTGAAGAAATGGAGAATAAAAGTGAATGAACAAAAATGTACTCACATAACTTTCACACTGCGCAGAAAATCTTGCCCCCCTATTCGGATAAATAACCAAACGATACTTCAGCTTTCAGATCTCAAATATCTCGGCATACATCTTGACCGATGCCTAATATGGAAACGGCACATAGAAACAAAGTTAACGCAAATGAAGTTGAAAGCAGTCCAACTAAACTGGCTAATTGGCAGAAATTCTACTCTAGCTTTAGACTGCAAACTTTTATTATACAAGTCAATTCTAAAACCAATATGGTGTTATGGCATTCAATTATGGGGCACTGCCTCAGCTACCAATGTAGAAAAAATTCAAAGGCGCCAAAATAAGATTCTACGTATTATTACATCTGCTCCCTGGTATATAAAAAATTCGAACATCCATAAAGATCTAAACGTGCCATCAGTTAAAGCAGAAATAGCGAAACTTGCCATAAGGTATTTAAAGAAGCTTGAAACTCATCCGAATCCACTGGCCCGTAACATACTAACTGTGGGATAACCCACAAATTACAGTAACCGTGAAACATAAATTTTTTTTTTTGTCCAGCACTGGTTGGACTTAACAAGTATATTTTTAGACTTAAGATATGAGTAATTATTGATAGTTCAATTATATTGAAGATACAATAAATAAAAATTGCGAAAAAAAAATAAGATGAACCAAAACGGCTCACAAGGAAATTTATGATATGATTTGGTAAATTTAGGCGAAATAAACGAACTTGCTCAAGAGGACTCATATATGGCAATACATGAGAGAGACTCGATAAGAAGAAAAAAAGAAGTTTAAGAGGTTTAATCATGGAAACTCTAACCAATTGCAATCATGGAAAGGAAAAATTTGAGTTAATTTTATATAATTATTGGTATTGGTTTGGTAGGAGATAAGTTTTACTTTTTTGGAATAAATTATGTTGTTGCTGTCAAGTAAGTTTTATTTTTTTTTTTGAATAAATTATGTTGTTGCTGTCAAGTAAATAAAATATGTCTTTTTTAAATCTAAGATCCAAAAAAGTATGTTTTTGAATCTATATACATATTTGAAAAGAATCCAATCATTTATTAATACTCCATTCATACTTCAGTTAAACACAAAAACTTGTGTGAGACACTGTATTCGCTGAAATCAAAAATATTTAAAAACTAACACAATATCACTCACATCATTTGAATTTATAAGCCATAACAAATGGCAACAGATTTTCTTTTTTAAGAGGCTTTATTTTCACTTTTTTATGTTGTTATTTTTTATCTCCTCTTTTAAAGAATAAGAAAAAAACTCACTTATTTTAATATTCTTTTTCTTACAATATTATTTTGAACATGTTGTAATTGCATGCTTTTAAATGGAATAGTGTTCTTAGTTTTTGCTTTTTCTATACATGCAACATCGCGCCGAAATGCAGTGCTCCGAAATAATAAAAGAAGTGCGATTCACACATACGAGTATGTACCTACGCACACTTGCATGAACAAAGAATTTCACATTTGTTCTTCATTTAAACTTAAAATTGAAAGGATGAAGCGTAGAGCATTAAAATGCTAAAAATAATTTTAGCTATAAAATACTGCACAACCGTTATATTTTAAATACACAAACAGCTACATACAACACAAACAACAAATGAACATATTGGCGGAAAAAACATGCAGCAACGTAAACATAAAGTTGAGGAAAACGAAGAAATGTACCGGAAGGCACTTTTATATTAACGGATGCTTTTAAAATAGCAAGCCCATGAACGCTATACACACGCACACACATCCACGCGCACTAATTAACTCTTGCTAGCCCTTTTTTTAAACAAACTTTAAAAATAAACATTTTAATTAAAATAATGTGCAACATTTTCCCTTGAATTTAACAGAAAATTCAATTTTGCTCATTTATGAAGTTTTCATTACATCCACTTTTTTGTATTCCCGAAAACATACATACATATGTATACAATTTTTAAATTTCGTAAAACTTTATTTTTACGACAACAGAACTGATGCATAAAATTCAACGAAAAATTGTACCGTCAACCGCTTTGTAAACCATTCGCTATGTTTGTTTACATGCAACTGATGTTGGAAAAAAAAAATCTTGTTTTTGGCGCCCCTTGCATTGATCTTGTTGGCGTTTTGTTTTGTTTTGTTTTGTTTTTTTCTTTTTTTTTTTTTTTTGTTACCGTAGTTTATTACGATGTGTTTATTTTATTACCCCAAAGATGCTTACGAAGTGTTCATTTAAAATAAGGACGCATTATTCTTGGAATTGTAGTGTCATCAGTGTAGAGTCTGAAAGAGCGGAAAATTCTTTAGTCACAATTTGTATGCTTATGAGCAAAAAAAAACTATACAATTGAAGAAAAGTGTTTTAAAAAACACGAAAAATTCACTTTACTCACCTATTGGTAAGAGTCTTCACGCAAAGAAAACACATGGCTGAGATAACCATATTATTATTAAGCATTATAATATTATGGCTAAATTAAACGATTCTAGCAAGGCGCATTTACGTTACACGGTGGCATAGTTAGAGCTAAAATATAACAACAGGCAGTTTTGTTTGTGTAATGTGCTAGAGAAAGTCATAATACTGTCACGAGGTATAAAAGACATGCTTTTTTGCATGGGAATCACCACCCAAATGGTTAGCCTTCCATCTTATATTCAAATAATACTTTTTGTAGTCCTTATCAACTGATCACGTTGATCACGACTGTTGTTGATTTGCTTTCTATCAGAGCGGAAACATTTTTTCTAACAAATTGCAATCGTCATGTAGATTTCAGTTATACATAAATTAGCCTAACATAATAAGGGGTGACCCATTTCGAGGTTCCCTAATTTTTTAAAGAAAAACAAAACACAGAAAATTTAAATTTAATGCAGAATGTTTATTATCATTTACAAGAACATTCTGTGTCATTTATTTCTTGAAGATTATGTCTATCAAATGTTGGCCGCTGCTACGTCGCAGATGGTCCATCCGCTGAGTCCAATTTTCAATGAATCGTTCGAACATTTCGACTGGTTACTGGCGAATAACACGCGTGATGTTTTCCTCCAAGACCTGAATCGAAGCGGGTTTATCTGCATAAACATTAGACTTTACATATCCCCACAGGAAAAGGTCTAACGGTGTGATATCACACCATCTTGGTATCCAATCGACGGACCTAAAACGTGAAATCATGATTGTGCGATGTGTGGGAAGTTTTGCTGAAATTAAATGTCGCCGAGATCACGAGCTTCAATTTCAGGCATCAAATAGTTGGTTTTCATGGCACGATAACGGTTGCCATTGACGGTTACGTTCGCACCGGCATAATTTTTAAAAAAATATGGACTGATGATTCCACCGGCCCACAAACCACACCAAACCGTTGTTTTTTCTGGATGAAGTGGCAGCTCTTTAATCTCTTCAGGTTGCTCTTCGTCAGAAATGGGCCTCATCGCTAAATAAAAATTGCCTCGAAAACTTGGGATCTTCTTGGAACTTTTCAAAAGCCCGTAGAGCGAAGCGATTCAGGCGTAAGTTTTTCCATTTTGAAATGCCAAACAATAGTAAACAAAAATAACATGACAGCATGACACGAATCACACGTGATCTGTACTGTACAAAGCTATTGAAAAAAGTACCTCGTAATGGATCACCCATTACATATTTTCTTGCAACAAAATTTTTTTAAAAAGCACAGTTTTTACTATTTTTTATTATTTTTTTAAAAAACAAAAATATGGCAAACCGAATGAATTTTTTGTTTAGTATTATTATATTATGGTTGAAAATAATAGAATATTTTTGAATATTTATAAAACTTTGGTTATGGCTTGAAAATTACTTACTTCAAACCAACCATGTTGCGGTTTTTGGGTGTAGTAACCATTTAATGATGAAATCTTAACCAACACTTGTCTATCTTGGCCAAAGTAATGTTGCAAGCAACTAAAATTTTTTTATTGAAACCATACATTGTTACAGAGAACATAAGGTGGTTCCTGTGACCATATTATAACCATGTTTTTTCTTAGCGTGCCCTATCTCTAGAATCGTAATAACTTGACTTTTGAAATATTCACAGTAACTATGGCCGCCATAACAACAACTACTAAAACTAAAAGGTTGATTCGATAGTGACGTAAATAGCCTTATTTTTTCAAATTGTAATTGTGACTTGATTTTTACCTATAATATCTTATTTTTTAGCAGCAGTTGGTAAACTCGTGAAATTTTAATTAATCTTTAACAGAAAAAATATCAAAAATTTTTTTTTAATTAAAGACACGTTTGATATCATACTGAAATTCACTAAAGCTACTACTTGACTAAATTAATAACTTAGCGAACAAGAGCAAAAATTCTAAAAATTGTTAATTAACATTTTACTTGATTTTTATTATAATAGTAATTATCGCGGTAATTTATTTATAATATTATAAATTGGTTAATTTCTATTTTTAAAACTTTTCAACGGAGTTGACTCCTATGATGTATATATGTACATACATATGTATGTACATATTTTTTGATTAAGAAATTATAAAATCAATACAGAAGAAATAAAAAAGTTTATGAAACTTGTTGTGTAAATAAGACTGTGGGTGCGGCTTGGATATAAAATTATAGTTTATTATTGAATATTTAATTTTAACTTAGTTGAACTACATTCTTGTTTAATTGTTTGAGTTTTATCTTCTTGGTTAAAAAAGGATTCGAAAATTGAGCTGAATTCATAACATCCATTAATAACATAATTTCCATAAAAATAAAAATGTGTTAAAAATTAATCTATACATATAATAAAATAGTAACTCATTTCCGTCTGTCTGTCTGTCCTTCAATATTTGTGTTCGCATCACGTAAGAACTACTAGATGGATTTAAAAAAAATTTTGTGAGGAGGTTCCTTAGTATCCTGGTCCCAATATAGGATACTTTTTTTCCTCAAAAATATCTTATTTTCAAGAGAAAGTGGAGAAAAAGTAGTGAAAAACGCATTTCCGGATTAAAGGTGCTAAAATTTTCGGTTTAAAACTAGGATATTTTCAACACGGTTATATTTTCTTGACACATCTTTTTATTTTTGAAAGTGGGATATTTAAGAAACTATTACGCAACAGATGGCGCCAGTTGATTAAAATTTGTATTTTTACTTTGTGGATTTAAATTGTTATTAAAATATTTTAAACACCACTTACAAAGTAAACCTCTTTTAGAATTTTAGATTTTTTTATAAATTGTAGAATTTGATCGAGGGATTGGTACCTTTATATAAATTAAATACTTAAACCACAACTGAAGCATTATAAAAGTGAAAGTCTTGCAATCGGTGTGGAATACTTTTAAAGCAACTCCGAGCAAAATATTGTCAGGACGCCCCGACGTGGCGGGCACAGCTAGTATTTTGTTATTTCTTTGCTTCATTTAAACATGCCCTTCGTTGTTTTTAGTTCCCGTTTTAATTACACTATATTATCAAGTCAGATTTTAGTTAATTCAAATCAAATATTCCATAACTCTTTTGCTTAATACAATTATTATCTTTATTGTTCTTAATTTAATTATTAATTAATTAATTTAAGTTATTGAATTTATTTAATTTTTTATTTTTTTTTAATTAATTTGTTGATTTGTTTAATAAATCACATTGATCAAATAAAAAAAAGGTATATATTTTTAATTGAATAGAAGAGAAACATTAAATAGGAAAAAATTTATTTTTTAAACTTTTACAATTTTGATAATTACTATAATCAATTTGGTTAGAGATCCATAATTAATAATTTTTTGCTTGACTTAAACATTTTAGAAAATAAAATAATTTTAAAATTTTTCTTAATTTTGTATATTGGTATAGTTAACGATAACGGTATATTCACATTAATTAAAAAATAGTACCAGATTGAAAACTTTAATTAATTTGTTTAAAAGTCCTAACAAAATGTCTGCATCCAGATTTTAAAGGAACAATTGTTTACTATTTATGTTGTTTTGTTATTTTTTAGTTTTATCTCCCCTTTTTTACTCGTTCTCTTTTGGAGCATTAAAATTAATTGCTCTCTCAAGTCTCTTTTAGAAATTAATAAAAAAGCGAAGTTCATTTTATCAACTCCCCCTTTATTGTCATCTGTTCGCTCTTAGTAGAAGCACGTGTTTATTTTGTGTTTAATTAAAATTTATGATAAATGATTAAACACATAGGCAACAGCAAGCTACCGACTACAAAACAAGATTCAGACGTTTATATGAAGACCTTATTTTGAGGACATCAGATCTACATGGCAACATGAGCAACATGTAGCTGTAGCCAACTTAGCCAATTTTGTTTGTTTTTTTAAGTGACAATGAGTAATGAGAGCTGTGAAAGAGGGAGAGATGAAAATATTTCATTCTATTCTACAGAACAGAATGTCACAAAATTCAAAAAATTCAAAATTCATTTACAAACAGAAAGTTTTAAGCAAATAAATTTATTTCTTTTGACGTAAAAAAGAATTTTTGTTTTAAATTATTTTTCTGACAACAATGTTAGAGTTTTTATATACATATGTATGTAGATGTCGTTTTCAAAATAATTAAATAGCTGACTACACGGCGCCGTTTGTTGCCATGTAGCTGTATAGCCGCTGTTGTCTATGTGTTTAAAGCATAAGCGTGTTCATTTTTATTGTGAGTAGTGTATTTACTCTTTGTTCGTTATTGATCATTCAAATATTAGTTTGAATAATGCCGGTATATTTCTTAATGCTTTTGCGCGTCTTTCTTAGACTTACAACAAAACACGAAAAATCTTTAACTCGTTGCTACCAGTAATGTTAGAAATATTTTGCTTAATTCCGAATTTCATTAATTCTTCTCGTTTAAAAATATGTACATAAATTAAGTGCTGAGCGCAATACTTAATCAATTTTCTATCTTCTATATATTTACATACATATATAAAGCACAAGATGTGCTTGTTTGTCCGTTTGTCGGAAAGCTATAGTTGGCTGCACCAGTGGACCAATATTCCTGAAATTTTTATAGTTTGTTACTTGCTAACTTGAAAATTTGTGGGAACAATTCGCTCACTAATGTGCCTAGTCTTATATCTTATATATGTAATAAAATAGTAACTCATTTCCGTCTGCCTGTCTGTCTGTCTGTCTGTCTGTCTGTCCTTCATTGTGTTCGCATTACGTAAAAACTACTGTATGGATTAACAGTTGGTATGCTGATCCCAATATAGGATACTTTTTTTCTACAAAAATATCTTATTTTCAAGAGAAAGTGGAGAAAAAGCAGTTAAAAATGCAATTTCCGGTTTAAAGTTGCTAAAATTTTCGGTTAAAAACTGGGATATTTTAAACACTTTTTTTTTCAACACGGTTACTTTTTCACCACACACCTTTTTATTTTTGAAAGTGGGATATTTTAGAAACTATTACGCAACAGATGGCGCCAGTTGAATAAAATTTTTATTTTTACTTTGTGGATTTACATTGTTATTAAAATATTTTAAACCCCACTTACTGAGGTTTACAATAATTTTTAGAAAATTTTTATAAATTTTAGAATTTTATTGAGGGATGGGTACCTTTACTTAGTGAAAATACGTAAAAGTCTTAAAATTTAGTCGGGATTACTTGCAAAACAAAATCGAACAAAATATTTTAAGGACGCACACAGCGTGTGTGGGCACAGCTAGTGTAATAATAAACCGAAGAAGATAAATATGAGATACAGAAACAAGAAAGTTGTTCCAAATTTCAATTATTACATTTTTATTTTACTCAAGTATTCACTGTCTTTGAGAATTTTAATTTAAGGTAAAGAAAATGAAACACAGTGTATTTCGTAAGTTGGGGTGAGTCCAAGAGACCCGCTTATGTTATGTAATTTATTTCAATACTTAAACGTTAAAATTGTATTTATTAGTGTATATTTTTTAAGAATTTAATCAAGGAAATTAAAAAAGATCATTTGAAATACAGTTTTTATTATATTAATTGAAAGTAGGGGCTCATTATCTCTGAACTATGATAATTTTTTCAGAAACGCACTGAGACAATTTGCAGATCTTATACGATGTAATGCCTGTAGCATTATATTGTATATCGATGGTCTCAAGTAGAAAGGGCCTAATTTGCATTTTTTTTAAATTGGGTTTTTCGGAGATTCCAAAACCTCGTCACAAAAATTTATTGCAATAGCATAAAAAATAACGCTTTTACAAGCAGCTGTACATTGCAAATTACCTTGTGAATATTACAGTTTCTATTATATTTTTAACTTTTCCTGTAAAGTACAATTATTTGAGTTAGCGTTGAGAACAACGCTATATAAATCGTTGTACCGACAACAAAAATATCGATAATAATAGGCAAACTCAATTAAGGCAATAAACGGGTACACGTATTACGTATTATTACGCTTTACGAATACGTATTAACTTTATACAAAGGTACTCATCTCTGGATAAAATTCTAAAATTTATATAAAATTCTAAAATTCTAAAAATTATTGTAAACCTCGGAAATAGGTGTTTAAAATATTTTAATGACAATGTAATTCCACAAAGTAAAAATACCAATCAAATACAAATTTTATCCAATTGGATATTTGGCAGTAAGTTATTAATATTTTGTCATTATTTTATAACAGCGTCATCTGTTGCGCAACCATGTTTAAAATATCCTGCTTTAAAATATAAAAGATGTCTCCTTAAAGAGACACCCCTGCTGATACGAATAGGCATTTCAAGATGATGTAAAATTCATGTCTGACGATATTTAAAACTGGATTCAAGTTAATTGAACAAAAGTAAGGTCACAAAAAGTAACAAGTAGCTTGTTAGGTATTGGTATCTGCCAGAAATATGTACATCTGATAAACTGAGATATAGATACATTCAGTCTTGCACTGAAGTCCGAAACTGCAAGAGAGCATTGTGGCATGCTTGACTTGTAAAATACTTAAGGTAGTATCAAGCATAGCAAGCACATATGTGTTTGGTGTCCTGATTATACATACCTATGCCTAATGTTGAAATACTCAAACATGTTATTTCGATATTTTTGACAGCTGCTGTCTGTTTTCGTACCAAAAAGAGGTTTTCAAGGTTGCAATAGCGGCTATTCTGTCAGAGTATATTTTTTAGGCAGTTGCCTAAAGTACCTTTAGGGTAAGAAAGTTTCTCTTAGCATCCGCTGGTGTAGTAGTCTATCAGTCCGGGGTTGTAGGTTCAATTTCCCACCAAAGACTTCAAAATTGTTCACTTATAATCTGGGTGCCTAAAAATGGTTAACTGCGTTAGTGACAGGTTACGGACTGTTAAGCATTTTCTGGCCAAGCTTAAAACCGTGGTAAGACGATACTTGCATATTGTGCCTTGAAATAAGCTGACATAAAAAAGCTTTCGACCACACACGGACAGTCACATATTATATGGAGATGCTTTGGAGACCTTAGCCTTAAGCATATGTTAGCAATTACCATAGACTCTGTGATGAGAAAGAATGTCGGCATGTATCAGTCGCCAGTCTGAAATCATTACAGTCGAGAGTAAAAGACTAGTGATAGCACAAGACTCAATGAAAGTAAGTTATTCGTAAATTTCCAGTCAAAAAGAGCTACATAAAATAAGTAGTCCGCGCAATTACATACACCCAAACCTGTTTTTTTTTTTTAAGCGAATTGGAAATAACACGTTTTTTTTTAACAATATTACCATTTTTTGTTCGCTCCTTGACAGAAAAAGGCTTGTCGTTTAAAGTGCTGTTGCTAATAGATAACGCATCTGGGCACCCAGTTTTGCTACATCCTAATATAAAGATAGTATTTTTGCCTCCTAATACCACTGCTTTGATTCAGCCGTTAGACCAGGGTATTATCGCAACAGTTAAGACTTATTATATTAAGAGATCTTTTCAGTATATTTTAAATGATATAAAAAGTGATGCTAACACAGCAGTTATCGAGGCATGGAAGAAATTTTCGATTATGGATTGCATAAATCATGCTGCTTTAGCCTTTTCAGAAATAAAACCATCAACTTTAAATGCCTGTTGGAAGAGCATTTGGCGAGAATGCGTCAAAGACACTTGTGCGAATGATAATTTAGGTGGTGAAGTGTATGCAGATATAATTAATTTAGCGCGAGAAGTTGGAGGTGAAGGGTTTGATAATCTTAACATTGAAGATATAAACGAAATAATTGCTGATAAAGCTCTAAATGAAGAAGTGATATTGGAAACGTGAAAAATTTCCTGGAAATTTTTTAGCTACCTAAACGTTGTTAAGAATCATTCCTAGGAAGTTCATTTGTTCTAGAAAGTTGTTTATTGAGATCTTAGGTTCATTTTTGTAGTTGATTGTTTCCTTATATTTTGAACGGTTTGCTACCTATGGACCTGAACAGGGGAAAAAAGGTAAAAAAAATGAATTTTTTAAAGTTTTTTGCGATTTTGACCTTGAAGATGAAGTTTTTTTGATTTTATATGTTAAGAATTTTTGTTCTTTATGACAAGAGCTACAACTTTTCCTCAGAGAGTATATCAAAATTTCAAACGGTTTGCAAAATATGAGCTTGAGTAAATGATCATTTTTTTTGCAAAAATGACATCGAGGCCCCACATCTTTGAGGGCTCATAAAAAAAAACCTGGAGGACTTTGGGCAAAACTGGGGGACAGGGGTGTTTTTTTTTTTTGGTCTTTTTTGGTAGTGGTGTCCGTATATGGTTATTTTTTTCCGTGTTGCACTGTGTTAGTGAAAAACGAGAATTTCTTTAAGAAGAAGAAATCATGTTTATTTGTACACATACATATATGCATGTATATATAATGTGTATTTGCACCGTTTATTTGCATCTTTAGTGTATGATAAAGACTTAATAGTTAGTTTCGTTCAAGAAATCAACGATTGCCTGATTGAATTTTAATTGTTTTATAGTTCTTACTGTGACTACGTTTAAACCGAACATTTTGCAAAGAAATGTTAAGCCTTCTTCATTTCGAAGTCAATCTAAAATTTCATTTTTTTTCTAAAGAAATGTCTTTACGTGGTACTTTTTTATTTGTAGTTTTCGACGTCTTCCTTTAGAGATGCATTGATAGTTCACAAAATATGAACACATTTCAAGTAAAACAAGTAAAAATGCTTGTATGCACAAAAAGGGAATTCCTCTAAATTATTGATATGAAAATATTTCGCAAAACATAAATTTTACAAATAAAATGATTTTGAATCGTGCTAAATGGAATAAAATAGTGAAAAATATATATTTTTTTTCAAACCGTGTTAAATCAAAACCGTGTAAAAAAGACCATGTAAAAAAAGACCGTGTAAAAACAGAATTGGGTGTATATAATAATGCAATTAACAATTTAAGATTAAGATTAATAGATTTTTATCGAATTTGAATTGTTGTATATCAATGTTGAATAATTTATAGTCCATAAAAAATATATCAGAAAACTACTTCTTTTCTGATCTGCTAGAAAATTTTACATATTTTTCTGTTATAGATTTTCAATTAAATAATGATGTATTAAATATTATATATATTGAATTTATTAATATATTAAATAATAGGTAATTCTTTTTAAAATGTTTTTTGTTAAATGATAAAAACCGGCGCACAATACATTCCTGTACATTAACTATAACAGTAATCTTATTTTACAGGAAATGGAAACTAATTTGTTGTAGTTATTTCAAATGGTTCCAACAAGAAGCTTAAAATACGTTGTCTAAATTCATGATATTGGAAATATAAACTAACACGCGCTTAAAGTTAGTATAAGAAATGTGTCCTACTTAAAATACAAATTGATAAATTTTCAAAAATTTAAGCCCAATTCAAGACGTTAACAAACACAAAAAGGCAACGGAAAGCTAAACAGTTAAGAAAGTCATAAACTAAATAATTATTTATTTCTATTAGTAATGATCTATCTATTTTCACACAATAAAGAAAGAAATCATCTTATACTGAGTATCATTATAAAGCAAAGCACTCAAAAAAAAAAAAAAATAAGAGAAAAATCATTTAAAATTTTTTGGTTAAAACCCTTAATTATCAGCAATTATCCCACAAAAGAGTATAGAAACCAGAAAATAAAAGAAAACAATAAATATTAAAATTACATCCACTAATATTAAAGATCAACGTTTTTTATTTAATTCATTTTTCAAAATACCACAAAAACAACTCAAGTATAAAAGAAGTAATAAAAAAGTTAACACATTAACAACTGTAAGAATACCGGGGTCTAACACAATTCACCGATAACATAACGAGTGTTAAAGCCATTAAAGAAAAATATAATTAAAATGCGATAGTAAATGCGTTTTCAATAGGAACGGGTAAATGTAAAATTATAAATAGATCCCCATGACATAAAGTTCAACAGAGTAAAATCCCAAAATGTAGGTAAGTAGTTCACGTCGGCTCTGTTTAAGATAATTAGACATACACTGAACCAAATTTCGGAGTTAATATTAACGAAAAAAATTATGAAAACCTTAACGACAAAAATAGTTAAATATTCTTCTCTTCGACATAAAAGCTTAAAAACTAATATATTTTGGAAATTATCAAAAAAAAAAATTAAAAAAGTTCACTGGACATTTCGCGGGGTGTGATTGAAGGAATACCTGCCCATAAAAACTTAAAATTTTTTTTATCGTATTAAGGCATATGTAATCCATTTCATTTAATACTTACATTATTTTTGCGAATAATATTTTTTGTCACCGCCCATAAAAGGGGGAGGGGCGAAAAATAGCACTTAAGAATCTTCAGGGTCCAAGTTTGGGGTTTTAAAAATTTTCTGACTATAAATGTTGCATTAGCTAAACAAAAGTATGGGAAAACTTAAAAAAATTAATTTTTCAGAGGTAAGATTAGTTCTTCTAATTGGGTACTTTTTTTCCTTGGTCCGATTTTTCTTATTTTGTAGTTTTAACAGCCTATAGCCATAAGAGATTTTCTTGTGTTTTATTAACCTAGGGACACTCAGAAAATTTTCAGAGCAAATATAAGCTAAAAAAAGTAATGTCCGGTTAGATTGGCAAAATACCCCTATGTGCGGTTATCAACTAATCCAGTCAAACTGGGCAAAAAAAAAAAAAAATTTGAGTACTTTATAATGTTATAAGTTACGAATTTTAAATTAGCATTGAGAACAGCTATGAATACAGAAAAAGTTCCGGCATCCTCCGAGATGTGGAAGGTTAGAGTACGTCTTTGATAACAGATAATAAAAATTTTTTAAAATTAAAAAAAAAAGTTATTAAATTATTAAAAATTTAAAAAAAAATTAAATAAAAATTTTCCTAATTTTTCTAATATTATATTTTTCTTGTGTATATAAAAATCTAAAAAAATTTCAGGTGCGAGGTACCAAACTTTGAGAATAAATAGCGTCACCCCTGGCAAGTGGAATGTGCCCACCGTCAAAGCCTAACTCAGATATTCCTCTGCTATACCCATCTATCCATGTAAATTTTTTATAATTTCTGAAGTATTTTGTTTCTGCCCTACTGTGCGGCGTTGCCATCCGTCAAATTCAATTTATGAAAAAGAATCATGAAAAATTGGATGGACTTTCGTCCGATGTTATATTCAATAAATAATTTCATCGACGATCCTTTCAAAGCAATAAAAAATATGTCACACACAGTTAGTTTTATTTAAATTTGAAGATACACTGAACCAAAAATTTACAGTAATACTGTAAAATGGGGTGTAGAACTGAAGAAAGGAAGGTTACTAACAGTTAACAAACTTCGTAGTCAAATCTATAGACAATTATCGTAAGAAAATAATTTTATTAAATTCCTTATACTAAAGAAATTTCTTCAATGTGACTATTTTATTTATGTTAAAAATGTAGCTATTATTAATAATTTTTTTGTGTTTTGTTCAATCCAAAGATTGAAAATAAATCTTTAAAAATTCTTTATCATTATTGGATAAAAAACTTAAGTTAGTTTAACTATTTTTGTAGTTGGTTCAACAAATTTTTATCGTTAATATTAACTAAAAAATTTGGTATAAATAATAAGCTGTTAAATCTACCTGGCCTTATTAAGCAAACCTTTAATATAAAATTACAGAAGTGATGAGACGCATAATATGTTGTAAACTTTTTGTTAGTAATTATTTTTTATGTTCAGAAAGTTTAAATAAAATGATTGTTAAACAACTCAGCGGGAAGATAAACTCATGAAATTTTTTTTATACCCTACATGAGGTAGTGTTAAAGTATAAAACATAACTTCAGTAAGAGAGAGAGAGAGATCAAAACTATTTCAACAAGATGAAATATATATAACCTTGCAACAAAATAGATTAAAACTACAAAAACTTAAATAATACTAAACAAAATTTGACCACAACTAAATAGAAAAAAAAGTTTTATTTTCTTAATTTTTTAATGGTTTCAATATTATAAAAGGTTGTAAAAGTTAACATGACACCTATGCAAAACCTATGCTGATGGTGCGAGATGATTAACAACCCGGCGCTATTTTACGACTGCAATAAAAAAAGATGTTAATAATAATGCTTCGAAATCATTTAATCGTTAATCAATGATAATGAGTTTGTTTTCATTAATAATTACTAATGCTTCAACAATGAATTTTTTTCTGTGAAAAATAAAACTAAACTATAAATTAAATTGAACTGAAGTGAAGTGAAGTGAAGTGGAATAAAAGTTAGACGTAAATAAAACCGATCCATAGCTGGGGTATAACTAAATACGAACTTACCTAGAATTGTTCTTGAACTTTTTCGAAGTGTTATCTACTACTGACTGATTTTTTAAGAATTTACTGTTTTCATTTCAAAAAACACATACAATTTCGAGAAATATATGAAATCTTTATGTAGGTCGATAGAACTATCTATATATGTAAATGTTTAACGATGATTTCATATAAATGTTAACCGCGGCTACGCCTCAAATGGTAGATACAATTGGTCCAATATTGGCATATTCTCTCTAACATAGCGTCCGGTATTTCAAGAATAAATTCTGTAATATTGACTTCCAGTGCGTTAACCGTTGGAGGGCTGTCGCTATAGATATTAGCCTTAACATAGCCCGACAAAAAAAGTCTAAAGTCGTTAAATCGCACAATCTAGGCGACCAATTGACCGGCCCAAACGTAAACTGTTCACCGAACTCGCCTCTCAATTGGGCCATTGTTTCGCGTGCTTTGTGGTGCCGTCTTATTAAAAGCACATGTCAGCTTAGTTCATCTTTTAAATTTTAGGCAAAAAATTGTAATCTTTGCACGGTAACAAGTCCTTGATAAAGTACGGTCCAATCATGCTACCGGCCCATAATCCACACCAGACAGTGCATTTTTCGGGATGCATTGATAGTTCTTGCAATGCTTCTCATTACCTATTGTAGTAGTTTGTAGGGCTTTAATTCTTGCCATCAGCTGCGAACGGCACCGAATCGATAATTCACTGTCATCAACAACACTGACGGATACAGCTGAGATAGTTTCCTCTGTCTGCACTCTACATATGAGTGTTGGTGGTTCAATGTCCAGTAATGTAAATTTGGTGCAAAATTTAGTCACAAAATTCGGAATAGCCGACTCAGAAGGTCTCCCAAACAAACCATAAAATAGAAGTATTGCACGATGTACTTTCTTAACCGAGCATGAAGTTTGATAACAAAAATCTAATCGATTAATAGTTAAATTATAGACCAAACTGAACTTGTTTTAAACAATAACATGTTACACGAAAACAGCTCAGCTGCCAAAAACAGGGCTGCCAAAAAGAAAGTTGCTAAAAAATCAGCCGTTCGAACGTAACTAAAACTAAATTTAAACTGAAAAAATACAACTTTTTATTAACAACAATCGGTTTAGAGTTGTGAAATTGTGCTAAAACTTAATTTGATCTGAACTAAGAATAAACTTAAATTTTGCAAAAATAGATTAGTATTTAATTTCGTATTAAACGCATCGTGTACAACAAGTTTATTACCTCTAAGAATTGCAGAAAATGGTATTTTCAACCATTATTGCTAATAAAAAATATACTTTGCAGATACTATATGTTCAGGAGCCATAGAAATTGGAATGACATTATTTATAAATTTAATTTATTCTCTGGAAATAGGACCAAATTGACTAATGTCAAATTGATACTAAAGCGTATAGCATTCCTTTTAAAATGAGCTATTATCCAACTTCCTAGGGCTTATATAAGTGGAATTAGAATATATTTAATCCTCGAGCGCATATGCAAAACAGCTATATTTAAAAATTATATTTTGATTTAGAGAGTCTAGGTATATAAATAAAAAAAGTTTCAATAAAATCTGAGGTAGTCATTTTGAGTACCTTGTTGATTTAAAAAAAAAAAATTCAATAAAATGTTGAAAATATATTTTCAATAACATTTAAAAAACATTACTATAAAAATAAAACTGGAGTGGCCTACACTTAACTTTACCATACCAAATGGAAACAGATTTTTTATAGATATATTAATTATAGATATATTATAAAGAAAAGTTCAAAGTATATTCGAATCGAAAAATTAATTATTTTCGATTTGGGGTGTTAGGTAAACTACCTCTTGCCCCTTCCCGATTATGCCCATCTCCATAAACCAAAGGTACATACTAAATTTCGTTTTAATATGTCGTACGGTATGACCTCTAGAGCGTTCACCAAATTTGGGGGTAAGGAACAACCCCTTGCCCCTCCCGATTATGCCCAAAAACTATACAGGACTTCATCTCCATATACCAAAGGCACATACTAAATTTCATTTTGATATGTCAAACGGTATGACCTGTACAAACTCCACAAAAATAGTGGCATACACACCCACCCAACCCACAGACATCATCGCGAAAATAGCCAAAATGGATTCATTGGACCTCAAAACGTATAAATCCGTCGAAATCCCGACCTCGATTTTTTTTTATGATTACTATACTTTACCTTATACTACGTATGGTAAAGTAAAAATAATATAACATTTTTACAAAAAATTGCTATAAAATTTTACAATAACAATTTCTATAAAGTTTAAAAAAAAATTGCAATAATATTTGTACAAAAAATTTTATTATTTTTTTTTTTTTTTGTAAATTTTATAAAAAATGATTTGTAAAAATATTAAATTTTTTTGGGAAAAATTTGTTAGAATTTTTTTTTTTGTGAAAATTTTATAGATTTTTTTGTTTTTAAATTTTCAATAAAATTTAATTTTCTATAAACATGAACTTAATTTGATATTTACAAAATTGAATTTGATGTTTATAAAATTCAATTTAAATTTTTATACTTAAAAAACATAATTATTAAATTATTAAAAAGGTCAAAAATTACAATAATTATTGAATTTGAAGTTTATAAAATTGAATTTGAAGTTTATAAAATTTAATTTGAAGTTAAAAACCTATATAAAAGTTATAGTTTTCGACAAAAACGAATTTTATTTTCTCAATGGAAAGTAACATGGATGTGATAACTCTTTGTATACCTTGCATGAATTTTTAATATTCTGTATAACTGAGCTATTAGTAAACTAGAATAATGTTTAAAATAAAGCACATCTTAAATAAATTTTACCTCGATATGATTCGATTTACGAAAAATTATAAATGGCATATAAGTTTATTTAAACTAATCTAGAATTTAACAAATACTGAACCAAAACTGATGATGGTTCCAACCAAAACTGAGCTTGAACTGAAGAAGAAAAAAACCAAAACTAAAGAAAAGTAAAGTTGAAATAAAATTGACCCATAATGTAACTGCAAACATAAAACTAGGAATCACTTAAATCAAACAGTATTTTTAATAAATTAAAAATCACCTAGAATGGAACCAAGCAAATATGTAGGTACATATGTATACGTTGAACTCTATATAGAAGTGCCTTTTTGATTCGTAGTAAACCCTTTATGTATTTTTAATATAATAAATAGTTCTCACATTGTTCAAAATGAGTTTCTGCCTTCATTAATCTTATAAGCACTCGCTGTTAACGTTACAAATTACATACAAACAATCTTACCATACAAATTTTTAGGAATACAATTGAAAAAATGTCATGGGCTACTCGTGTAACTTCACACACTTTCCATTAACACTTGGTCAAGCACTTGCTGAGCTTTTGTCAAAATATTTGTTTATTGATAACGTTACCAGTTATCATTACAAAAATTAATTAGTATTTAAATTAACAAAAAAAATTAAGCCCACATTTAGGAGTCCGTAGCGTTTAGCGCCACATGTGGTAAAATTTATGGTAAACACACAAATAACACATTCTTGTTAAATGAAGCTTTTTGTAAAAATTAAACTTGAATCTCATAAAAGTTAAAACAAATGTCGTGATTAAGCAATAAAAATTAACTAACAAGACACAAGAAATCACTTAAAAAAAAACTTGTTAATTAAAAGCTATTGACTACTTAAAATTTTGAAATAAAATTATTTATATGGCAGCATACATACAAATATATTGTTTTAATAAACCATTTAATAAGCAGTATATTTTTAAAACTTAAATCGATTGAAGAAACTTTATTGATCTAGTCTTGCACAGTGGAAGGAAGAGTTTGACAAAATTTTATGGAGCTATGAAATACGTGCAGGCTTTATAAGTTATTTTTTGGTTTGACAACAAATATTCTATTAATTATTTGTTTATTTTTTATTTAATTACATATTTAAACTATTTTCTAAAGCTAAAGTTATAGAACTAAAAATTAAATATTTATGTATTAAATGTTACAATACAATTAAAAATTATATTCTAAATTTACCGAACATAGTAATTATAACCTTCACTCGTTGTAGTACAACCCCCAATGTCTTTCGAAGGAATCGAACACATACCTTCGAGACTGATGGACTAGCACACTAACCTACCGGAGTATATAGGGTTATTTTGCCAATCTATCCCGACATTACTAGATTATATTGGCTCTGAAAATTTACTGAGTGCCCCTAGATTAATGAAACTTGACGGAAAAATCTCTTATGGTCATAGGCTCTAAAAGCTATAAAATAAAAAAAATCAAACCAAGGACAAAAAAGTTCCCCTTAGAAGAACTAATCCAACCTCTTTTCAATTCAATTTTTTCTTAAGTTATAGTCAGCGAATGTTCAAAAGCCAAAACTTTGACCGTGAAGGTTCTAAAATGCCGTTTTTCGCCCCTCCCTCTTTTGTGTGCGGTGACATAAAATATTATTTGCAAAAATATTGTAATTATTAAAAGAAATGGATTACATACGTCTTAATACCATAGAAATAAAATTTTTAAGTTTTTATGGGCAGGGGGAAGT
This sequence comes from Phasia obesa, assembly GCA_949628195.1. Taxonomy (NCBI): domain Eukaryota; kingdom Metazoa; phylum Arthropoda; class Insecta; order Diptera; family Tachinidae; genus Phasia; species Phasia obesa. Next base: position 52,542,800 of record OX451216.1, read on the forward strand.
GACCCCCCAATCACACTCCCCGAAACGTCCATGTGAATGTTTTTTTGCTATTTTCCAAAAAATAATTATTTTTTAGTGTTCCGTACCCAAAGGGTAAAAACGTAACCCTATTGTTTTCGCTACAATGTCTGTTCGTCTGTCAGCGCCTTTTATCTCTGGAATCATAATCTTGAAATTTTCAGAGAAGATGTATTACTGTTGCCACTATAGCAACAAATACTAAAACTTATAGGGTGTGCCGATACAGAACTTAGTTCGCTATATAAACAAGTATAAAAAAAACAACCTAAAAATTAAAGAGTGTCGCGATAGTTTCGCGATTTGCATGTATATGGACTAAGTTTTGAACCATAATAGGTAGACAGGTGTTTACCTGTAGCCGCTATAGCAACAAATACTAAAACTTTAGGGTGTTCCGAAAGTGAAGAGTTATTTACAATTATGTCCGTATTTGTTGAGCTGTAGGAGGCAACCACTTAAAATTTGCAGACAATAAATAAAACTATGTTCGCTTTATAAACAAATATACAAAATTGAACCTAAATATTAAAGGATGTTCTGATAGTGACGTGATCTGCATGTATGCGGCCTAAGTTTTGAACGATAATAGTTAGAATCTTGAAATTTTTACTGGAGGTATATTACTATGGCCACTATAACAAATAGTAAAAATTAAAGGGTGTTGAAACAGTGACGTCATTTACATGAATATGGCCTAATTTTTTAACCATATTAGGTAGACTCTTGAATTTTTCACAGATCGACTATTACTATGATCCCTATAATAACAATACAAATTAAAGTGTTTTTCGATAGTGACGTTATTTGCATGTATAAAAATTTAAAATAAAATAATTCTGAAAATTAATATTAGTAGCTGCTAATAAAACCTTTCACAGAAAAAAAAAATAATACAAAATATTTCTTCGTTTAGCCTCAAAAAATATATTGGAAACCTTTCAAAATCGTATAAGGTCAATAAAAACGTATGCAATTCACTCAACTTTTCTTATTTTAACAGTGTCCCAAAACGACAAATCTCAAGCAAAAGCCTTGAAAATTCACTGTACGATGAATTAAAGTTTTACTATTTCCAAATTTAATTTTTGGCCTAATGTCCGGATAGATTGGCAAAATACCCGTCTGTCCGGAGGCACAAACAAATATTGTTTGACAATAATTTTAGGGTTCCAAAATGCAAGGAAGTTTTGGACCCGGCCCCCAACCCAATTGCCTGTTGTATTATAATCAAAATATTAATTTATATGTTGTTGTAAAATAAGTAAATCTGAAAAAAAATCTGACATTGTTAATTACAGAGGAATTGTAAAATAAGGCATTAATCCTAAACTGTTTGAAAAGCTATTAAATGAATACTTATCTCACCATATGTTATCTTTGTTGTCTTCTGCCCAACATGGATTTTGTAAATGCTGTTCTACAACATGAAATTTATTGCAACTTACAACCATTGCAATTAAATGTTTTGTTCAACGGAATCAAACTGACATTATACATATTGAAGCATAAATTACTTTTGAAGCAACCGGACCTAATGGGGTTTTCAGTTAATTGCCTCAAGTGGATTGAATCTTACCTAATTATTCGAAAAGAATATCTTCGTTTAAAAACGTAACCTCCAAACCTATAAGCGTTTAATGTATCGTGCCCCAAAATAGTCATTTTGGACCGCTGTTGTGTACCCTTTTTTATGGTATTGTTGTCCCTGATTTCCTGCTCATTTAATGTTACTCATCGTACGTATCGACATCTTGAGCTGCTATCAATTAAATACTTTAGAACACATTATGCAAATGCTGAATCGGTAGTCAATGTAATGTGATTTTACAAAATCATAGGTTTTTCTTTAAATGTAAACATTGTTAAGTGTAAAACTATCGTTTTGTTTAACAATACATAATTTTATGTACTAGGTGGGCGTGGCACCTCCTATACAAAGTAAATACTTATCATAATGTTGCTTGGCAACAGTAATTGGTAGCGCCTTGAAATTTTGCAGCAGTAAACTCTATAATAACATACATGGTTTAGAGAATCACAGACTGGCTTGGAATAGTGGATGTGGTAGGTCCCATATAAAGTGAAATATTTTTATCCTGTATCTAGAGAACTGCAATAGGAGGCGCCTTGAAATTTCGCACCAGTAACTCCCATATCACAGTAAATAGATTCGCTAAACACATACTGAATTGGAATAGTGGGCGTGGTACCTCTTATATAAAATGAAAAATTATTATCGTGTACCTGGCGAACTACAATAGATAGAGCCTTAAAGCTTTGCATTTGCCAAAATATAAAATGAATTGGGACAGTGGGCGTGGTACATCCAATACAAAGTGACAAATTATTATCTTGTACAAAGAGAACTATAATATGTATGGTCTTGAAGGTGGGTACAAGTAAACCCCATAACCATGCGTAGTGTTTAGAAAAACATAGGCTGATAGGGACAGTTAGGGTGGTACCCCATACAAAGTAAACAATTATTATCCTGTATCTAAAGAACTGCAATAGGTAACGCCTTGGAATTTTGCATCAGTTACCCCCATATTACGATACATTGTGTAGAGAAACACAGACTGGATTGGAATGGTGGACGTGGTGGCTCCTATACAAAATGAAAAAATATTATCGTGCAACTAGAAAACTGCTATAAGTAGAGTATTGAAACGTTGCACGAATAACCTTTATACGAATCTTCATCGTCTAGCAAAACACAAACTGGATTGTGGCAAAATGAAAAAATATTATCGTCTGGTAGAATCTTGAAACTTTGCACAAGTATGTCTAAGACTGGGTTAGGATAGTGGAAGTGATACCTCCTATAAAAAGAATAAAATTATTATAGCGTTAATAGTTAATATAGCAAAAAAACAGATTGGATGGGAACAGTGGTCGTCGTACCGTGCATATAAACTAAAATATTTTTGACGTGAGAATAGCGTACGCTTTCGAATTAAAGGTTGGCCATACTTTTCTTCCAGGTGTTTATTGTATTTTTTGTGGATGTGTGTAGCGAAGCGCATCGGGGATAGCTATTGCTGTATAATTTTTTAAAAGCTTTTTAATTTTTTTTCATTAAAATTAAATAAAACATTATTTTAAAAAATATTTTTGTATAGAACCCTTTTTTATAAAAGAAAGAAAACTTTTACTTTAAAACAACAAAATTTTTTGGAATCGTTATATTATTAAAATTTTAAATTATTTCTCAATATTTGATGCATCACATTTCATTTTATGAAATAAAATTATTTAAATATCACAACTACATTCCGTTCATACTTTAAAAATAGTATAGTATAATTGAATATATAACTCATTTATAGTAACCAAACCATTAACTTACATAACATCTATCCAGTAACAACATTCATTTATATCTTAATTACTATCTGCATTTTTTTTCTATTCATCCAACCACTAACTAAAGAACGCCCAGGTTGACGATCTTTATTAAAATAACAACAGAAAAGCACAACATTTGCTCACAAACAAAATATGCCGTCATCTTATGAAAATTTATATTGCAACTCCTACAATTTCTTTTGCAAATTTTTGCTACTTTTTCTTCAAATCGCATTTAGTTGACAACACCAATCAACAGTCAATTAATTTCAATTAAACAAGCTTTCAAATACAATTTATGAAAAGCACTTCAGGATACAAAAAATATAAATAAATTAAAAAAAAAAACAAAATTAAGGTTAAAAAATAAAAAAATATTAAATGAAGAACCCACATAAGCAAATAAAAGCAGATATACAGTAGATCCTATAATTTTGTATAATTTTAAAACAGCAAATATGACATAATTTTAATTCAATAGGTAAATGCAGCATATAACATCTGACACATTTTCTTTCTTTGAAAGTATTATATTAATAACCAATACATTAAAGGGACACCTGTATCATTGTTCACTAAAAAGGAGACCAGGATGATATTTATTCTTCAATGCATATTTTAAAAGTTGTAAGTGTGTATAAAAATTTGTTAAGTGAAAACAAAAACTATGAAAAAAAAACATCATGAAGCACTTGCTAACTGAAAAATGCATGCATACATATTGTTTAAATACACCCTGTGGTTCATGTGATGGGTTCACCACTGAATACTTTACTTTTTATAGGGCAAGTCACTTAAATATGTGACTTACCTTTAATACAATACTCTCATATTTTGTATATTTTACAAATGCACGCAGAGAAAAAACATGGTTATGGTATGGTCACAAGAACCATCTTGTGTTCTTTGTAACAATATATGTATGCTTGCGATGAGCAACTTATAGTTGTTTGAATCATTATTATAGTGACGACAAACATGTTTTAGTTACTATTTGATCATTACTACACCCAAACAATGCAACATGTTTGGTTTGAACTATACAATAATTTTCCAATCACAACCAAAGTTTTATAAGTATACCAAAATAATATTTTATTTATAACCATAATATATTAACAAATTATGATAAGTTTGCTCGTATATAACTACAGTACGCCCAAAAATAATTAATGTTTGGTTTTTTTTAAGTTTTGTATTTTGTTTTTTAAAATTATTAAAATCTAATTTTATGGGTTTTTTTTTATAAAATAATTCATAATTTATTATTTAAAAAAATGTGTGTGTTTTATTATAAGGTATGTTTATACAAACAAATAAGGCATGTTTTTATATTTTCATATCTCACTACATTTAATTTATTTTATAATAAAATTTTATATTTTACAATGCACAGTGGGGCAGAATAAAAATATATTGGAAATAACTCAATTATTTGTAAAATGCTAGGCCGACTGATCCAAAATTTGGCAAGAGAATAGCAGAGGAGTATTTAAGCTTAATTTTTGACGTCGGGCACCAACCACTATCCAGGGGTGGCGATATGTAGTCGCAAAGTTGGGTACCTGGCACATGCAAATTTTTTAGAGCTTGCCATTTCTTCAATTTTTTTTTTATTTTTAAAAAATGTATTTAATAGTGCTTTAATCTTTTTCTCGTAGTTAGCGAGTAAAATTTAAAATATTGTGAAAAAATTTGAAGATTTTATTATTTCTAAGTTAAAAACTAGACGATTTTCAATTTAAAATTCCAAAGTTATTGCCTTTTTCTGTATTTTAGCCAAAAAGGGGCCATTAATCTTATTTTTTAATAGAAAGAAATGTTCCTAGGAATATATAAAAATTTTATATCTTTATGTAAGGTATGTAAGGTATGTGCGTGTGCTAGCTAAAATCCAATTTCGTGTAAAATTTATCATCCTTGTAGAAGATAGAGGTCCTACAATTTATCCTATTTTACATCGAAATTTTGATTTTAGCCTATATGTTGTAAAATATCATTTGGGATCGGAAAAAGAAGACTGCTGTAATGAAGTTATATATACTCGCCATTATTACTAAAAGTTTTTTATGAGCCCTAGTCCATAAATGGACTTAATGGACAAAATACTAAAAATTCCAATTATGAGATTATTGGTTTTTATTTGGGGAATGGTAAGACTTTCTTCACCTTAAAATGCGTGTCCCAATAATAAAAAGTAATAAAAAAAATAAAATTTAAAATAAAGAGTGACCCCAGAGGTGGCGTAACTTCACCTTTAGGATCCTATCTTTTCAACCGTTATAGACAAACACTTGAAAGTTGCACAGAATGTCCATTACTATGTCGCACCTTAATACAAAAGGGTCACAACTCAAAATACTACAATTTTAGGAGAGACAAAAAACTGTTTATGTAAAAATGATGAAATGTAATATTTAAAGAAAATATTGTTCCATTATGAAAAAATTCAATATTGAAGAAGGTTCTGCTATACTTTCTTACAATTTTATATTATGTTTGCGAAAATAAAATTTTGATTTATGACTAAAAATTATTCTCGTTAGCTCACCGTGCAGAAGCAACACAACAAGTATAAAATTTGAAATTTTAAATTAAAGGGTCTCCCCATTACAGATGCAATTTGACCTTTATATCCCTATCTTTTGAACCGTTATAGACAAACACTTGAAAATTAGACAGAATGTTTACTACTATGTCTGGTATAACAAAAAGTATAAATATTTAAAATTAATAAATTAAAGGGTATCCCAATAGTTGATGTAATTTGATGTATATGGATACACAGTTAAAATTTACAAAGAATGTTTATGATAAAGTCAAGAATTATCTTATTGAAAAACACTTAACAATTAGACAGAATGTCCATTACTACATCTGTTATAATCTATATAATTAATAGGCAAACACGTTTTTTGTTATCCGTTTTAAGTCCGTATTACTGCACCGATTTTGGAAAGACTTATATGGTTTTAAAGCTTTTTCTACACAGATGTGCACAATCTAAATTTTATTTAATTCGGTTCAGCACTTAAGGAGTAATACGTCTATCCAGTTCTTACTAACACCAATAAAGAAATATATATGTATGTACATGTTGTTCTCTGAGCTGCAACTCAAAAACACAAGTAAATTTTAAGACAAACACGTGAGTTTTCGTGTTTAAGAATGGCCATACTTTTTCTTCAAAGTGTTTATTTTATTTTATTAAAAAGTGGCAGCAGAGCACACCAATGATATCTAGTAACTATAAATATTTGAAATTATAAATTAACTATAACAGAAATTTTTAAATATTTTATTTTTGTATATACAATCTGACAATGTTTAAATTGTATCATCCTAGTGATAAAATTGTACCAAATCAGCATAAATTGTACCAACATTTGACATTAAGTAAACAAGAAGCAAAACATACATACAGTAGGTCGACATTAAAAGATGCTAATGAAAAATTTAATACTATGGTATTTTAAAGTGATGATAATTAACCTTGATTCATTGAATTTATTTTGTGTGGATACCTATTAGTCAACGAAAATCAACGCCTACACAAATTTTTAAGATTAAGGTAAAGGAAATTCCGCAATACCTAAAATAATTACCAAAAATTGGAATTTTTAGGCTTTGGCCCATAAAGTAATTCAGCAATATTTGGGAATATCTCTTTTTTCCGATCCCTTTGGTATTTCAGAATATATAGGCTAATGTAAAATAGGTCAAATTGAAGGATCTCCATATTCTACAAGAATATAGAAAGAGTTAAAAACAATATCAAATAATGCCGGAAACTGCTTAAGGCGATGCAAACCAAATTAGCTATCAAAATTAGTACAACAAAATATATGTAAATATGCGGAAAAGAAAGTGTTAACAGAAGACATAGTGGTGGTAGGCTTAAATATTGTAGTTCCTTAATTTAAATTCAGTACCCAACAACCCCACAGGCACAGTTCTTTTGTCTCTTTCTCTTGAAGGTAGCGAGTTCTAAGCTTTGTGCTTCTTTCGTAATTACTCATATTCTCCCTCTCGTTTGTTTCTTGCAATTATATTGTTGTTTTAGTTAAGATTGTTATTGTGGTTATTTGTAGTGAAAGTACAAAAGAATGTTACCGCTTGTATTTACGGAACATTAAAAAACGTTACAAGTCAGGCATGGAAAATTCAGTAATAATAAAAATAATAAAAATAATTTGACCACAACTATAGTAAGGATTTTTTTCCAATAATTAGATCATATCTTTAATTGGATCAGGATACCTAACTAATTAACAGTTAATCGATTAACCGATTAATCGATTAACCGATTAATTTTTGTTCGATTAACTGTTCAGCTCATTTAAAACTATCTATGTACTTTCAATTACAAATAAATCGACTAATTTCTGCCGATTAATCGAAATTTGATATTGTTATACCATTAGAAACAGTTTAACTGCAATCGAGTATTTGTATGAAATTGCCACGTATGTCTCAGCAATGCCATGCAGGATATTTACCCGACGTGCCGTTCTATACATAATCGTTTCTATATCTATATGATAATAAATCATAGATAGAAAAGACCTAAGAATCAAGCTTCACTTAACTTTTGGTACAGCTTTTACTGCTCGATATTTTTATGAATCTTACATACAACTACTCAGAAAAAAATGTTTTCACCAATTAAAGGTTTTAATTGGTTTTAGATTAAAATTCAATTAAATAATAATATGATTCAATTATTTGTTTAATTAGGAATTTCTTTTGTACTGTTTTAAACCAATGTATATATTGAATCAATTAAAAACTGAATTAAATTTTAATTTAAAACAAATTAAAACCCTTAAGTTGTGGAAAATTTTTTTTTTCTGTGTACTACTTTCTAAGAGAGACATTCATTCAATCTATATAAATAAATTTCCATGTGGTATTATGACGCGTATTCGGCTAGGGATAGTGCCATTTTGAACTTGATTAATTTTAATTCTAAGAAATACTAAATGCTTATTAACTGAGACTAAGTTTAACCAAATTAGCTATCACTTATACTAAATTACCTATCTCTTATACATAATAGGGTCAGCAGAGTAAATAATAAAAATCCTGAACATAAATCAAGAATGTTGCAATTTGTTCAGTTCTAGACAGGGTTGGAGAACTATAAAGGTAAAAATGTAAAAATAATAATTGCCAGAGTGGCAGTACATTTAAACAAGCTGTGATATTAATTTAAGTTGTGTTTTTCGTTTGAAATTTTCAATTTTGTGTTATATGTTACTTGTATTTTGTTTTTAAAACCAGAAATGTAAAAACAGAAAAAATTTTACTATATCCCTTGAAAAAGTCAAAAAATGATTGACAAAACGTCGGGAAAAATGTAAAATACATTGTTTTATTTACATTAAAGAAGTCAGGCGACATTAGCCAAAATATTCCAATAAAAAAAATTGATTGAATAAATTTTATAAGAAATTGTACCAAAACAGCATGAAGTATACCAGTGTGTCGATTGTACCAAATTTGGTACAATTGTGCCACAAATCCCAACACTGGTATAATTATCTATGAAAAAAAAAACTATGTGTTCTTAAATATGAGCATTCCCATTTTTACCAAATTTTTATCAGTTTATGTTAACATAACAGTAGCATAACATAACTTAAATCAGTAACTTAAACTGATAAAATTGTGATAAGTTTGAGAAAAATAAGTACGACAAAACATTATGTATTCTACTTCTTAATTTATTCCGTATAACTCGTAATGAATTATTTTAAATTAAAAAAAAAAAATATTGAAACAATTGTCGTGTCCATTTGCGTGTATCAGATTTTTCCGATCGCTAAAAGCGGTTTTACACGACGTGTATTTGTCATATGACTTGTCAATTTTCCATGTGTAAATTCTATACACGTCGTGTGAACTCTTTCAAACATAACATGTGTATTTTCCAAGTGTACAATACATATGACATTTTTCATTTAGAACATGTCCTTTTTTGACGTGACAAAGCATCTGACATCCTGTAATGCCAACTTGATATTTTGTTATTTTATGCTTTTTGTGGTACCAAAAGCGCTAAAAATGTGGTAAAAGTACTAGGTTTGCATCTTTTCATCAGCTGTGGTTTGCAAATAAAAAACTGTGTGGCGGTAAAATTATATATTATAGGTTATGTTACATGTAATTACACATGTACGTTTGAAAGCAAAAATTAAAACCGTATGTAAAATGGCTATTTTGACAAACACATGAAATTACATATGGGTTATCAAACTGACAAGTCATATGACAAATACACGCCGTGTAAAACCATTTTAATGGATGATTCAATTTTAGCCGTATACGAACTTGAAATATAGATATACAATCGTTTATGTACTTTTTTGCCGTACACGTACACGAACTTAAAGTACACGTTCAATCAAATTTGTCTACGGTTCATGGGCATTTTTTACCCTACACGAACTTAAAGTATAGCTTCACTCGAACATGTATGGTTTAAGTGTGTTCCAATGGAATAATACGTGAACTACTCATGTTCGTGTACGCTATCAAATATTAAAATGAAACACATACATGATTGTGTACGTCACCGTAGAAAATTTAGGGATCCACATTCATAATTGATATGAAAATAAAAACATCCCAGTGATTTAGGTAGCTATATCCGCACGTGTATATTCGCCAGCTCTTCAACAACTACCGCTAGTCCCAATCCAATCTACTTCCCAAGCATTTGCCAGGTGAATTCAACATGGGAATGTCCTACGAAGGGAGTAATTGACTCATCCATGCATAACCTTTACCCATCAATAGGGTTATAAAATAAAATTAAAAAATAAAAAAAATTGTATTCGTAGAAAAATAAAATTTTCTGCATTACTTAGGGTTAGAGAAAATACTACCGAATAGTGGCTACCAATTGTAGTAAATTAACATAAGATATTAGTGTCTGTAGAATGATCTATGTAGGTATGATTGGGTATGACACATCAGTAGCCCCAAGTGTAAATAGAGTAAACGGGCTAACTACTTCGCCTGTCATTAGTGGCGATGGTTCCTAATTAAACCACTGGGATGTGTTGGTAGGTTTGAGCTGTGTTTGATTACATTTATGTACGAGATTTTTATTCAGACTTTCGCATTTTTCTGAACTCTGCTTAAAATATAAAGATATAATCAGTCCATCCAACTTTGAAAGAAAGTTTTGCCTTGCAACCAAATGAACTAACGGGCAGGGCAGTTGGTATAAAATTAAAGGTTGTATTAAAAGAATCTATAAGATTGCTGTTGCAGAAGTTGTAATAGTTATTGTCGTGGCTACAGTTCATGGTTTTTTAACTAACTGAGTGGTTACACACTACGATTCTGTTGAATCTACGGCCCAACAAGAGTTTAGCACTGCACATGTGTCTTTATAATGCATCTACTGAAACCGAATATGGTGGAGTCCGTTCTATCCACACGTCCTTTTCAATCAGCTCTACTTTAGTTTGTATGTAGAAGTCGTTTGTTTTGGTAAAATTGTGGTCAACATTGGTGGCTTCTTAAATTGTTGGCATAAAATAAATATTAATCCAAAAAAAGTGAGGACAGCAAAAATAAAACAAAAAAAAAAAAGAAGAAAATCAATTTACACTTTATGTATACATGGTGGTTAAACATGAACACATATGCACAATGGCATTTGTTTTCAGGCTAAAATTGCTTGAAACTGCAAAAGGTCGTCTGTTAACCGCCGGGTCACCTAGCGTCGTTGGTCAGCACTTTTGGCTGAATCATATGAATAAAAAAAAACACAAAAAGATAAAAATTTATTCATTGAAAATTTAATTTTGTTATTGTAAGTTTGAAGCAAAAAAAAAAAATGTTAAGAGTTCTGGCGTTAAAAGTAATTTTATGTTAAAATACAATTTAACACACACTTGTTTTTCGCTTTACAAGTATGAAGCTTGGTTATGATGAAACCCACAGATCATTTACTGAAGTAGGGCGAGTGAGAAGGAACCTTTTGTTTCACATGAGATCCAAGGGTGGAAAATGCAAGTCAATTTTTTAATCGGTCCTTATTTCTTTTGTTCTGAATTAGTTGCTATAGACACCAACGGCATGTCGATTCAGTAGGACGGCGCTACGTGCCATACAGCTCAAACGAGTTGAGTGTGTGGTCATCTCACATGCAGGTGATGTAAATTGGCTAACAAGATCTTGAGATTAGATCCCATAAGACTTTTTCTTGTCGAATTTTCTTAAGTCGTAGGTCTATGAAATCCACAGTGGGTTACAAGTCCAACATAACTCATGCTATGGGAGAAATTCAGCTTGATTTATGCGACATAGTCATGAAAAATTTGATTTTTCATGTTCGCAGTACCAAGTTCCCCCCGGGATTACAAACTGTCACTGCAGTATTTCCAAAAGCATTGACGAAATGCTCTCGGGGAAAATGAAGGCACCAGACGCCAGGTCTTTCTGGAGCCTGAATTTGGAAGAACATGTCTGTTTTGTTATGGGTAATTTTCGAGGTCCGACCAGTGTTCAAACGACGGGAACTTTTAGCCTCACAGAGAGCCGCGCCTTTCAAGTATTTACAAGTAAAAGCAACCACTGCACTGAACAAAAGTAATATGTATATAGTTTTTAATAACTTCTCGTTGGGACCACGCAAAAATATATGTATAACAAGTATGATGATGATGTTGTTTGATTTGTTATACATTTTAACCGCATGTTCTTCAACGACTTGTTAACACTGCATAACCAAGTTATGTTGTCATGTATTTTCGTTTTCATGTATGATGTTTAAAAATAAGTAAATGCAAAACGTATTAATTCTGGTTAATACGGCTTGAAATCGGACGAACATAAGCACGCACACACACACACACATTAAAATTGTCCTTTTTCTCTCAAGTTGCCTTCTTGCCAACATTTAATACATTCACCTGATTTTTGTTTATGCACATTTAACCAGCCTTGTATTGTTGTGAAAGCAACTTTGTATGTCTTAACGTAAAATATTAAAATCCATAAGTAAATACATACAATAGCAATAATTTAAATATTTACTGCTTATACAACTTGTTAGAGCCTAAGCTGCGGTTCTTATTCTGGTCTGCCACCTCTACCTTACCATCAACATCTGTTGTTATTATATAAAAAACTATGCAACAATTTTTATGAAGACCGTATAGAATTTTTATAGTTTTCTTATTTTTTCTTGCTAATAAGCGTTGTTGAAGTGTGTTAATTCATCATTATTATCATCATCAGTTCTCTTGTTGTCGTCATCTTCTTTTACTTCTGCAGCACCAGCAACAGCCATAGCATAACCAACAACAAGAAAAAAGATTTATTTATTATTTTATAGTCTGTTCAACATTTTTGTCTGGATGACTTTGTTGTGGTCTAAAGGCGGTACCTGTTAAAAAACGTTTATCGCGTGCGGTGCCGTTTTTTGTAATTACATTTTTTATTTGTACGATTTTGGTGGGAAATTTGCTTTTTTTTTAAGTCAACAAAAATGCAGAGATTCTTTTTCGTGGAAAAGATCATAAGATATAAATTAGAGTTGGAAATTAATTTTAAGGATCACTTAGCGTTTTAAGAGTCACATGTAGACAGTGTATTATGGTTTAGATTTTTTTCTAATAATTTAAAACGAATCAATTCAGAACATATTTTATGACTTGCAATACTCGTTAGTACAAGGCAAAATATTTCAGCTGCCCCAGCACAGTGGTTTGAAAACGATTTATTTTGGACATAATTTGGTATCTCATGAACCGCTGCAGGTATGTTAATGATAACACAGGGCAACAGCAAAAATAGCATATTTTAACTACACTTAGATCGTTTTCCTGAAAATCTAGGAGACTTAAGTGAGGAACAGGGCGAACGATTTCACCAAGATATTCGGACAATGGAGGAAAGATACCAGGGTCGCTGGGATGCACACATGATGGCAGATTTTTGCTGGAGTATTCAGAGCAACACTTCGTTATTCAATAATAGAAAATGTCATAAAAGAAAATTCCAAAGTTTGTAGTTTATAATATTTATTTATTTATTTCCTTATTTTATATGTTGTAATAAATTTAAATAATAAAATATAAAATTAAAGAAAATACATGAATAAAACAATGAAATGCATTTTCGATCTATTCCATCGATTTGACTTAGTTACATTTTTTTGTCAATTGCCTTCGGCAAGTAACTTGAAAACTGTTTAACCGATTTAAAAGATATGTAGCTTATTGTAAATCTCATTGTGTTTGCCCTAAAGACCAGGATCCACTTTTTTGCAAAAGGGGAAATAAATAGCGTTAATTTTGCAAAAACTGAAAATTTGTCAATTATTTTCGATTTAAACGCTTTTTTCAGATTTGGGGCCTATGCGCTACGTGTTAACGTTTTCGAATTCGACTAAAATTTTGTGGGTGGAAGTTTCTCATCAAATCTAACATTAATCCGACATGCACCCCTTGAAATTGGAAAATTTATGTTTTTCACACATTTGAAAACCCGCTATAATGCGTATATCAAGCAAAAAACTAAAATTTTGTGAAAATGAGCGAATTCACTAAAATGTGAATAAATTCGAAAAAAATCAATCGATTTTTATAGTCGATATCTCATTTTGTTGCTATTATATGTCGCTATGCGATAAAAAAATGAATCTGGAAGTTTTTTGCCGTTTTCGATTTTTTATGATTTTTTTAAAACGAAAATTTTTGCCATTTTTACGTAAAAAATATATTTTTTTCTTAAGTTTTTTATTATAACTCCGATACTATTGATCCGATTAAAACGCGATATATAGACGAATTAAAGGCTATGCAAATCTTAATTTTTCTGAATTTATTTTAATAATATCGGACTAGTAGTTTTTGAGTTATCATTAATTATTTGAAGAAACGTCTCAAAAAAATTGCAATTTTAAAAAAAAATTTTTTTAAAAAAAATCTATCCATAGAATTTAAAAATTTTACCATTTTTGTACAAAGGTAGTCATGATACATCAAAATTATATAGTGGTTTTAAGAGCTCATGAAATTTTTTTTATTTTGTTGTGCTGTGTAATTAACAGATGCAAAGCAGAGTTGTTTCTGATAGCCCCCAAGATTGGTTATCTATGAAAAATGTGCTTGCATATGTAGTTTATCTCTTTTAGTTTTGGAGAAAATTGGCTTACAGCTTTTTTTGTTTTTAATTGTGGCCGACCTTACGTTAGTATTTTTGTCGTGGTGTACTTATTAATGATCGGGTTAATATTTTAAGAGATATTCTTGAAAAAATTTGGAAAAAATTAGTTTTAAGTTTTGTTCTGATAGCACTTTTCGTTAAAAAGTTACAAGACTCTAAATTGGGAAAATGTAAAAAATAATATTTTTTGAATTTTCCCCAAAAAGGTGGTATTCTTTTTTTGCTTATGTAAGTAGCTTACTTCGGTATCTACTAGTAAATTTTTTTAAACCATTTTAAAGACAACCTATAGAAAATGTTAATAAAAAAAGGAGGAAAAAATTATAACGGTTCTCCCTCTAGCCCTATCCAACATAGCCAATTTTGAAACAAAATTTATAAATTATTGTTAAATTCCTCGGAGTGTAAAACAACGATTTAAAAACCGTAAATAGATTTTTAAGCCTCAATTGCTGGCTATATACTCCAAAAAGGATATGATAGCTCCGTAATTATTAAAGGCAGAGTAGCCACTTTTGGAATTAAAAATATTTTTGGGACATTTTTCCCCGTTCCGGGAATTTATATGTTAAAATAGAAAAATTTCAAATTGTATTTAACCATTTCATTAAAAGCTCTTCTAACTATATAATTTCAAAATTTTGTAGGAATATCTCGATTCGTTTAGATTTTATGGCAATTCCAAATCGATATTTTATTTCTCAAAAAACCACCTTGATGTGATTTTTTCAGTTTTTAAGGTAAATATAATTAAAAAAACAGAGCATGAAACAATTATTATGATATTGATAATCTAGTAGTCAAAAGCTTTCCTCTGATACCACTAACAAGTATATCGAGCATATATTTAAGCCTCCTCATGATTTTTTTCTTATTTTGTATGTGGTTCATGAGATACCGATTTATGTCCAAAATAAATCGTTTTCAAACCACTGTGCACAGGTCGAGACAAATACTCTATACTTGCTTCTAACACAAGCGTATGATGTACATAGGGCCCAAATGATCTTTTTTCGCGGATTAATTTAAAAAAAACTTGTCAAGTATCGTGAAAACTAAAAGTACCCAATATTACTAGGCCAAAAATTTAATATCACATAGGTGATGGTGCCTTTGTAGTAACGCCTTGAAATTAAACATTGGATAAAAAAACTAAAAACAAAATAGGTAGAAAAAAGGTGTAAAAAAAGCACTAAAACCGTGGCAAAAGCACTATATTTGCATCTTTGCATCAGCTGTGGTTGGAAATACAAAACTGTGTGGCCGAAAAATTATATATTATAGGTTATGTCAGATGTAATTACACATGTACGTTTGAAAGCTAATATTATAAGCCTTATCTAAAATGCCTATTTTGACAAACACATGAAATTAACATGGGTTATCAAACTGACAAGTCATATGACAAACACACGTCGTGTAAAACCACTTTTAGTAGTTTGGAAGTTTGTTATTTATTAACATGCGTAAGTCCTTGTTGTTGTTGGATCACGTAATAATTACTACATGTAAGTACAATTGTTATTTGAAGTTTTTATGGTTTGCATTATCATCATTTTATTAGTTAAACTACACTGCTAAAGTTATGCATATAGAGAAATATTAATATTTTGTACATGCATATGAAGTTTGTAGTCAAGCTTAAGTTATTTTATTCTTTCTAAGAAAGCATCATTAAAAAGAAAGAATAATTAATAAATATAAATAATTTATAAATTAGGTGATATTATTAAAGAAAAATTGGGAAAACTAAATTTTTTAGACACCAGCGGAGCGGAATGCACATTTTCTAGACAGGTACGTCCTTTATCAGCACTCTTCGCATCTATCTACTTAGGGTAGTTTTTAGTTGTAAGCATCATCTATTTAACCAACCAAACCCAGATAAAGGAATCGTCAGTTGGTGAGAACGAAGTCTACCTTAAGCGTTCCCTCTTGTTGAATATTTTTACTGTAATATTTACCACCTTATATTTGTTGTTGCTTCAGCCAACCTTTTCATTATATTTTGTGTACGGGGTCACCCATCTCTATCCTCCTATACCCCCAAGATGTTCTTGAAATATGTAGTTTGCACTAAGAGTAACCTTCCTTTGACTTAGGGTACCTCGCTGTTGTAGTTCTGCAGATATAGGGAAAATATTTTTTTTGTATATAAGGGTATCTATTTCCCGCTCGTATATATCCAAGATTTTGTTTAATCATGCATTTTGCTCTAAGAGTTACCCTCATTCCATTTAGAGTAGCTCTCTGTTGTGGTTCTGAAGATATAAAAAAATTATGATTTTTTTGTATGGAGTTATCCGTTTTCCCCCCAAACACAATTAAGATTTTGTTCACACATGCAGTTTGTTTCAAGACTTACCATTATTCAATTAAGGGTGTCTTGTAGTTCTGATATACCCCTCTCCCCTCACATAGGCTTTATAAAAAAATAATATTTGTTTAAAATATTAGTTTTTATTAAAAAATTAAAATTTATTTAAAACAACTTAGAAATCAAAAACCTTTTATGACCGACAAAAAGGTTTCTTACTCGCATCTACCTCTGCAAGATAAGCAAAATCAGGAAAAAAATTTGAAATTTAAATTTGGAAAAAATCGCAAAAAAATGGCGCAAAAACGCTCAACGTTTTTTTCTACAGTATAAAAGTAGAGATCGTAGATTTTATAGTGATATATAAAATTTTTAGGATCGTGATGGCCCTCACTCTCAAAAACCTTTCCCCTTATTTTACCAAAAAAAAATACTTTTTTTATATTGGAAAGAAATGTTTTATCACAAAAACTTAAAATAAAATTTTTCTAAAACCTAGTGTAAGTAGCCTTTCAAAAAATCAATACAAAATATTTATTCTTTTCTCCACCAATAAATATATTGCAAACCTCTCAAAGTCATATACATAAAGTCAATAAAAACGTATGTGACTTACTCAACTGATTTTAACAGTGTCCCAAAACAACAAATCTAAAGCGAAAATTTAGTATGTGCCTTTTGTATATGGAGATAAAAAGCTGTGTAAATTTTGGACATAATCGGGAAGGGGCAAGGGGTAGTTTACTTTCTCCCAAATCTTGCAAACGCTCTACAGGTCATACCGTATGACATATCAAATTGAAATTAAGTATGTGCCTTTGGTTTATGGAGATGAAGAGCTTTATACATTTTGGTCATAATCGGGAAAGGACAAGGGGTAGTTTACTTAACACCCCAAACCGAATATAATTAATTTTTCGATTCGAATATACTTTGAAATTATATTCTTTATGAAATATTATTTTATTTTTTACACTATTGCAATAAATTTTTGTGAGGAGTTTTATTTGTGTGAAATGCATTGGAATCACTGAAAAACTCAATTTCGTAAAAAATACGAGTTAGTGACTTTCTACTTTAGACTATCGATATACCCATTATCACACAATAGATTTAATGCTGATTTAATTAATTTTTTTTATTTCTTAATGATCTTTTTATGGCTTTATGATCAAAAACTATCTCAGGTTTGCAATATTATCAAACATTTTTAATACTTTTTAATACCCTAGAAAGTAAGCAATTGGATTATTTGCATTTTGTAAGTGTTAGTCAAGCAGTTCGATAGTAACTTAACATTAATCGAATAAAAATTAAAAAATAATCGACTAATCGATTAGTTTTTATGTTGTTTTGAAAATTCTTTCGTTTTGCGATTAATGACCCAAGCAATAACTCTGGTCTACAATACTATTAATAAAATTGAAAGTTGTAAACTCTTCAGATTTTATAATAATGTGGTATGCGGTATTAGATACTATCTAAACGAGGTTGGCGAACAACTTCCAGTTTCCTTAAAAGAAAATTTTAAAATGTCCATAATTGTTAGAATTTACTTTTTTTTTTCCTTAAGGGCACCCTAAAGTTAAACTTCCTAAAAAAAATAATTTTTTAAACGAGCCTTTCGAGAAATGAACTTTGGAAGTAATGTTGAACTGTCCTGCTGGTTTGTGAACAAGATAAATATTAGTGCGTATAACAGTTATAAATTCTGTTATATATGTTTTAGATATTAATTCATGCACCCGATTCCGTAACCCATAATGCAGGCTACAAATATTTACTACGAAAAATTTTGTATAACCCAACTGACCTTACAAGCAAAATGGTAGTCGACTACGAAATTAACTTTTACGGTTTAACTATAAGCTAACTACAATTTAATGCAAAACCTCCCAAAAATCAAAAATGAAATACAATTATTTTTGACAATTTTGTTTATTATTTTTTTTTTAAATTATAAAATAAAAATTCGTGTCACATCTCTTGCGTTTTTTGTGTTTTTAAATTGTAAATCTACATTAATGTTATTTGGTGGCAAGTATCTTACTGACCATTTAGCATTTCATATGTTCATATTTTTAATGAAGAAGAAAAGGCATCAATCAAAAACAAATTATATTGATGCGGGATATTATAAACAGGTAAAAATTGTATTGCATATTTTTACAAAGTCTCTTTAGTTATCTAACTACAAATTTACTTACTTTAAGCTAACTTCTGAGTAGTCAGTAAGACAACTGACTTCAGCCTTCAATCTTAAAAAAGTCAGTAATTTTTAATAAAAATAATTCAAGTATCAACTACCTCTGTTTGAAAAGTAGTTAGCTTAAAGGGCATTAAAAGTTAGTTGAGTTGCTTATAGGGCAGTTATAAAAGAAAATACAAGGGCAGTTTGATAATTTAATGTATTTTCAGTTCAGTAACTTT
This sequence comes from Phasia obesa, assembly GCA_949628195.1. Classification (NCBI taxonomy): domain Eukaryota; kingdom Metazoa; phylum Arthropoda; class Insecta; order Diptera; family Tachinidae; genus Phasia; species Phasia obesa. The sequence goes on from OX451216.1 coordinate 52,562,106, forward strand.
CAATCAGGTTTCAGAAAATATCCGAATCATACACAAAATGTATTGTTCAAAAGCACCCGTCAAAATTATAAATATTGAAATGATACACCTATACCTTAGCGAATTTCATAACTTTTATGAAAGTTTTTGTGCGTTTACATTTTCAGTATATTATACTGAAAAAATTAATTTAACTTTATTAAAAAAATAGTTATCGCAACTATAAAAAATTTGTTAAGATTTTGTACTGTCAAATAAATATTTTTAAAATTGCTTGCAAATATTTGTCTGCTTGATTCCCTTATATATATTATTTTGCAGCTCATACTTTGTGTGTCTTATTTGGCCATTATTTACTTTTTGTGAACATTTAGAAAAAACTCACTCTAGCTGGGTTATATGTATTACTTTCTCAGGGTATTTTAACCCACTCTTCCTTTAAAAATTATTATTTTTTGTAGTACTTCTTCTTGAGATACTTTTCCAACCTGTTTATTTGGGTTGGCCCTCAAATTTTGAATATCTTTCAACCCTGTACTTTCTGCTTAAGTATGCATAACTTTTCTGCACTTATATAACAACCCTGTCCTACAGGGATACGATTTGTGATTTCGCTGATTATAATGATATAGTTTGTATTCAAACTTTTCCGATTTTTTTTTTGACAATAGAATAGAAATTTCAAGCACCGCGATTTGATTCATTCTTCAAAATATCAACAAAAATTTCTTTGGTCATTATGTCGTCTAAAATCCAGGTCGTTGGAAGACCTTTGTATGGTATGTTATTCGATACCATAACTCACATTTTTCTAATGTATTAGTATTTTCTAGTGCTATTAGAAGCTTTTACCAACTTTTTTGGCTCCATTATGGTAGTAAAGCATAAGAGTTGTCTCGGTACAAAAAACTAATAATTCTACGTTAATAGTTATCAGTTACTAGACTACTTTAGAATTTGGACAAATATGAATGCCAATGAAAGCAACTTAGTTTATATTAATGAAAATGGAAAAAATTGAATCTGAATGTGTTGATTAAACATTGTTTTTTACATAAAAAACCACAACCGAAACCAAACATAAGGTGGCTTAGGCTGTAGACATTTTAACCGAGCGGGTACATAACATTTTGCTTACACCCTACCATAAGGGCAAATACATGACAACTTTAAGCGCAATTCGAACGACTTTTTATATCTTGTGTTGTAGACGAAACAAAGATCAATCACATTAGAGGCCAAGGAACACTCAAAAAGTGTGTTTCTTCAGGCGAACCGAAAATGCAAAAGAGGATCCGTTGGGATGCACGAAGTATCAGTCAGAAAAGGTAAAACGATTTCCAGCAAATATAATATAGAGCTTCTGAACACATTCGATATTGATTTATGTGCAAACGACCTCATCTAACGAATAAAAATTGACTGTTCCATCAAGGCAATATATAAGTGAGCACGTGTACAGTCACTATGGCAAAAATCATTATTGAAAAATTTGCAAATGTCCCATTATTGATTATCTTTATAAAGTCTGACTTTGATAAAGAGTATTAACTTTATATAAATAATTCCCTAATGCAAAGTGAAGCGAAAATATGTTTTTCCAAAGATGGCGTAGCAAATCTATAAAATTTAAGGAATTTGAAACAAAGAGAAATGCATTAATTTGTAAAATTATTTCATTGTCTGAAGGCCATGCAAGTTGTATGATAATTGCAAACTGATAACTATTGAAATCATACGCGAAGTTTACAATGTTCTGGAGTTGTCATAAACATGTTCACACTTGAACGTTATTGAACGGCTATAGTGAAAAAGCCTTTAAAATATAACATATTAATACTTTTTTAAGATAATGATGAGCGGCGAGGTAGTGAGGCATAACCTATGATGCAATACAATTTTGAACAAAAATATTGTAAAATAAAAAGAAGAAAAAAAAAGGTTTTCGGCTATTTTTTTTTTCAATTTATGTTGTTTCATAAGTTTTTAATGATTGCAATCCTAATACGATTTCTTTATGAATTTTATATTTTTATTTAATTTTTTTTCGTGTGGAACAAATTAACAAAATATGGTAGCCATTTTCATTAGGAAAAAAAGTTTACAAGAATTTTGAGGATCTTGAACGAGGTGAAGGTTTCTCTTAATTTCAAATTCACTCTAAAACATCCACATATGTATTTCTCTATTGTTTAATTATAATATGGGAACTTAACACACCCTGCCAACGACGAGAACAGCTGTTATTAATAGGTAGCCGAAAATTATACTATCAATTCAGAGAATCGAATTGATAACAGTGGGACCCCATTTGGCGCCCAAAGTTAGCATAACTTTAAATATCTTTTTTGAATTTCTAGATACTGAGTTGCTCTAAATTTTCTGTGTGTGACGAGTTTAATAATAGTCTAGCTGTGCCCACATACGTTGTGTGCGTCCTGACAATGTTTTGTTAGATTTTTCTTTGAAAGTAATCCACACCAATATTAAGACTCTTAGAGTGCTTCACGTATACGTGTTTACTTTATATAAAGGTACCCATCTCTGGCTAAAATTCTAAAATTTATATAAAATTCTAAAAAATGTTGTAAACCTCTATAAAAGGTGTTTAAAATATTTTAATAACAATGTAAAATACAAATTAAATACAAATTTTATTCAATTGGCTATTTGGAAGTAAGTAATTCATATTTTGTCATTATGTATTTTAAAAAACCGCCGTATTTTAAACCGGAAATTCCATTACCTTTAAACCGGAAATTGCACACTTTCACTGCTTCTTCTCCACTTTCTTTTGGAAATAAGATATTTTTGGGGAAAAATGAATCCTATATTGGAATTAGGATGCTAAGGTACCCTCCACACAAAAATTTGTTAAACTACATCACATAGTTTTTACGTGATAGAAAGACAGACAGGAAATGAGGTACTATTTTATTATATGTATAGATAACTTTTCCTTCTGAATTAATATTCTTCTTTTTTTGTATTTTAGTATTGATGATTGCTATATTAAACATAATGATTTAATGTTTATATAGTTTACCATTCCAATATTAGCATTTTGTTAAACAATAATTATTACGTCACAACGGGACCTAAGGGACCCAAGTGAGTCGGCTTTTACCCTTTTTGCGTAGCCGGCGACCCGTGCAACCTAACCTAAACAATAATTATAATAAATTCGGTTCCGATATGAAACGATGCTTCAAGTGCATCCTTGCTTGAATTTTGCTATCCCCTTTTAATATTTGGTTACTTTTTTTACTTTCCTGTTAATTTAGACTTACAATATTTTGAAAATCTACAATTTCTTTCCAGCATTAGTAAACTATTCCATTTTGAGTCGCATTTAAATATTTTTGATAGTAGTGAATTAACCATGAAGTTTTCCTATATTTTTTATAACCGATAACATATTGTTAATGCTTTCGTAGTGTTGTAAACCACAAAAAAGACTAGCAATTGTTAAAAAAATGGGTTGGTTGTCATTTGCAGTTTGCTGAATTTTTACTTTACCATACGTAGTATAAATAGTATAAATTACTATCATGAAAAAATCGATATCGATATTTCCACGGATATATACGTTTTGAGGTCTGCATTTTGGCTATTTTCGCGATTTTGTCTGTATGTATGCCACTATTTTTGTGGAGTATGTACAGGTCATACTGTTCGACATATCGAAATGAAATTTAGTATGTGCCTTTGGTATATGGGAATGAAAAGCTGTATAGTTTTTGGGCATAATCGGAAGGGGGCAAGGGACAGTTTCCTTACCCCCAAATTTTTTGAACTCTCTACAGGTCATACCGTATAACGTATTAAAACGAAATTTATTATGTACCATTGGCTTATGGAGATGAAGAGCTGTATATATTTTGGGCGTATTCGGGAAGGGGCAAGGGGTAGTTTACTTACTCCCAAATTTTGTAAACGCTCTACAAGTCATACCGTATGACACAACAAAATTAAATTCAGTACGTGCCTTTGGTTTGTAGAGATAAAGAGCTGTATATTGTATTTTGGTCATAATCGGGAAGGGGAAAGGAGTAGTTTACCTAACAACCCAAACTAAAAATAATTAATTTTTCGATTCGAATATACTTTGAACTTATATTCTTTATGTAATATATCAATAAAAATATCTGTTTCCATTTGTTATGGTAGAGTTGAGTGTAGGCCACTCCAGTTTTATTTTAATTACAATTTCTTTCACTAAAAAGTGGAACAAACAAAAGTGTAAAAAATATGATAGTCCTCTGCAATTTGCTGTGATTTTTGCTGTAACAGCACTGGATCTCTTCCTATGGAAGAGTTTAAAATATGTTATTAAAATATACAATCCATATTCTATGTTTACATTTTACTTAGTGTCCTTACTTATCATATACTAAAACCTTAACGGTGTTAGTTTATTATTTTTAAGCAAAGGCTCACAAACTGTCTTCTGAAAATTTGTTTAACAGTTCAAAAAATTTAAAACTATATATTCAACCATATTCTTTGTTCTGTGAGTAACAGTTGCGTAAAATGTAACTATAAAAAAAGTTTTTCAAACTTTCCTTCTATATAACAGTTCAGACTTTATAACAGATAAGCTTTTTAATTTTAAAGTCAAGTCCTAGTGATATAAAGGACTAGTGCAGATTAGCTAGATACTTTTGCGCCACCTCTTGCCCTGCTACAACACATGCTTCTCATTAGAAACTGCGATTGACCCGTCTTTACATAACCTCGAGCTCACCATACGGTTACCTTTTCTTCATATGTTCTTAATTTTACTATTTCTAACTCCTTTGTGGAATTTTCGTTAGACACTTTATTTAAATTTTTTCAGGTTCTGACTTTACTAAAATTTCTTTTGCTCAAATTATGTACATATACTTATATACACATATGTAACGAGTGATTTTTTAAGAGCTTGAGAACTTTTTTTTTTAAAAAAACGCATAAAATTTGCAAAATCTCATCGGTTCTTTATTTGAAACGTTAGATTGGTCCATGACAATTACTTTTTGAAGATAATTTCATTTAAATGTTGACCGCGGCTGCGTCTTAGGTGGTCCATTCGGAGAGTCCAATTTTGGGCAACTTTTTCGAGCATTTCGGCCGGAATAGCCCGAATTTCTTCGGAAATGTTGTCTTCCAAAGCTGGAATAGTTGCTGGCTTATTTCTGTAGACTTTAGACTTGACGTAGCCCCACAAAAAATAGTCTAAAGGCGTCAAATCGCATGATCTTGGTGGCCAACTTACCGGTCCATTTCTTGAGATGAATTGTTCTCCGAAGTTTTCCCTCAAAATGGCCATAGAATCGCGAGCTGTGTGGCATGTAGCGCCATCTTGTTGAAACCACATGTCAACCAAGTTCAGTTGTTCCATTTTTGGCAACAAAAAGTTTGTTAGCATCGAACGATAGCGATCGCCATTCACCGTAACGTTGCGGCCAACAGCATCTTTGAAAAAATACGGTCCAATGATTCCACCAGCGTACAAACCACACCAAACAGTGCATTTTTCGGGATGCATGGGCAGTTCTTGAACGGCTTCTGGTTGCTCTTCACTCCAAATGCGGCAATTTTGCTTATTTACGTAGCCATTCAACCAGAAATGAGCCTCATCGCTGAACAAAATTTGTCACATTTGAACATTTCGAACCGAACACTGATTTTGGTAATAAAATTCAATGATTTGCAAGCGTTGCTCGTTAGTAAGTCTATTCATGATGAAATGTCAAAGCATACTGAGCATCTTTCTCTTTGGCACCATGTCTGAAATCTCACGTGATCTGTCAAATACTAATGCATGAAAATCCTAACCTCAAAAAAATCACCCATTATATGTATATGTTCCCTTCAATCCTCATAGGCATAGGGCCTTAACTTTTTTCTTTATTTCAACCCAAATTTTTCTTGTTTTGGCAGCCTCTTTATCGACCTGTCTTATCCATGTGTGGGTGTGTCGTCCTCTTCTGCGACTGCGTTATGGCTTCCACTCAACTGCAGTTCCTGTTATGTCATCATGAGGCTTACGTAGCTTGTGTCGCATCCATTTTCGGCTTCTGATTACACGCTCGATAAGTATTTGGTGTGCTTGTGTCCATAGCACAGCGTTTGGGATTGTGTTCAGCCAGAATATGTTTAATCTTCTTCACACCGGGTAATAAAGACCTGTAAAGAGGTCAGATTTTGCTTTGCCGAGAGATTACGATTTTGATATTTTTTTGATAGCGATTGTGATCTCCGTATGCTTGTTTTGCAGACTTTATGAGGTTATCGATATCCAGAGAGGAGCCAACGGTATTCGTTAATATGCTACCTAAGTAACGAAAGGTGTTCACATCCTTAATTATTTCCTTATTGGTTAAATTTAACTTTTTTTTAAATTTCACTTTTATTTTTCATTCCTTAAAATCTAGAATGTTATTGAAAAGAAAGAAAAACAGCAACGTTAATGTTATAATCTTAAAGTTTTTGTTGTTTAAAAAAAAAAAATGTGTGTGCAGTGCACTACCTAGCGGTAGCGAAATAGCTGTCAAATAGTAGGTAGCTAACTTCTTCCGTACAAATCGATCCCCAAACAAATTTGGTGTTATTCTTTTTGCGTTAAAAGCTTGTTAGTTCTCATCTTTTCCATAATAAGACGTGCATCGCCATCAGTTTTCTAGCCTGCCCTTGCGGAGCTACATTTAGCTCTTTTAGCACTACAATCACTGATTGGCTTAAATTAGCTATTATACGTGATGAAAAGCTTTCCTTTGTCATATTTACAATCGAATTTTTCACGGTTCGCCATAGTTTCATCATTGTTTTGAAAAATATTAACTTTTTGTTTAAAATTAAAAAAACACACTTTTTGGTATATGAAGTTATTCAAATGCAATTTAAAACTAAGGTTCTTATTAACAAAACTTAAGATTATGACAACCGAATCAAAAACTGAATTTAAAATAACAGAAAATTTTAAGGTTTTCTTAGTTGAGAAGAAGTATGAGCAAAACTGAGTATTTACGAGATATTTTGTTGTTATTCACTTTTCTCTCAGTTTTCTCTCATTGCTTATTGTTTTTTAATTTGTTTTAAGAGCAGTTTTGTTAAGAATTAAATAGGAAAGAAAACAAACAAAAAAGTACTTTTCAAAATCGCTTCGTTATTACTATTTGTACTCATCTCTGCTCCCAACAGTAGATTTAATTATGGATTTTTATTTTGAAATTACTATGCTGATTCAAAAGTAATATTTGTAATATTTTAAGGTAGTTTTAGTACAGACTAGCTGTGCCCGCCACGTCGCACAGTGGTGCCACTTCATACATCCAACTGCAAAAAATAGAAGGAGTGATCCTACAATGATGAAATTTGGCACACTTATTCAGTATTATATAGATAAGAAAAATTCAAAAAATTTTTGAAATCCGTCGACTCCTTGGGGTACCTGCCTTGGACCCCCATTTTTTCACATATTTTTCTTCTCGGTGTATAAGCAGGAATTCTCAACAAAATTCGATGAAATTCGGCACACATCTTTAAGTTGACTCAGTATTATTATGTTATAAGTACTGAGGTGGAATATTCTTACTAAATTTTATTTTTTTCATAAGATTAACAAAAATTTCAAAAAATTAATAAAAATTTGAATACATATACAATCATTACTTGGTAATGAAAAGTTAGACATTTTATTCTTCAATGATCATTTCTTTAACTACATCATCCAATTCCAAAATATTTTTATGAGGCGGACGTCTTAAACTACTAATATATGGATCAGACGACTCAAGTAAACGATGAAAAACATCAGTATTTGTTGCAGTTCTACTGCACTTTCTAGAAAATATTAATCTGTAATTTCTATAATCTTTATTACGTGCTTCTTCTGCTTCCTCGGAGAGCATTCCAATTGGGAGTACTGCTGCATCTATTATGTCCTTTCCATGTATAAGGATTTTGTGGACAGTAACAGGCATGAAATACCACTCATATTTTTGGACAAACAGTTGAGCAGTTTGCCACGTAAATTTTTTAAACTTTGTAGTATCAATTTTCTGTCCACACGTTATTGCCTGAAGAATGATACGAAAACGATCTATTAGTTCTTCACTGACCCCAGTTATATCTGTAACAAGAGCTGGATTGGAAAAAAACCTTCTTGAGGTATTACCATCGTTTGATGTTCCAGATCCTTGCTTTACAGCATCCACACGTAAGCTCATCCGTTCTTTAAATTCAGTCTGAATTCGTTGCTTATTCTCTTGTTTTAAAATTTTATGTTGAGCATCGGTTGCACACCACTTACAGAAGAGCATGTTGTATGCTATATGGAGTACGCATTCCATTAATTTTATCCTAGCGTGTAATGAAGAAATTCCTAATTTGCAAGCATCATTATCAATATTCTTTCTTAAAACCGCTTCTAAATCATTCATTTCTGAAGGTTTAGCTTTACAAATGTAACACACAGCTGCTGAACTAGTATTTGTAACGGTCTGAGCAGTTTTACCATCTAACATCGTAAACAATAAATTATGCGTTACGTTGAGATGTTTTTCGTTAATAGCAACTTTCGTTTTTTCTAAACGATGTATGCTTAATCTCATGTTTTCTACAACTGTTAATACTTTTTCTTTTGTACCTTGTTGAAGACGGGCTTTTATTACGCCAAAACTCCTCGTCAGTGTTTGACTTTAGACTTAGGTGCACCATCGATGCTAAAATCAGACTCCTGTCACTTATATCAGTTGGCAAACTTTGATTGTATTCAGAATGTCCTGATGAGCCATCACATCCCCACTTCGAGATTAGAGTACATTCAAAATTTGACATTGAATTAATTTGGTCCTGCGAAAAACTTTCAAAAAGACGCCTTGTCGTATGGTCCATAAGACTTTGTAGATCCACAGAGGCTTCTTTTTCCAACACTTGCACTTTATCCGGATAACATTTCTTCTTTTCAGCTAGCACTTTTTTGTAAGATGGCAAAATGTCATATCCTTCTCTTTGCAAAACGTACTTTATTGTTTCGTACTGATGTTTTGATAGTTCTGCATCCAGCATTAAGGCAAGTGCAGTTGTTGAAGGAATATGTGACTGTGGTGTTACTTTTGTACCTGGTAAAGTTCCACTCGCCAATATTAATTGTTCTTGTGTATACTGGGATGCTAAATCAGCAGCTTTGTACCTTTTACTACGATACTTGCAATCTTCAAATTCCTTAACTGGTCTTCCTTTTTTCTTTGAACAGCTAGGTTGGTCATCAGCAAGTGATACTTCGAATATATCTTAAAAATTTTACAATAACCAAAATTATTTATTTTTTGTTTTACAAAATTTTTACTCAAAATGATTTACTTTCTAACCAAGTCGAATTTTTTTTAAAGAAATAAGATTTGATTTTGTGCGCTTCCACCCAGCGATTGAAAAAGTGGCACAAAAATCGCCTTTGAACTGCCTTCTTCACTATTTCAACTTCATCAGTGGTAAGCATCGAATTTTTTTGTTTTATAAAATTTGTTAACAAATCGACATTGTTACCACAATTAAAAAGTTCCTGGCACAATTCACTATGCAACACAGAAAATAAACTCATTTTAATAATAATATTTTAAATTTTATTATGATATTTATTAATGTGAACAATTTAATTTCTTTGATTTAATTTTATTTCCAATTTAAGCAGCTTTGTTTCTACCTATATATTATTTTTATTATTAAAACATATGGTTTTGTTTTTTTTTTTTATTTCTTATGCACTTTTTCAAAATATGTAGCTGTCAATAATTTATTAACAAATTGTTTTTATAATTTTAATAACTGCAGTTTGATTAAAAAGTAAAGGCCTAAGATATGCAACGTTTTTTTTTATTATAAGTGCGAGGGTGCAATATTCATGACTTTTTTTACTAAATTTTAATTTTTTCAAAAGATTGAGAAAAGTTGGTGAATTTTTTTAGCTAATTCGAAAGAAAACCCTTTTACCTACAATTTTATTATACTGAGAGCACGGAGGCAGACCTAGGCAAATGACTTTTTCTCCAACGAAATCGGCCAATGCTAAATTTTACAGGACAATTTTGATGCGCCCATATCTTCGAAAGTACATGACCACTAATCTTTTTTTTTGCTCCTAAACAAAAAGAACATCTCAAAGTTAAATAAAATCGACATTGACGTTTCACCAGTCGAAATACCTTCGATACACAAATCCCTGAATTTCAATAAAATTATCATATATTTTAGCTTTTTAACAATCAGGTGATTTCAACCGATTTTTTTAAGTATATATCTATATATCTTAAGAAAAAAAAATACAGATTTTTCATCGGCAGACTCTTCTCTATTAAATGGCATCATTAGATTTTTGAAATGTGATAGTCAAAAAATGCATTTTTTGCAGCAGCGGCACCATAGTGCGTCGTGGGCGTCCTGATAATATATTGCTCGATTTTGCTTTGAAAGTATTCCACACAAATTGTAAGCCTCTACTTTTATAGAGCAGCACCTATGAACTAAACTAAGAAGAAACTAATAATAACAGAATTTTATAGCCACACTAAAGTCGTAATATTCTTACCAAATTTTAAAAATTAACGCTTAATAACAAAAACAATGTAATCACATAATTACCAAAGTACATATGTATTTCACAAAATAGCCGAATTATACAATACGTACTCGACTTGAAACCAATACAAATTTTATGCAATTGGCTATTTGGCAATCGTTTTTAGCGCCATCTGTGTTTAAATATCAAAATTGAAGGTGCCGTGCCGTACTAAATAGTTAAAACGATCTGTGTTTTAAAATATACAACTTTCAAAAATTAAAGGTGCCGTACAGTACTTAGTTCCGCCTTAAGATATGCTGCATATTAGTTTATGTATTTTTTACTTTATAAAACGTAAAGTATTCATATCCGGTTAGTTCAACTGCGTACTTTCACTGCTTTTTCTCCACTTTCTCTTGGAAATAGGATATTTTTTGCGGAAAAATGTATCCTATATTGGGACCAGGTTACTTAGGTACCCACTCACATAATTTTGTTAAAATCCATACAGTACTTTTTATATGATGGGGACGTAAATGAAAAGAGGACAGACGGACGGACGGTAATGAGTTACTACTTTGTTGTACATATGTATAGCTTTTCGAGTTTCACGTTTGCATATTTTGGTAGGTCACGTAAACTTGTACCAGTTTAATAAATTTAACGCTTAAACAACTTTCAGTTCGTCTAGACCAAGACCGATCACACGTGTTAATTTTGGATGTAACATACTTGTAGGTATTCTCAAATGCTTGTGCAGATGATCTACTCAGTTGGTCTAACACATTTTCAATTTCCACGATGTTTATAGTTTTAAATAAATTCTTTAATTCTGTGACAGCAATAAACTTATTTGTTTTAAGTTTTTGGTGCTTCTTTTAGGATTTTGTAAAGATATTTCGTAGAATAAACAAAGTTTTATATAAAATTTTGTCAGTACTATAATATAAATATTTAAAATATTCAAATAATTTTTCAAAACTGCCTGTCAAAATAATTTATCATCATTTTTAATAAAAAAAATACTATCCAAAGTTTTCCAAAAACTTAGTGTTTATTTGTCATTTTGCTACTCACAAAGTATCAAGTAAGATCAAGCGATTATGTTTTGACATTAAAAAAAAACTTATTAACCAACATTATTCACAAAATTGTACTTTTGTTGAGTTATATTTTGTTGCTGTTATATTTTTTGTATGTAAACATATTTTATTTAAATTAGTGTTAGACATTTAAAAGCATCTACGTGACATCTAAAGATTTAAAAAAGAGATTATACAGCCTTAATAGAAGTAGAAGGTATTTTATAATTACTGTTTTCAAAATTTAAAAATAAACAACAAATTGCTATTCAACAGACAGTAAGATTACCGTCTTAAGATTCAAACAATAGGAACAGTAGGACTAAGGAGCATTAAATACTTTATAAAATATGCAAAAATAAAAACAATAAACAAAAATATAAAAATATAAAAAATATAATATATGAGAGCAATTTGATAATTCTATGTCTTTTTAGATAAAGGATATTTTTTTCGGCATTAAATCGTCTTGTTTCTTAACATAGTCTCCTTTCAGATTAATTTTTAAAGGAAATAAGCAAAATTTGATTTAGACAATAACAGAATGTAATGCATTTTTTGGATCGCTACATCCTTCTGCATTATTATTTGCATCTATCAACCCTATGGGTATACTACCCAAATATTATCTATCAAATATCATTTATAGAATACGAGAATTTTTTTATATTAAATTTAACTTGATGAGATCAAGTGTCGTCAGTTGGTTAGTATCACTGCATAAAGCTTTTCTCTTTTATTATTTGTTTTTGCTTTATTAAAACAAAAATACATAAATAAATAAATAAATAAATAAATAAATAGGAAACGAACTAATAATTATTCAGGCTTAAGTTCTTATAAGTTATAAAGAGATAAAGAAAAATTAGACACTAGCAGAATGTAATGTATATTCTGAATCCCTACATCCGTCTTCAGTATTCTTCGCATCTAATTATTAATAATTTTTACTTTATTAAAAAAATAGTTCAAATAAACTATATATACATATAATAAAATAGTATCTCATCTGTTTGTCTGTTTGCCTGAAGAAAAAGTATTTTTTTAATGTACCATCCATGGAAACGGCTCAGATGAAAGCAATTCAGATAAAAAGTGCCTTCGTGAATGCGATTCTGAAGAAGGAAATAAAAAAATAAATTAAAATACCAGTTGTTATTTCTATAATTTTTTAGAATAATTTTCCGTCATAGAGAATAATATGTTAACAAATTGGAATATTTTTTTAGAACGGTCTTAAGGATTGTGAAAAATTAGAGTAGTCACTATAAATCAATAATGGTGTTGTGAAATCACCAGAGAAACAAGTCGTCGTAAAAACTCGGCGGCGGCGGCTGAGCAAAACATTTTCGGCGGCGGCTAAAAGTCGGCTGAATCCGACTTACAGCCGACTTAATCTGTTATCAAAAAGAACAACAAGAAAAATAAACAAACACTTACATTTATTGATATTTTTTTTACAATGTTACAAATTACTCGAAAATGTTACAAATTAACTCGATTTTAAGAATTATGATTTATATATTTTTTATTAAATTTTCTACTGTTTGAAAAAAAAATTTCAAGTTTTTATTACTATGTAGGTATATCCTATCAAAATCTTCAATTGTTTTGATTGAGTGTTTTTTCTTTAAATAATTTGTTATTAGGATATGTATATTCATATATACAATGTGAAAAAAAAAACTTATTATCGCTCATGTTCGTTTTTAAAACGCAAAACGCATTTAAGCATGTTCTGAAAACGAAGCGATTTGCTGGCGTTTTGCTTAAAACAAAAATTTTTTATTGAAAGTATTTAATAAACTAACAATCAAAATTAAAATGCCTACAGCGTATTTACTTGCTCAGAAAAATTTTAAATTGCATAGGTATTTTTAATTAAAATTGTGAAAAAATGTTAAAAGTTTTTCTTCAGATAAAAAAATAACATATTAAATTTTAATTTTACATCAATTTATTTTCTCTTTCAAGTGCAGTTTAAATAAAAATGACCAGATCGCTTCAGCATACACTAGCAGTTTGAAAACGCCAGATTTCCAGCGTTATCGTTTGCCAGAACACCTGTTTGGCGTTTTCAAATCGAAAACGAAAATTTTAAGCGATATGCGTTTTTCAGAACATGGGCCTATATCTTTTTGTGCCATTTTCAACAAAACTATAATCAGTAATAATTATTTCTGAGGTTGTAATTCATATTTTAATGTTGCCAGTCGTAAAAAATATATGTTTATTAACTTGTAAGGCTGGCATTGCTTTTTTGGTAAAAATTACCATATAATTACAATTCTATTAACAATCAATTTAAAATAAAAAGCTACAAAGTTTAATTTACATTTCTTTACTAATAGAAATTTGAATATACAAAATTTAAAGTATGACAAAACCCAAAAGCAAAATGTCGGCTAACATTTTTGAGCCGTGACAAGCCGCACTCTTCGGCGGCGGCTCGATTATTTAAAAAAAGTCTGCGGCGGCTGTTAGCCGGCTATGAGCCGCTCGACTTATTTCTCTTTTCAAATCACATACACATATAATTATATGAGATCCTCTTATAACAACTCAACCTAATCTTCTAATGAATAACCAATCTTTTCCATGGAAAGATGGCATCATTTTATAAAATGCAATTTAAATTTTTTTTAATAAAACTAAATTTAAATATGTAAAATAAACTGAAAGTTACTCTTGAATAATTATGTTGTTTAATTTTTGTTGCAAGCAAATCGGTTGTATACCTTAAGGGTTACATATCAACAAGAGAATTAAATAAAATAAAATGGGGTGTGGTGTATGCCCGTAGCATACTTTTGTTGTTGTTAGTTTTTAACACACAAAAAACAACATATATATATATATTTTGTAAATGCCTCCATTCTTCTTTTTTTTTATTTTGGAATGCACAATATTGCAAGATGATTTATTACAGTTCATTCAACAGAAAATTAAAATTTAAAAATAATTTACTTAATAGTTATAAAAAAAATCGATTTCTAAACAGACTGACGGCGGGAAACGAAATTAAATTTACATTTGAAATGGGAGTAAAGTTTGTAGACATTAAATAAAAAATAAAATAAAATAAAATAAAAAATAAATAAAAATATTAATATAAATAAAAGGTAATGAATATAATTCAAAACCATATTTTGTATAGGAACACCCTTTAATATTCAATTTTATTTTATAAATACTTTCAGGACTCTGAAATTAGTCAATTTTTAACCGACTTCAAAACAGAAGGAGGTTATCAATTCGTCTGAATGTTGCTTTTTTTATTTTTTATGTATGTAACCGCAGAACTCAACCATTTCTGAACCGATTTTAAAATTTTTTTGCTATAACAAAAAGTATAAAATTTTAAATTTGGAAATAAAAGAGTGTCCCAATAGTTAATGTAATTCTATGTATGTGGCTAAACTTTTTAACTGTTATAGACAGACAGCTGAAATTTTCAAGGAACCTGTATTCCAAAGTCCACTATAGCAACTATACAATTTGAATTCAGAAATTAAAGGGTGTCCCCATAAATTATGTAATTTGATCTATATGGCCCTATCTCTTGAACCGTAAAACACAAACACTTGAAAATTAGGCAGAATGACCACTACTTTCTCTGGTATAATAACAAGTATAAATATTTGGAATTATAATGTAAAGGGTGTCCCAATAGTTCATGTAATTTGATATATATGGCCAAACTTTTGAACCGTAATAGACAGACAGTTGAAATTTACAAAGAATCTATGTGACCACGTCCTTTATAACAACAGGTCTTTAATTTAAAATTGTAAATTAAAGGGTGTCCCAATATGAGATGTTATTTGATCTATGTAACCCTATCTTTGAAACCGTTATACACAGAGGCTTGAATGGTGTAACCATAAAAGACGGATGCTGGTGAAAATAGCTTAACTTTTGAACAGTAATAGTGAGAGGCTTGACATTCACATAGTCTTTACTTCTTTTCCCTCTAATTTTAACGCATATTTTATTTGGTTTAAATCTAAATCTTACAGATTACTTCTTACATTTTTAGTTTAGAATTGGTGCCCTTCTATCTGTTTTGAAGTCGGTTTTTTTTGCAAGAATTATTATCTTTAAATTTCAAGCAACTGCATATTACGATCCAAAAATAACGAATTTTCTGTGAGACTTTTGTAAAGTCTCTGTCTATAACGGTTTAAACGATAAGGTCATATACGCCAAATTACGTTATCTATAGTGATACCCTTTAGATATTATTTTTTACGCTTATCATTGCGGGCATAGTAATACACTCTTTGTTTTAATTACAAGTCTTTCTATAATGGCTTAAATGATAGATTCATATACATCAAATTAATTCTATATAGGGAAACCCAGTAATTTATATTTTAATTATTAGTATTATTGTTACAGCGGTCGTTGTAATAAAAAATCTGTGATATTTTCGAGTATCTGTCTATAATGGTTCAAAAAATAATACCATATAAAAGTTATGTCACCTATGCACAGTGTGGTAAATCACAATTCTAGCTGGAAAAAATTAAAAAAAAAAATTGACTGGCAACATTCCTTCTGATGGTATAATGATCTTCTCAATACAATAGGTAAATGTAATCCAGGTTTAATTTATTTTGTGTTAAGCTCTGATTAGGAAAAAGTAAGCTATAAAGTCAGTTGTTGGTAACACGTGCATTCGATTTCAAGGAGAAGCGTATTGTTTGTGTGACATTGGTTTATGATTAAAAAGCCTACGGTGATTTTATTTTTATTATTTTTGTATTATTATTAATCTCTATTTCAAGGAAAACTATATTTGGGTTAATATTTTAAGTGTTCACTTTAATCAAAAACATCTTGTGCATTATTGCGACCACCATAGATTTTCTTCACTTTTCCACTATGACCTCCACTCTTTCGCTTATTTTTGAAGAATTGATAAAAACTCCCAGAATACATAGAATGGAGAACAAAGATTTCTTGTTGAGTCAACTTTTATGCTTATTATGGTAGACGGTAAAATTTTTACTGCACTTTTATCTGTAACTTCTTTACCTCAAACGTGTTTCATATGTGAAGTGAACTAAATAATTGACTAAACTAAGACAGTACAACATTTTTGAGGAGACTGATTCGGGACTCAATACTGATAATTGTTTATGAAAGTAGCAGAAAGTAGAAAAACTTTTGCATCATTCGTTTCGTCATGGTACATCAAATAATAATTTAAAAATTAATTTGAAGTTAGTAAGTATCATATAAAGGAGTTTGTCACGTTTTAGGCTCTTTTGTTTGATAACTCGAGAACCACTAGTCCGAATAAGCTCAAACATATTAAAAAAATTAAGAATTACGTTAAGAGGTCTCCTGAATCCATTTTGTCACTATTTTTGTGGAGTTTGTACAGATCATACCGTTTCACATATCAAAATGAAATTTAGTATGTGCCTTTGGTATGTGGAGATGAAGAGCTACATAGTTTTTGGGCATAATCGGGAGGGAAGAAGGGGTAATTTCCTTACCCCCAAATTTTGTGATCGGTCTAAAGGTCATACCGTATGACATATTAAAACGAAATTCAGTATGTGCCTTTGGTTTATGGATATAAAGAGCTGTATAAATACTCTCAATTACGCATTGACTATAATTTTAATTGTAATTGAATCCCCCATGTCTGATCCAAATGAATGGAAACAAGTTTATTTGTTGTGTACGATAATGAATTTAATCATTTGGGTTATCGTCAGTTTTCAGCATCAAACGCTTGTCCTGTGATTACTGTACGGCGTTTTTCGGGAAGCGTATTATATTTAAGAGTAAACGTATTGCAAAAGGATCCATAGTTTCTCGCATTAATTACTTTGATGAACGAGCCAGATGCATTTTCAAACGATGCTCTGGCACCAGTCTCCTCAGGATAAATTGCTAAACCAATGTAACATCAAAATAACCAATAACTGTCAAATAAGCTGACACACAAAAAATAGTGCTTAAAGTTGTCCGCCTTTCAAATTTATATTTTTAAATTTAGGTATTTATATTATTACATCTGCAGCAGCTCCAACATAAAATTAAAAATTAATGGTTTTATTATGATTGCATATTTTAAAGCCCGTATCTCACACTCACACTCTTATATGTATAAGCGACTGTACTTGATTTTATTATTAAAATTATTTTATGTATTAGTTCGATCTACATACGCATATGATGCATATGTTAGTAATGTTCTAACACAATGCTGATTTATTACTTTTGTACTAAAGTTATTTGGCTTCAGTTGTTTTATGTAAATTTGTTTGCATAAAAATAATAGCTAAATACAAATATTGTTACACATATTTCTAATATTCTGTTGTCGATTGTCATTAAATTTTATGTACACACATTATATGCATATGTACATATAAGCATGTACATATATTGATGTATTATTCGTATCATCAATATGTCTGATTTTTTTTAAATCTATCTATAGACATATAGAGATGAATGTTTGTTTGTTTGTACGTTCGAAAGCTTAAGCAACCTGTATTATTGGACTCATCTTCCTTAATTTTTACAGTTCATACTAGTAGTCTGGAAGGAGTATTTGTACATTTGCATATTTTATGGCCTGAAATAGAAAACAATTGATCTTTTGTCCACTAAGTTCAGTAAAACACACTTTTTCTTACAGTGCAACATTAAAGACTGAAGGTATGCGTATAATCCAGAAACGTCTAACACTCTTATGGCTAATGTCGTCCGATCCATTCGTGCATTAGGATCAGAAAAATTTAAGAAATATTTGTAATATCTATTAAAGCTATGATATAATAAAAGAAATTATATTTAGTTAATCACATTTAATTTTTTAAGGTGTACTTGTATTTAGATTATGGATAGATGGATGGCTGGGACACGTACTAGAAATAGGAACGATTGGTAAAAAATACATGAAAAAAGAAGAGTTAATTGGCAGAATACAAACAATATTCTCTGATAATACAGCAAGATAGAACGAAATAGAAATAGCTTAAATGTCTAAATTTTGAGATAGTATTTTTACCAAGCTACTTTGAAGAACCAAAAATAAGTAGACGTCGCAGTCTCTTATAAATATTTCTAATTATTGTTACCTTTAGGTTTAATATTTCCCGTACTTTTTCATTTCCCGGGAAGCGAGATTAAGGGGCTTATTATGAGCAACTTTCGATATTCGATTGTAGTCGAAAGAGCTGATCGAAAGAATTTTCATAAGGTATTATTGCGCACATTCGTTGAAAATAGATCAATGGTGATTTTGACTTAATTGGATTATTCACAATAGTACATATTTATCAGCTGGCACTATAAACTGATACTGTATTACTAATTTATAAAGGAAAAAATTTAATATGAATTTTAGTTTTATTTGAATTATTTTTAATGAATAAATAAATTATTTAGGCTTAAGTTCTTAATTATAAACAGATAAAAAAATAGACACCAACAGAATATAATGCAGCTACATCCGTCACCAGCACCCTTCGTATCTATCTACAAGGTAGCTTCAATTGTTAAATTTCCATTTCAACAAACTTATCAAAGGAGATCGAGCTTTTTAAAATTGTTTTTACACTCCTTTGTAGGGTCTTCCAAATTTTTTTGCCGCTTAAACTTTTGTGCATTTTCCTTTTGCCTGCTGAGGGTGTTGTTTTGTACTTACAACCTTGTACCTGAATGAAATTAAAATAAAATAATTTACTGCTGGCATTTTCAAAAAGCATCGAAAGCAAAATTGCGTTCGATGGAAAATTCCTTATACAAGGAAGTGGATATATTTTCTATAGGGAAGGGAGGGGTGCAGAGCCATTTTTTGAAAAATAATATTCTGTTAATAAATATATAAAAATAAATATATAGTACAATTTTTAAAAATTCTGGGGGGGGGGGGCTAACAGCAAGTCTGAACAGGGCATTGCACCCCCTAGAATGGCCTTTCTACGCCTATGCTAATAATTTGTTTGAATAAACAATATAAAGAGTTCTTTTTTTAATTTTTATATTGATTTATTATTTTTTTGTAGAAAAATATATATGAAAATAGCAATCATAAAGGACCGCTTAGTTAACAAAATTATATTCTTCTTAAGTTTTTTATGATTTTTCCCTACTTTTAATATATCAGCAAATCAATATCAGTATTTAGAAATTACATCAACTCTTGCCAAACTTACAAAAAGTTATGGTCCGCAAAATAATTTTTAAACATTTCCATTTCTACGCGAATTTATCTACTCGAGCCAACAATGAAGCTTCTGGCCCTTCCAATAAATAAATAAGTCAAGTGCGAAGCAGATAAACAGACGAAGTGTTTCGTACTATGTTCAATACAAATAAAAATAAAAGTTGTTAATTTGATCACGTCTTATGGGACACCCTTTAATTTTCAATTATTTTTTATACAAGAGCATAGTACTTAATACCTTGTGTAAAATTCAAGTGTCTGCCTATAACGTTTAGAAGGGTAGTTCAACTTCGCTACATCTACCTACGGAACACTCTTTTATTTTTATGAAATTTATTTTCGTTACTTGTTACAGTAGATACTATTAAATAAAATCTGTGTAAATTGGATGTTTCAGCCTATTACTGTTCAAATATAAGAACTTTCTATGAAAATATCAGGAGCCTACCTATTTCGATTGAAAAAATAAGGTAATATAAATGAAAAACATGTTTTTGCGGAACTCCCTTTAATTGCTATAGCGGCGATGGCAACACATCTACTGTAAAAATTTCAAGAGTCTACCTACTACTGTTCAAAATATAAGGCCATATATGTCCGAATCATGTCACTGTCGGAACAATCTTACCCCCGGGGGTTCCAATTGTCACTGCAGGAATGGCAAATGATTTGACGCGGTTCGCTCGGGGTAAATAGGGGCACCAGACGCTAGGGTTCCTAGAGCCCAAATCTGGAAGAAAAGGTCTGCGATAAAAATTGCGGGTCCTCTTCGAGGCCCGACCAGTACCCAAAAGGACTGGTACCACGGGAATCCTTGGCCCCACAGAGAGCCTATCCTCTCTGTGACCGGTTATTGGTGTGGTCCCCTTCGGGGGTACACGTGGTGGTTGTGGCTTAAGATCGCTTTATGTAGATGTGGTGCAAGGTCGATCAAGTGTGCTGTTGCACTCTCAACAGACGAAGTTTGGATAGTCTCCAAACCCCTAAGCAAGAGGTTATAATGTGGATCTAGGCTTGCCTTGGAAAGGCTTGCCATATTATATAAATTGCTACTCATTGTGACTGTATACACACAAATTTGCTATTGGTGGCAATCGTAAAGTGTTGTTATACTACAAAATGGGGACGCTAGTCTACGTCTTTATTTCACTTGGTGTTTGGAGCACCGTGGGATAAAGCCACCGTGGCAGGAGCCCACGTTAATCTAGAACACATCTGTCGGAACAATCTTTAACTTTATTATTTGTTATAGTGATAATTCCCATTCAATGAACACATCAAGAGTCTATCTATTTAGATTTAAAAATTAAGGCAATATAAGTGAAAAGCATGTCACTGTCGGAACACCCTTTTATTTTTAGTAATTATCATAGCGGTCATGGCAACATATCTTCTGTACAAATTCCAAGAGTCTACTTATTACGGTTCAAAAAATAATGCTATGTACGTGCAAATCACGACAATGTCGGAATACCCTTTAATTAATACTTTTTGTTATAGTGGCCATAGTAATATACCTTCTTTCGGAATGCATTTAAATTTTGTAATTGTAATTGAGTTTTTTTCAATTTTCAATTACTAATTACAAGTAATTGTAATTGAATTTTTTCAATTACTAATTAGGAGTAATTGTAATTGATTTTAGTCCCGGTTTCAATAACAATTACTTGTAATTAGTTAGTGAAAATTTTCAATTACACATTACCTGTAATTGCAATTGAATCCCCCATTTCTGCTAATAAATAATTAAACAATAAATATCAACAAATAAGTACTGGATTCAGGGCCCTGCGCTCAGTATATTCTAAATAAAATAGTATGGAAATTGTGAGAAAATCTGGGAAATGGGGCATAAGTAAATTCGAAGAGTACTTTGGGTCATCCAGGAAGGTTTTCTACTCCAATGCTTATCTGTGATAAATTCCCTGTTGAATTTCTCTCAATGATTTTGATATCCTTTTATAAGGTTAGGCCGTAGTAATATGGGCGAGAATGCTACAACTACCATGACACGAATCATAACGGGTTGCAGTTAATTTCATATACAAATTATTTTAGTTTTAAGTGTTCAATTGTAATAATGCGAATAGAACGACCAAAATGCAGTCAGTCTATTGTG
The DNA here is from genome assembly GCA_949628195.1 of Phasia obesa. Classification (NCBI taxonomy): domain Eukaryota; kingdom Metazoa; phylum Arthropoda; class Insecta; order Diptera; family Tachinidae; genus Phasia; species Phasia obesa. The sequence continues at coordinate 52,584,026 of OX451216.1, forward strand.
ATGGAAATATCTTTTGATTACACAAAATAAGCTCGTTTTATATGCTAAAGTAATTTTATAACTTTTATGGAAATTTTAAACAATAGCATTGAATATAATAACAAAATGTTACATATGTAAATTAAAACATACATTTCAGTAATCATAACGAAAAAGAAACAAAAAATTAAAAAAATAACACTTTCATAATTTTAATTAAATATTCATTGAATTATTTAATAAATGTAAATGCGCAGATCGCATGAAAAGTTATTTCTAAAAATTACATAAATCGCAATGTTTATCTGTATAATCTTTTAAAAATAATAATAAATAAAATGTTGTTAGCTTTTTGTAGTTCCGCCTTAAGATATGCTCTACATATCAGTTTATGTATTTTTTTACTTTATAAAAACTAAAGTATTCATATCCGGTTAGATCAACTGCATACTTTCACTGCTTTTCTCCACTTTCTAAGATATTTTTGCGGAAAAAAAGTATCCTATATTGGGACCAGGATACTTAGGTATCTCCTCAGGTATTTTTGTTAAAATCCATCTAGTAGTTTTTACGTGATGCGAACGTAAAGAGAAGCAGACAGACAGACGGATATGAGTTACTATTTTATTATACGAGTATGTATAGATTCTTCATGATTTTATTAATACGGTATTCTTCTTGATTTTGTTAGGCTTGTTTTTTTTATAAAAACAAAAAAAATATTTTTAAAATAAAAAACTAAAAACAATTGGTATATTGCTTTTTTGGCAGCTCCTTTGAAATTTTTTGCTAATCAATCTTTGATTTCTTTCTACCTTTCCTTTTTGTGGTGGCAGATGCCTGACATTTTATTTTTTCTTCATATTATTCCCCCTCCTATTTTTTCAGGGAATGGACGGTCAGGGGAGCTTCTTCTGATGAATTGTCTAGAGGGGGTTATATATTTTATATTTATTCATCTAACTCCCACTGGAGCATAGGGCGCCAGGTCTTTCACCAGAGGTGCACGTAGTGTGGAAAGTTTTCTGACTGTCATTCACTTGGGAATGACCAGTAACGATTACTCTGTTCTAATGTCCAAACACTACTTTCGTTCCTAGACCAAGTATATCCCGGACAATGGCTTTTCAGATTCCTCTAAAAGCTAGCTAGAGTGAGAAGGCGCCCAGTCATGTAGCCTGAATGGTTACAGTACACCTTAACGTCTCAGGCAAGTAGGTAAAATACATGAATGTTTGCTGAAGCATGACTGTAACGTGGGATTCGACACATAGATAGCAGTCCTATCACCAATCTAAGATAGGAGGGCCAGCAACCCATGTTTTTGAAATGCAATTTGCTAACGAAGCTACTTAATTTCTAAAACCCGAAAAACCATGGTGAAGATCTTTTCGTCCTCTGCCACTAACCACTTAACCATTACACCAAATGTATATTTTATATTTTATGTTTTAGCAAACAGTTTCTACGTTGATTTATATGTTTATTTAAAGCTAATATAATCAAGAAGATATCCTTATTAAAAAAACTAAAAAATGATTTACACATGATCATATAGAAACTTAATGCAATCAATCAGAAAAACCTTTTTGCAAAAATCAATTACGTAGGCTGATGAAATCAATAAGAAATCCATTTTTTATACAATTCAGAAGAAAACCTAATAGAATCAAAAACTTTTTCTTTATGGATTGTTTTTTTTTTCTCAAAAATGAGTAAACAAATTGTGAACAACAAGTTTTTTTTTTATTGATATAAAGGGATTCCCTGCTTGATAAAATTAAAAATATATACGACATGAAAATAATAATGGAATCTCTTCGAAAAAAAAACTCCCCTTCTTTCTGCTTGAATTCCACTTAACCTAAAAACATTTCATAGAAAAAATCTTTTTGATTATATTAGGCATTTTTGGCTCTGTGTATCTAGAAAATAGCCTGTCTATTGGAGAGCTAACCCTATATAAAGTGAAAACTAATATCGTGAACCGAAGGAGCTGTGATGCGTACAGTACTGAAATTACGAATAACTCCCTTATTAAAGTGAACATTTTAGTAGAAAACATTCTGTATTGGGACAACCGGCATGGTACCTCCCATATAATGCTGGGAACAGAACTGGAGCGAAAGACGAATTTCGTCCAACACGAAGCACAATAGGTCTGTTCCAGGTGCATGACAAAACAGTCCGAACTAGTCCGAAAAACGCGTTCCAGATAACAATTTTTGTGCCATTTTTGAGAGAAAATGAGAGAGTAAAATTTTTCATTTCCTGTACAAAGTTGTACGACCTTTTTCTTTGGGTAAGTTCGGACTAGAATTAAATTATCAGCTGTTTTTGTTAACATTTAAAATACAAACAATTTTTAAATAAGGGAAGAAAGTTTTTATTTAAAACTTATTTAAAAGCAAAATGGAAGAATATTAAATAAAGTTTCAGGAGAACGTGCAATAGTTACTTGGCTTTCCATTTTGCAAAAAATTATAAATTATAACTGGCTTTTACTTTTTTCGGTTTCATTCATTTTTTACAGCTGTTGCCAATAATGCAAATGATTTTCTTTTAAAATATTATGAATTTAAGTGTCTAAAATCACTAAATAAAATCACTAAAATAAAATTAATTTGAGAAAGTAAGCAGCATTAGTATTTTAAGATGTTAAATTTTGGTTTTTTGCGTTCCAGCAACTTTGGATAACATTGTCACATTAAGAGAGTAATTTTGTTTTTACTCTCAATAGTCCGGACTGTTTTTTATGCACCTGGAACAGATCTAATATCGACGAAAAAATAACAGCTGTTATAATTGGTAAAGTTACTTACTGTTTGTGCAAAGAAAAAAAAAAGAAAACAAAAAAATTAATCAAAGACTTCCAAATTTTCTGAAAATCATTAAAAATAATAAATCGAATTCATACTATAGTAAAAGCAGAAAATAATTGGTTTTGTAAAATGGTGTATTCATTAATTTGTGCAGAAAATATCGAACATTGAGTCAGAAAAATTGTTTTGGTGCCCACGGTCGAAACCCGGCGCATATACTATAATGGGGTATAGGAGTGTAGGGGAGGGTTCGGACTACAAACTAGCAAAAGATTTTTTTGACCTGGTTTGGCTTTAAGGAGTTATGCTCTATTAAGTCGGAGATTTTAAAGTAACATGGACCTTTTTTTTTAAAGTTTCATATTGCTTTAAAGTAGCTAATATCCGTCTGTCTGTCTGCTTTTCTTTTGCGTTCGCATCACGTAAAAACTACTGGATGGATTTTAACAAAATTTTGTGAGGATGTACCTTAGATACCTTATTCCAATATAGGATACTTTTTTCCGAAAAAATATTTTATTTCCAAGAGAAAGTGGAGAAAAACAGTGAAAGTACGGATATGCCTACTTTATTTTTTATTAAGTACATACATAAACTGATAAGCAGCATAGTTTAAGGAGGCACTAAAACTGTAAGGGTCTTTGGTGTGGATTGCTTTTAAAGCAAAATCGAACAAAATATTGCAAGGTCACTGACGAATTAATTATAATAATTATAAAAAATTTATTATGTAACAAAATCTTTTAAAACAAAAAAGTTATAGGCACTTAAAAATTCAAAAAATATCTATAAAAAATTATTAATTTTAACAAAATGAAGAGAAAGTCCATTTTGGACCAACCTGTTCGTTGTGATAATGTTGAAATAGACCAGATGTGTTCAAGATTAACGTGGGCTCCTGCCACGGTGGCTTTATCCCACGGTGCTCCAAACACCGAGTGAAATAAAGACGTAGACTAGCGCCCCCAGTGTGTAGTATAACAACACTTTACGATTGTCACCAACCTCTTTTTGTGTGTGATACAGTCACAATGAGTAGCAATTTATACAATATGGGAAGCCTTTCCAAGGCAAGCCTAGATCCATATTATAACCTCTTGCTTAGGGGTTTGGAGACTATCCAAACTCTGTCTGTTGTGAGTGCAACAGAACACTTGATCGACCTTGCACCTTACCTACTTAATCGATCTTAAACAGACCTTTTCTTCCAGATTTAGACTCTAGGAACCCTAGCGTCTGGTGCCCCTATTTTCCCCGAGTGAACCGCGTCAAAGGATTTGCCATTACTGCAGTGACAATTGGAACCGCCGGGGGTAGTTGAAATAGACCAGTAATATTTTGGCTCTCGAGGCACTTACTTTCAAATCAGTAAAATAGCTCTGAAACCGGAAACCATAAAAAATTGATTTTTGGCCGCCTTTTCAAATAATATATCACACAGTGCGACCTCATAACTGTGTGCGTTTTCTTATACACATACATATGTGTTTTATTTTTGGCGACGAATATTCGAGGCCAGAAATACGTCGTTCGTCCCAGTTGTGTTCCCAGCATAAAGTGTTAACTTTTATCAATTTAGTTTAGTATTAGATTACTTAGAATTAGTGATTAAAAAAAGAACTTATTTAAATATCTTCGCGGTCTGCGATATCGATTTTATTTATTTTTATTTATTTCATATATTCAGAATGTGCACATTGCACATTCTGAATATATTTTTTTGGTATGAAATTTTCTAAGCGTTAGATATTATTAGAAGAAAACGGTTAAGAATTAGTATCAGTTTGTATATTTTTTTTTTTGCTATCATAATCGATTAGTAGGGCATAACTTGGCCAAATTCGATGTTCAGGTTGTAGTTTTTAATGCATAACTATACTTCTGAAATACAGTTGTCATAGCTTCTGGTCAAGACCGTCAAGTCAGCCTTAAAATTTATTTTTCAATGCACGACAAAGAAATGTCTTATGGAGAATTCGAATTGATTTACAACTTGTATGATATTTGCGCCACCTTGTGGTAAGCATTTGTAGATCACATAATAACTTATAACCAATTTAAGGGAGAATATGCTCAGCTGTCTTTATCGCTAATGCAGTTTAACGATCTGGCCCTTACTGGATCAGAAAAGAATGGCTTTGCTACTTCCGATTCCAAAAATACAGCAACGTGACTTGATAGCAATGCTCACTGGGCATTGTTTATTTGGAACCCATTCAAGAAGAATGGGCCTCCTCTATACCAACGTCTTCAGCACCTTGGACAACGGTATTTTGAGAGCCTTTCTTGTATTTCACTATTGAAACCAAGAAGGATTAATTCCTTTCTGAGAAGCTTTGGCTTTTTAACCCACTCCCACTTGGCTAGGCATATATAACTCACTGATTGCTTGTCTCAACCAATGCGCTTTTTTGGCAACCCACTCTACTTCTCTCGTCTGTGTCTTCCTATCTTCTTCCCCTTTTCTTCTCTTTACAGGTAACAGAAAGTGACTATCATATGGATCCAAGTGAGCTGCCTGGTTAACCTAATCTAATCCAGCTCAAAAAGGCGACCTTTGATGATAATGCCGCAATATTGTCGATTAAGAAAATCACCAAGATACAAATATGTGTTATCGCTTAGGATTATTTAGATTGAAAAATAGACCCGAGCTTATCAATATCATTGTTCGTCCAATAATGGAAACGTGTTGTTCTCGAACTATTTTTTCGAGTTTGCAACACTTTATTAGACAAACTGAAAACTTGTGTAAGTTTCAAGACTCCATTCAATAAAAAATTTTATAACAGATGATTAATAAATGATCTTAACGAGCTTAAACTTTTATAAAAGAATATAATTTTAAAAAAGTTTGGTTAGTTTGCGACTTTTCACGCAAGCCCTCCTATGTGCTTAATAGTATGTGTACAAGGAACATACGAGTATATATACATACATACATACGTAATTGCCTAATTGCCAATTCGTGTGTGTTTATTTATGTATGCAAGTTCCCAGCAGTCTATGCAACTAATTTCATCTTGATAAATTTAACTTAGATTAGTAATTTTTATAAGTATGTACTCGTATTTATAGAAATGGTTATAATTTAACTTTCGCAGGTAAAATGAAAGTGTCATTTATGTAGTGCGAAAAAACTCTACACATGATGTGTTTTAGATAATAACTTTTATGTTGATAGAAATTTAATAAGAAGTGCAAAGAGAAAATATATTTTTTTCAACATATCATTAGATTAAGTAATAAACAGTTTGCAATAAATAGTCTTGAAAAGATTTTTAGATTGCCTGATTACCTTTATTAAGCCAAGCAAGCTCTTAGTAGAAGTTACTGATGAAACCGTTGGGAATTTGCGTTTTCTAGTTGCGGTTTGAATGTTGTCTCGTAACAGCAAATTTAATAGTGATATAATCATTTCATTTTATAAATACATTTTTAATAATAATAAAATGGTTTGTTATACATTTTAGTGTATGGTTTTTGCTGTCGGTCTACAAAAAAGTTATAATAAATTTTGCTTAATAGTGAGAGTTTTCATTTGTAAATTAATTCTATCGGGTGTTTGTTTTAGCTGCATTAGAACTTCAAATGATAATGCAAGACAGGCATATTGGTGGAATGAATATTTTTTTTATAATAATCTGGAAGATAATTTCATGTCAATTATTTTTGAATTTTTAATTTCTGGCAAATGTCCGCCTCGGCTACGAGTTATATGGTCCAGTTGATCAATACGATTGACTACATTTTCTTTTTTCTTTAAGCAAAACGTACAGATCTCTCTAGAGAAATCAATGTTAGGTGACGATGGTGACGATGATGCGAGTTTAATCATTTTTCTTCAACGAAATCGCGAAGACCTATGTATAGAAACCAATGTTAGGTGACGCGGTTACGGTTGTGATAATGGTGACGATGGTTATGGTTGTTGAGTTCAATAAGTTTTTTTCAACCGAAAAGTGCTCAATGTTCCTAAAGAAGTTTTCACAAAAAAAAAAATTTGATTTTGCAATAAATCAATTGTTAAGCGCGTGTTGTAATGCAAGTTGCGACCTATTATGAGATCCAAATGACCTTAATGTTTTGCTGATTAGTTTTTGAAACAAAAATTTAGTTAGCACGGTAGCACGGTACCGCCCATAACCGCAGCTCTTTGCTTATTTCGTTAAAAACAAGTACCGGTGATGCCGTCAGCGTGTAAACCACACTAAACAGTAAATTTAAATGAATGTAATGGTGATTCGTTAACGGCTTAAGGAGTGCCTTCGCTCCAAATATTTACGTAACCATTTAACCAGCAATGAGATTCATCGAGTGTAAAAAAAAATAAATCATTCAAGTACGACTTAGACTCACACATGTAGGGTTCCGTACTATGTTTAGTACAAGTTTAAAAATTCAAGTTATTAATTTTTTCATGTCTTATGAGGCAACCTTTAATATCAAAATTAAAGTCGTATTCACGAAAATTGCATCACTATTGTAACACCCTTAAAATTTTAATAATTGTTGTCATAGCGGCCATGGTAATATATTTTCTATAATAATATCAGGCACTGATGGACCAGCCTTTAGTCATTAGTAATTGTTGTAGCGGCCGAAGAACAATATCTACTGTAAATATTTCAAGTCATCTCTCTGTCGCAACACCCTTTCATTTTGTTATTTTTTATAGCGGCCATGGCATTTCTCCTTCTATGAATATATCAAGAGTCTATCTTTTACGATTAAAAAATAAGTCACTATACGTGAAAAATATTTCACTGTCTGAAGACCCTTTAATTTTTTAGTAATCGTCATAGTGGCCGTGGCAACACATTGCATCTTCAGTGCAAATTATAAGAATTTACTTACTTAAAAAAATAAGGCTTTGTATATGCAAGTCATGTTACTGTCGGAAAACCCTTTAATTTTTACTGTTTTTATAGGGGCCATAGTAATATACACAATTTGTGAAAATTTCAAGAGTCTATGTCTATTATGGTTAAATAATTAGGCCTTATACATGCAAATCACACCACTATCGGAACACCCTTTAATGTTTAGGTTTATTTTTTTAGACTTGCTTATTAAGCGAACTAATTTGTAATTACTGTTTGTAAATTTTTATTGTATGCCTCCTACTGTTCAAGAAATAAACACATATTCTTGAATAACAACTCTCTATCGGAACACTCTATAGTATTTGTTTCTATAGCGGCGACAGCTATACATCATCTGTGAAAATTTCAATAGTCTACCTATTACGGTTCCAGAGATAAAAGGCGCTGATAGACGGACAGACGTACCGACATTGTAGCGAAAACAAAAGAGTTTCGTTTTTACCATTTGGGTACGGAACCCTAAAAGTGGTCAACTTCGACCAGTTTCAAATGAGCCAAATCAGCGAAAAAATGACAAGGGCAAAGAATTTGGGAAAGACGACATTTCGGCGTCTTCTTCAATACTTAGCGCTACAGCACGAATATTCTCTTCGATACGCACATTTCTTTGTCTTGTTGATGTTGTTAAATCGAGAAGATCGACTCATGTTCATATAGGTGATTAATGTAATACGAAAAAAAATTGATTATGATATATTAGATAATATTTATATTCCTTATATAGGGTTTTCATAAGAAAATAGTTGAGAAAATTTTTACGATTTCCGCTTATACGACGAATTTTTAATCAAATTCAAATTTTTAATCAAAAACAAATCACTTTCTTACATACATATGTATGTATGTATATAACAAATTTGAAATAAGAAAAATTTTATGTATTTAAATCTATTTTTGAATATAAATAAATTGCTTACAATCAAATCTATTTACATAATTAATGCAACAATGTTTAATGGAGCTGAAACAATTTTGCTTTAATTACATGTGTGTAATGATAAAATTGTGCATTTTTTTTAATCGACTTCAAAAAAGAAGGAGGTTATCAATTCGTCTAAATGTTGCTTTTTTTATGTATGTAACCGCAGAACTCAGCCATTTCTGAACCGATTTTAAATTTTTTTTCTTTATTTGAAAAGTTATGCTTTCAGGTTGGTCCCGTTTTAAAAACAGTTCATTATATTAAAAATTAAAGGGTGTCCCCATACAACATACATGTTTTTTACGTGTATTAAGAACCTTAAAGGGAACCAAATTAAAATTTTAAAAAAATGCGTGACGCTATAGCTCCCAACAGCAGAAATTAATAAAAAAATTAATTTAAAATTTTAAGGGTGTCCCCATAGGTGACGTAATTTGACCTATTTGGGCCTATCTTTTGAACCGTTATAGACAAACACTTGAAAATTTGACAGCATGTCAATTGCTATGACCGTTATAATAAAATGTATAAATATTCAAAATTTTAAATTAAAGGTTGCTCCAATAGTTGATTTAATTTGATGTATGTGGCCATATTTTTTAACAGTTGTACACAGACCGCTGAAATTTACAAAGAACCTGTATTGCTAGTCAGCTATAACAAAAAGTATAAAATTTGAATTTGGAAATAAAAGGGTGTCCCAATAGTTAATGTAATTCTGTGTTTGTGGCCAAACTTAAGAACTTTTATAGACAGACAGCTGAAATTTACAAGGAACCTGTATTGCAAAGTCCACTATAGCAAGTATATAATTTGAATTTTGAAATTAAAGGGAGTCACCATAAATTATGTAATTTGATCTATATGGCCCTATCTTTTGAACCATTAAACACAAACTCTTAAAAATTAGGCAGAATGTCCCCTACTTTTTCTGCTATAATAATAAGTATAAATATTTGGTATTATAATGTAAAGGGTGTCCCAATAGTTCATATAATTTGATATATATGCTTAAAGTTTTTAACCGTTATAGACAGATAGTTGGAATATACAAAGAATCTTTGTGGCCAAGTCCTCTATTACAACAGGTCTTCAATTTAAAATTATAAATTAAAGGGTGTCCGAATAGGTGATGTTATTTGATCTATGTGACCCTATCTTTAAAACCGTTATAGACAGAGGCTTGAGTGGTGCCCCTATAAAAGACGGATGCTGGCGAAAATAGCTTAACTTTTGAACAGTAATAGGAGATGCTTGACATTCAAATAGTCTTTATTTTTCCCCTCTAATTTTGGCGCATCTTTTATTTGGTTTAAATCTAATTCTTACAGATTACTTCTTACATTTTATTTTAGAATTGGTGCCCTTCTATCTGTTTTTTTTGCAAGAATTATTAAATTTTCAATGTGAAATTTTTTTTTTTCATTTATTTTCTTTTTAATAATTTAAACTTTTAAAGTTGTTTTTGATAAAAGAAACAAACAAAAATGGAGTACAGAAAAATGTAGGCATAATGAGGCAGATTTTTAAAAAGGTCACAAACAATTAAGTATTTTGTATAAAATTTTTTATGAAAAGAAAAAATTGCATTTATTTAGACAACCAGTTGTGAATGTATAATATTTTGCTTTCAGTATTCATTAAGGCCATGATTCACTATCATACTCAGTCGCACGATCTGTCAAAAAATGCATGTGTGCTCAAAAAGTATGATAGTGTGGCTTAGAAATGTATGTGTGTGACACATTTTTTGACAAGTCGTACGATTTGATAATCTTTTGAAAAAAATCATAAAATATTGTTTTTCCAAAAAAAAACATGTTTTGTATGATAGTGTCGCATCTACAACGCCATTTTTAAACGATTTTTAAAGTAGGACAGAATTCTGTCAGATTTTTGGTTGATTAAATCGTACGATTGTGTAAGATAGTGAAGCCTGGCCTTTACTCTTAACATGGAGCATGTCCTAGGAAAGTAATGCATGATTTCGGTGTATCGTGCGAACGAATTTTAGAATTCATTATTTATACACAAAAAAAAAATATTTTCAGTAATAAAAAAATGTAATTGGTTTCAGATTAATTAAATAATTAATTCATTCAATTAACATTAACAGATTAACAAACAGTAATTAAAACTTAGTTCGCTATATGAACATGTATATAAATATAAACCTAAAAATTAAAGGGTGTTGCGATAGTGGTGTGATTTGCTTGTATAAGGCCTAAGTATTGAACCATAATAGGTAGACGCTTGAAATTTTCACAGAAGGTATATAACTATGGTCGCTATAGCAACGAATACTACAACTTAAACTATTAAAAATCTATCTGGCACAAACTGCAATAAAAATCTCGCAGCTATAGGATTCGATGACATTCAATATAAAGCTGCAAAGAAATGCGTTAAACTATTCTGGCGACAATTTGTCGATCATCCCACCTCGCAGAATCGGTCCAAAAGATCTGTAATTCGGAGAAACAAGAATCTTGAACGGCATTCTGAGCCCATTTCCTTCACACTCGATGAAGTGAAATATATAATCTCCAAAGCGAAACCCTCTAAAGCTCTTGGTCCTGACGGAATCTCTATGTTAATGTTAAAGAAACTTGGCGCAGTATCGCTGGAATATCTAGTACGCCTTCTCGAACTCTCGATTCATCAACTGGTGATTCCAGATATATGGAAGGTTGCTCGGATAATTCCCCTCCTAAGACCTGATAAACCCGCTACAAATGGAGAATCACACCGCCCTATCTCCCTTTTATCACCCGTAGCAAAGGTTTTAGAAGCTTTACTATTGCCAACCCTGAAGGAGCATTTCTCGCTTGCCTCTCACCAAGACGGCTTCAGGGAATCCTATAGTACCACGACAGATTTGAATTTGATAGCTAACCAGATCGCAAATGGCCTCAATCAGCAGAGACCGTGTGAACGCACAATTGTGGCAGCCTTAGATTTATCTAAGGCTTTTGACACGGTTGCCCACTCTTTGCTGATTAATGACATTTCGAACTCTACACTTCCCAATGATGTCAAACGCTGGGTTGCCAACTATTTAAGTGGCAGACAAGCGTTTGTTGAGTTCAGAGGCCAGAAGTCTAAATATCGCAAGATTAAAATGGGTGTGCCACAAGGAGGAGTACTGTCACCTATACTCTTCAACTTATATCTTGCACAACTTCCTACCCCACCACAAGATGGTGTCTTATGCACCATTTATTCATCTGGTATTAACATCCAAGACATAAGTGCTAAAATTACTCAATATTTGGCCACCATCTCACAATTTATACAGGAACGTAGACTTCAGCTATCACCCTCAAAGTCTTCAGTGTCTCTTTTCACTTCCTGGACTAAAGAAGTAAGTATGGAATTAGATATCTCTATCGAAGGCCGACGTATCCCTACGGTGCAAAACCCAAAAATTTTAGGCGTGGTCTTCGACAGCCTCCTTCACTTCGCTTCACACGCCACTTACATCAACCAGAAAGTGAAATCTCGGAACAAAGTCCTAAAAGCTCTTTCAGGCACCTCTTGGGGAATGACTAAAGAGACCATAATAACAACTTTCAAGGCAATTGGTCGCTCTCTCTTTAGTTATGCTACCCCTATTTGAACCTCGTTCCTCAGCGATACTAAATGGCGAGTTTTACAAACTGCACAAAATAATGCACTTAGAATCGCTACCGGATGTGTGAGAATGACAAACATAGATCATCTTCATGAGGAGACCAGGATACTGCCGGTCAGGCAGCACAATGAGCTACTGACAAAGCAATACCTGGTGGCTTGTAGATCGAGTGGCCATTGCAGACGCCCAAAAGCTATTACATCAACAGGCGGTTTTAGGAGCTATGAATGGCTATAGATGTAATAGAGTCCTTAATGAACACCCCCCAGCGATTGCAGAAAATCAAAGGCTTCTTCCCAGGCAAACAAGAACCACCTTAGCACAATTAAGGGCCGGATGGTGCAGTATTCTTAACTGCTACCGCGTACGTATAGTTCCCGGAACTTTAAATCGTTGCCCAGCCTGTCTTCAAAGCCCCCATTACACGGTGCATCTATTTCAATTTCCCAATAGGCTTACGGATCTGCGCCCCATAGATCTATGGTTAAGACCGATTGAAGTTGCGCAATTTCTCCAGCTCCAAGTTCCACCCACGTGACACTTTTACAATAATTAATATATACACCTTAAATCTTTTCAGGAAAGAACTTCCGACAACAGCAGTGCTGTTACAACAACAACAACAACTTAAAGGGTGTTCAGAAAGTGACGTGCTATTTGCGTTTAAGTCTTTTTTTTGAGCTGTAGGAGGCATTTAAAATTAACACACAGTAATTAAAAGATTGTTGGCTGTGTTGAATCCGATACTTCAAACCTACCCAGATTATATATAAAAATTGTCTCCTATAACAAGAACAAATAATAAAACCAAGAACGAAATGAAACTATTTTGCATATATAACCGTATATTTAAACACTGATAGGCTGACACTTAAAATTTATACATTATATTTTACACTATCTACTGTAACAACAAGTAACGAAAATAAATTTGATAAAAATAAAAGGGTGATCCCTAATTGCCGCGAATTTCACCAACTTGACCTTCTCTTCTTAACGTTATAGGCAGTCACTCGATATCTACACAGGGTATTTTGTATAAAAATAATTAAACATTAAAGGGTGCCCCATAAAAAATAGTGTTGAACTGAACATAGTACGGAACCGTACGTGTGTGACTCTAACTCGCACTTGACTGATTTATTAATTATATCTTTATAATTAATAGGCAAACACGTTTTTGTAATACCTTTTACGTCCATAATACTGCACCGTTTTTTTTAAAGATTTTCATAAGTATATCCTTTTAAAGCTTTTTCTACACAGATGTGTACAATCTTATTTTTTTTTTTTTCAATCGAATCAGTAACTTAGGGGTAATAAGACTATAAACAAATACATGTTTTCTCTTAGCTGCAAGACGAAAACACATGTAAATTTCAAGAAAAAGACGTGCGTTTTCATGTTTAAGCATGGTCATCCTTTTGCTTCCAAGTGTTTAATTTATATTTTGATGATGGAGGCAGCGAAACGCACTAATGATTTCTAGTATGTAATAAATGCCTATTTTCACGCTGGGTACTTAGCATCGATTAACCGTATCGATCCACGATTTTTTTCATTAACCACATGCATATGTTTATTATACTTCCTGTTTTAAGATGTGAAGCGGTTGAAGCTACAGTAATATAAAGAAATAAAAAGAATTCACAATTTGTTAGAATAAAAAAAAAATTACACCAAAGGAAGTTACACCCAATTCTGTTTTTACACGGTCTTTTTTTACGCGGTATAGATTTAACACGGCTTGAAAATATAAAAAAAATATTTTTTTACATGATTTTATTCCATTTAGCACGATTCAAAATCTTTTGAGCTTAGATTTTATTTGTAAAATTTAAGTTTTGCGAAATATTTTCCTATCAAAAATTTAGAGGAATTCCCTTTTTGTCCATACAAGCATTTATACTTGTTAGAGCAATTGAAATGTGTTAATATTTTGTGATCTATCAATGCATCTCTAAAAGAACACGTCGAAAATTACAAATAAAAAACTACAACGTAAAGCCATTTCTTTAGAAAACAAAATTGAACTTTTATATCGCCTTCGAAATGGAGAAGGCTCAACATTTCTTGGCAAAATGTTTTTTGGTTTAAACGAAGTAACAGTAAGAACTATAAAAAAAGATTAAAATTCAAAAAGGCAATCGTTGATTTCTGGAACGAAACTATCTGTTAAGTCTTCATCATACACTAAAGATGCAAATAAACGGTGCAAATACACATTATATGTACATACATATACAGTGCCGCTCAAAATAATAGCACCTACGACAAAATGTAGTTTCTCATTCCAACGGAAAAATAAGTGGTAGATGAGTCCAGATGTATAATTTAGAAGCAAGGGATCACGTTCCTACGTAAGAAGACCCCCAAACACAGAATTCAAACCAACCCAAAACTAAACCATAAAACACGGTGGATTTAGCGTAATGGTATGGGGTAGTTTTTCTTACTATGGACCTACAAAACCACAATAAGAACATTTATGTTGATGCTTACTTATGCTTCTGAAGAAATGCCCTTGGTGTGGGTCTTCCAGCAAGATAATGACCCGAAACACACAAGCAAGCTTGCGACAAAGTTGTTTCGGGACAATAAAGTCAATGTGATGGAATGGCCCGCTCAGAGCCCAGACCAATTAAGAATTTATGGACAGATATAAAAAAAAAACAGTGTATCAAATGCAACCAACTAACAACGAAGCGTTTTGGACAGCTGTCCAGCAAATATTTAATAAAATTCTAAAGGAAAGATGCCATAATCTTGTAAATTCGATGCCAAGACGATGTGCGGACGTTATTAAAAATAAAGGACATGCAAGAAGGTATTAATTAGAATATACAAATCATGCTCAACGTAATAAATGCATTATTTATAATTCTTTTTAATTTCTTCTTAATTTAGTGTTTAATATTAGTACAAATTGAAGTGAAGTGCTATTTTTTGACAGATTGTTTTTCAAGTTTTTTTTTAGATAAAGTATAAATTTCAAAATAAAATAACACTGTCCAATAAACTAAGACTTTTTGAATGTAACAGAATAGCGACCCCACAATTCTGAAGGGGTATGTTGAGCACACATTAATTAGCAAAATTATACACCAACATATATAAAACAGGTAAAATCGGCGTCAAGTTCGGCCGGGACAAACACTGAGGCGTGTAATTTTGCCAATTAATCGTTAAGAGCTTTATTTACAACAATGGTGTCTTTAGTGACCTCCACTTAAATTTTCCGGCAAACATTTTCGTAGAATATTTTAATCCTTAAATATCCTTTTTTTAAAGGAAATTTTTTTGATTTTCTCGAAAAAAGGGTCAAGTTGACCAATAAAGAGACCAGTTAGAGGGTTAAGATCTTCCACAAAAATAATCCTCATACAATTCCAAAATACAATTCTGACCATAAGAATTCTCTCAGACATTAACTTACAGCATTTTTTTTCATATAGTATAATGCTCTCTTCGACCAAAAAATTATAACTTTGACCCACTGTAAAAAAAACTCAAAAACAATTTCCTAAGCGTCTTGTGACAAATCTTGAACTATATCAATTTAACCTATAGGAAAATATGTATCGGATACATATTTTTTTAGACTTGGTACTATTTTTGTGACCGCAGCTGTATGTATGTGTAAAAATAAACATGATTTCTTGTTCTTAAAAGAATTCTCGTTTTTCACTAATTTTAATAGGTTTTAGAGATAAGGAACCAATTACATATTTTTGTTTATGTTTAATGTCTTTTTATACGTTTTTTATACACGGAATTTTCTGAAACCAATCTACTGTGTAAAAACAGAATTAGGTGTACTTCTCTAATAGATCGATATACTAAAAACTTCATAAAAGTGTTGTGATTCGCCTCGGTCATAGTTCTATCTGGTCTGCCTATTAGGATCCAGAATATATTAGTATAATTTACAAACATAATACTAAACTGTTAAATCCTCCACCACAGAAGGTGATGGGTATAAAAAAACACTGATATAAAAAGTCAAGAACAAAAGTGTTAAAATTTAATGTAAAAAACATAAAAATTCCAGAGCACAAGTGCAAAAAAAAACTAGGCACAACAGGAAGTTGAGAACATAAAAGACGAAAGAATCCTTTTAAGCTAGTTTCAGATGTACTATTGTTCGTTATACGATACCACTACAGTTACCAGTAAGATACTTTTCCATTAGTAGCAGTATGTGTGGAATGTGTGGTAAGAGCAGTAGTATGAAAACTGATTTATACAACAATAAAATAAACTAGTTATGCACATAATGAATGAGACAGAGTTTGAATAAAAAATATAGATTTAAATATAAAAATACAAATTCTATCATATATACTCACACACTAACATAAATATGAACGCCCATAGAAAAATGTCATAAAACACACAGCAGGATACATAAAACAAACCGGAAGTTTCATAGTTATCAGAGTTCACAAAATAAATGAATTTTCAATATACTCGTACATATATTTTCTTATTTTTTGTTTTAAATTTTCTATCATTTTTAAATTTCTACATTTATTTTGTTATGGTACTTTGTAAAAAATATTTGTTTTATACAAAAACTCCATACATATTTACATATGTACATCTGCATACATAACGTACATAAATAAACTTATGTAATTTTTTTTATGTTAGAAAAATTGTATAAATATTTTAATTTTAGAGCTTACTGGGTGTTATCTCTGTTAAGATATATTTAATTTAAATAAATTTGGTTACAAAGCCAATTTTGTTCTTTACTTTGCAAAAATGTTATTATGACCTGTGCATCAATTATTT
Organism: Phasia obesa; assembly: GCA_949628195.1. Taxonomy (NCBI): domain Eukaryota; kingdom Metazoa; phylum Arthropoda; class Insecta; order Diptera; family Tachinidae; genus Phasia; species Phasia obesa. Next base: position 52,601,066 of record OX451216.1, read on the forward strand.
AAACTGTGTGTAGGTTGCAACTAATGTTATTATTTTGGTTAAAGTTGTGTGGTTTCAAATTCATATAGTTTAAGAAAATTAAAAGCAGATATATTCTGCATACATAGATATCGAATACTAAAGAATATAATTTTTAACCGACTTCAAAAAAGAAGGAGGTTATCAATTCGTCTGAATGTTGCGTTTGTTATGTATGTAACCGCAGAACTCAGCCATTTCTGAACCGATTTTAAAATTTTTTTTCTTTATTTGAAAGGTTATGCTTTCTGGTTGGTCCCATTTTAAAAACAGTTCATTATATTAAAAATTAAAGGGTGTTTCCATACAACATACATGTTTTTTACGTGTATTAAGAACCGTAAAGGGAAACAAATTAAAATTTTAAAAAATTGCGTTTCGCTATAGCTTCCAACGGCAGAAATTAATAAAAAAATATATTTAAAGGGTGTCCCCATAGGTGCCGTAATTTGCCCTATATATGCCTATCTTTTGAACCGTTATAGACAAAACCTTTAAAATTTTACGGAATGTCGATACACAAAATTTTAAATTAAAGGGTGCTCCAATAGTTCATTTAATTTAAATTATATGGCCATACTTTTGAACAGTTGTACACAGACCGCTGAAATTTACAAAGAGCCTGTATTGCTAAGTCAGCTATAACAAAAAATATAAAATTTGAATTTGGAAATAAAAGGGTGTCCCAATAGTTAATGTAATTCTATGTATGTGGCTAAACTTAACTGTTATAGACAGACAGCTGAAATTTTTAAGGAACCTGTATTCCAAAGTCCACTACAGCAAATATACAATTTGAATTTAGAAATTAAAGGGTGTCCCCATAAATTATGTAATTTGATCTATATGGCCCTATCTCTTGAACCGTAAAACACAAACACTTAAAAATTAGGCAGAATATCCACTATTTTCTCTGGTATAATAACAAGTATAAATATTTGGAATTATAATGTAAAGGGTGTCCCAATAGTTCATGTAATTGATATATATGTATGTCCAAACTTATGAACCGTAATAGACAGACAATTGATATTTAAAAAGAATCTTTGTGACCAAATCCTTTATAACAACAGGTCTTTAATTTAAAATTGTAAATTAAAGGGTGTCCAAATATGAGATGTTGTTTGATCTGTGTGACTCTATCTTTGAAACCGTTATACACAGAGGCTTGAATGGTCCCCATAAAGACGGAGGATGCTGGTGAAAATAGCTTAACTTTTGAACAGTAATAGGGAGAGACTTGACATTCACATGGTCTTTACTTATTTTCCCTCTAATTTTGACGCATATTTTATTTGGTTAAAATCTACATCTTACAGATTACTGCTTACATTTTTAGTTTAGTTTTTTTGCAAGAATTATTATTAAAATTTGTTGGAAGTAAAACATTTAAAAACACTAGGGTGCCATGTTAACAGATCAATTAATGCATTCTGGAGATATTAAATACGACAAACCTAAGGCAAAATTAATCTTTATTCATCAATATACTCCAACTTAAAATTTATACCAACGATCTTTGTTTTTCTTTACCCTTTTAATGAAGGGTAACGAGTGTATCCCGTTCCAGCAATCACTCCTTAACTAAAGCCACATAACTTTCCCTAGAGCATTCCGTTGAGCTCTGTTAATAGCTAGTACTCACTCGGGCTAGATCTTGGTGAAGCAAATAAATTGTTCAGTAAAATAGGGAGACAACCAATCTCTCTTTTTTGTAGCGAGGATACTAAAGTAGTCCATTTACTTACTATGTCCTATTTTTATCCGCTTAATTCCTTCTTACACCACACTACACTCGCATATTATGCTGAAAACATAACTGGGACGAACGAAAAATTTCGTTCAACACGACATTTTCCTCAGTAAAAATTCGCTGTGTGAATTCGTCGTATGAAGCACAATAACGACGAAAAAATAACAGCTATTATAATTGGCAAGGTTATTTACTGTTTATGCAAAGAAAAAAAAAAATACAAAAACAAAAATAATTTTACAATTATGATTTTTAAGCTCTAGGTATTTTTTATAAAAATGTTTAAATTTATTTTTATAATCGATATTTACTTGTTTTTAAAATTTTGTTTTTGAATCTTTTGAAATGTTAGTTTCAAGGCGAATCTATTTCACTAGGTGGCAGCACGGCGAAGTTAATTATTTTCGCTTTACTTTTTTCGTGCATGGCAGCTGTCAAAAATTCGTTTATTTTTTTTTTAAATTTGAAAAAATAGAAATAAAATTGTAATTATTTAAAAAAAATGTTTCAATATTAAGAAAAATAGAAAATACTACCAGAAAAGGTAAGGAAGAAGTGTGTTTTTAGTTATAGGATGTGATATTTTAATAAGTGCTTTTGCGTCTGTCGTACATGTAACCAACAACAAAATGCATGTGGGTGTTTTTTGCTGTTGTATTTGTTGTCGCGGCGATGCCACCTTATATAAATTCGCCTTGGTTAGTTTTTAAATTTGATTGTAAAAAATTTTTTTCATTAATTTCAAATTTTTTCATTCAATTAAATATTATAAAACTATTTTTATAAAAAAGACCTAGAGCTTAAAAACATAATTATTAAATTACTAAAAAGGTCAAAAATTACAATAATTGTTAAAAAAAAATAATCAAAGAAGTTAAAAATTTTGTGAAAATCATTAAAATTATAAATGTAATGCTTATTATAGTAAAAGGTTTTTTGAAATACTTGAAACTAAAACCAAACATGATCACTGTGTACTGTTGTGTTCGTCATACGCCGGCCTAAGCAATATAAATAAATCTAATTCAGAGTTCATTTTATGGCGCATTTTGACCGACGTCATAATTGTGTGCTTTTTCATATACACATACGTATTATGTATTTTATTTATTATTTATTATTATTATTATTATTATTATTATTATTATTATTATTATTATTATTTTATTACTGGCGTCGAATATTCGCGGCCAAAAATTTGTCGTCGTAACAAAAAGCCTTGAATTGTATTGCTCTTATGGCTTTGTTGGTTATATAGGAAAAGTGTTTGTTTCAAGTGAGCGACCGGTCAAGAATGACTCCAAGATATTTTACACCGAGTATGCAAAATTAACGTCATTCTAAGTTCGCCCGATGAGTCTTAGATTTCTACGTTGTAAATGGTACCAGAGTGGTTTTTGCAGGGTATTGTAGAAACCCCTGGAATTAAACCACTTGACAGTTAAAACTAGATTCTTGTGCATCTTATACGAAAATGTGAGTAAGTATGTCTCTATACTGTCTCTATACTACTAACCATTGACTGCAACGTTCTGACCGTCGAACAGAGGAGTATTTTGTAAATCTTGCCGGAAACTAGGCCAAAAATTAAATTTAAGAAATGTAAAAATTTAAGTATGCAGGCGGGCAGACAACAAAATTCTACATCGAACTAGAAATAAATCTAATTCAGTGTTCACCGTGAATTTCGACCGATGTCATCATTGTTTTTCATACACATACGACGAATATTCGCGACCAATAATTCGTCCTCCGTTCCAGTTGTGTTCCCAGCATTCTTGTCGACTGTAGGGACTGTTAATAAATGTCGACCTTCTTTTTCATCACAAAGTACTATTAATTGCTAACATTTGTATTTTTATATATAGTATCCACAATAAATATATGTGACCAGTTGTATATTGCTTAAACTCGCAGAATTTGCACAGCAGGTATTTCAACGAAGTCAAACATAAGTTACTGATTACTACAAAGATAACTCAAACGTTATGTGATAAAGATTGACGTCAGTGCCTGGTGTATTGCCTTAACCTGACGCTGATTTTACCACTGGGTAAAAACAAAGCGGGGTAAAAAAATTGTACAACAGTTTACTTAAAAGTGCTGTCAAAAGGTTTTTTATTTAGCATGTGCTATGCTGTTGAAAAAAAAAACAACACAGTTTTTGTCACCTTATGAGTGCAGAATAAAAAAGTATTTACGGTCAGTTTTATATCATTATTATTTTTAATGTGAAAATCCGCTAATCCGTGGTTTTTTAATGAGAGTTTACAGGGACCATGCATTATCTGAGGTAATTTATGTATAGATAATATTATAAAACAGCAACTCGTTTCCTATCAGTTCCTCTTTCTGCCTGTATTCGCATCACGTAAAACCCACTTAGATTTTAGCAAAATAACAAATTTTTGTGAGGTATTTAGTATCTTGATTCCAATATAGGTTACCTTTTTTCCGCAAAAGTATTGTTATCGTAACAGTATCTTATTTCCAAGGAAAAGTAAAGAAAAAGCTGTGAAAGTACGCCGATTTTTTTACCGATTTAAAGATACTGCATACTGCATACTTTAAGGCTTTTATTTTTGATGCATAACAGATGGCGCTGTTGATAAATAATAAGGAAAATAAATTACTTACTGCTAAATAGCCAATTGAGTAAAACTTGTATTTTTACTTTGTGGAATTAAATTGTTATTAAAATATTTGAAACACCTTTTACAGAGCTTTTCAATAATTTTTTGAATATTATAGTTTTATATAAATTTTAGAATTTTATCCAGGCATGGATACCTTTACATAAAGTAAAATCGAACAAAATGTTGTCAGGACGCAAACAACGTGTGTGGACATAGCTAGTGTGAAATAAAAAACTAATAGAGGTATTTCTTTTTATATTTTTCGCTAGAAAATAAAAAAACATCGTTTTATTTTTAAACCATGCATTTTTATAATTATTCTTATTGAAAAAAAAACAAAATTAGTTAAAAACAAATAGTTAAAAAAAACGTTGTATAATAAAAGTCGAATATCTCATAATTTGAAAACTAAAATCCATACAAGTTACACAATGTTCTAGTTTATCGATAGAACAAATTGTTTTAAATGGGGTTTACAATAAAATAAATAAATAAATTAGTCAAGTGCGAGTTAGATTCACACACTTAGGGTTCCGTACTATGTTTAGTACAACTTTAAAAATTCAAGTTGTTCATTTTTTCATGTCTGTTGAATCACCCTTTAATTTTAAAATTAAAGTCATAATTGCATCACTGTTGGAACACCCTTTAAATTTTAGCAATTTTTGTTATAGCGGCCATGGTAATACACTATAGAAATATACATGAATCTACCTACTGCGGTTCAAAAAATAAGGTAATATATGTGAAAAACATGTCACTGATTGAACACCCTTTAGATACTAGTAATTGTTACAGCAGCCGAAGTACAACATCTACTGTAAACATTTAAAGAATCTACCTATTACGGTTCAAAAAAATGGGCTATTTACGTACAAATCATGTCTCTGCCAGAACACCCTTTAATTTTGTTATTTGTTATAGCGGCCATGGCAATTCTCTTTCTATGAATATATCCAGAGTCTACTTATTACTATTACAAAAATAAGTTACTATACGTAAAAAACATATCACTCTTAGAACACCCTTTAATTTTTAGTAATTGTCATAACGGCCATGGCATCACATCTTCTATACAAACTGGAAGAACCTACTTATTACGGTTCAAAAATTATGTCGTTATACATGCAAAACACGTCACTGTCGACAAAACCCTTTAAATTTTTATTGTTTTTATAGAGGTCATAGTAATACACCATTTGTGAAAATTTAAAAGAGTCTATCTATTATGGTTAAAAAATTAGTAAATGTGCATGTAAATCACGTCACTGTCAGCACACCCTTTAATTTTTACTATTTGTTATAGTGGCCATAGTAATACTCATCCTGTAAAGACCTCAATAGTCTACCTATTATCGTTCAAAACCTATGCCATATACACATACAAATCATGTCACTAACGGAACACCCATTAATTTTTAGGTTTAATATTGTATACTTGCTTACAACGCGAACATAGTTGAAATCACTGCAAATTTTAAGTGGTTGCTTCCTGTAGCTCAAGAAATAAAGATATATAGGTAAATAACACGTCACTTTCGCAACACCCTATACGTTTTAGTATTTCTTGCTATAGTGGCCACGGCTATACGCCTTTTGTGAAAATGTCAAGAATCTACCTATTATGATTCAAAACTTAGGCCTTATACATGCAAATCACACCACTATCGGACCACCCTTTAATATTTAGTTTTATTTTTTTATAGTTGTTTATATAGTGAACTAAGTTTTAAATACTGTTTGTAAATTTCAAGTGTATCCCACCTACAGTTCACGAAATATGCACATATTCGTGAATAACACCTCTCTATCGGAACACCCTATAAGTAAGTATTTGTTGCCATAGCGGCAACAGCTATACATCATCTGTGAAAATTTCAAGAGTCTATCTATTACGGTTCCAGAGATAAAAGGCGCTGACAGACGGACAGACATTGTAGCGAAAACAATAGGGTTACGTTTTTACACTTTGTGTACGGAATCCTAAAATTGCCTTGCTTTAATATTTGCATATACCCAAGGTGACATGATTCGAGGCAATATACCGCCTAACCCTTGAAGACCATAATGCAAAATTGATAACTAAAGCTTGACTACATATACTCTGTAGCCATTAAACTGTAGAATTAAAATGTCCACTTAAGAAGCTTTTATTTTGTCACTGTCATTTGTGAACCACTACAATTTGAATTTTGTTTAAAAAATAATTTTGAAGCAGTGAGAAACTACGTACCTGATATTAATTATTTTTATATCTACATACATTTTATTACTTACTGCAAAACACCAACTGTTTCTATGTATGTATATTAAATACTTTCACAATATCTAACAATATACAAATCGTATATTATGTTAAACCAGATTAATTTCACTTGCTTTGTCCTGTAGAACATCTAAATCTAAAAACCACAAAAAAGCATTACAAACATTTCATACATACGAACAGAATCTGGTTGTTCTATAAACAACCAAAAAATCCCTTTGTACTTGAAAATTAACTATAGAAAGTTTTACAACATTATTTAATTACAAACACGGTAACAAATGAGAAGCGCGTCAAAATAATAAGGTGACCTTGACCTGCTTATGTAAAAATAAATTGTTAAGAGAAAAAGGTATCTGAAGACCATAAATAGAAGCTTGGCTTTCATCTTGTGGTGAACCACTGGAATTTTAACTTTTATTTTAAAATTTATAGTTTTTCGAATTTATTGTGAAATAGCAATAAAATATTTTTATTCTGCATATTTTCTTCAAAACAAAAAGAACTCGTGTCTTTTAACCGACTTCAAAAAAAGAAGGAGGTTATCAATTCGTCTGAATGTTGCTTTTTTTTTATGTTTGTGCCCGCAGAACTCAGTCATTTCTGAACCGATTTTAAAAATTTTGCACTATTAGAAAGGTTATGGCTACAGATTGGTCCCATTTTAAAAGAAGTTCAAAATTTTAAAAATTAAAGGGTGTCCCCATACAACATACATGTTTTTTACGTGTATTATGAACATTATAGGCCACCAATTTAAAATTAAAAAAAAGTGCGTATCAGTGTAGCTCCCAACAACAAAAAGTAATTAAAAAATGAAATTAAAAATTAAAGGGTGACCCCATAGGTGACTTAATTTCACCTTTATTCTCCTATCTTTTAAACCGTTATAGACAAACACTTGAAAGTTGCACAGAATGTTCGTTACTATGTCTGTTATAATAAGTATAAATATTTAAAATTAGAAATTAAAGGGTGTCCCATTAGTTGGATTATTTTGATATATATATGGCCAAACTTTTGAACCTTTATAGACAGACAGTTGAAATTTACAAAGTACTTGTATTGCTAAGTCCGCTAAAATAACAAGTATAAAATATGAATTTGGAAATTAAAAGGTGTCCCAATAGTTAATGTAAAAGTAATATATATGGCCAAACTTTTCAACTGTTATAGATAGACAGTTGAAATTTACAAAGAACCTATATTGCTTAGTCCGCTATTAAAACAAGTATAAAACTAGGATCTATAAATTAAAGGGTGTCCCCATTATTGATGTTATTTGACCATTATGTCCTCATCTTTGGAACCTTTATAGACAAACACTTGAAAAATAGACAAAATGTTCACTACTATGTCTCGATTAACAACAAGAATAAATATTTAAAATTGGAAATTATAGGGTGTCCCAATAGTTGATGTAATTTGATGTATATGGACACAAAGTTAAAATTTAAAAATAATCTGTATTGCAAAGTGTTCTTTAAAAAGTATTAAATTAAAATTTGAATTTAAAGGGTGTCCCAATAGGTGACGTCATTTGATATATATGACCCTATCTTTTAAACAGTTATTGATAAACACTTAACAATTAGACAGAATGTCCATTACTATATCTCTTATAATAAGTATAATTATTTAAAATTATAAATTACAGGGTGTCGCAATAGTTTATGTAATTTGATGTATATGACCAAACTTTTAAACCGTTACAGACAGAAGGTTGAAATTTACAACGAACCTGTATTGCTACGACCGCTATAACTAGTATAAAATTTGAATTTGGAAATTACAGGGTGTCGCATTAGTTACCGTCTTAAAGAAACATGCTTTTAAGTTTGTCTGTTTTGAAGTCGGTTTTTTTTGCAAGAATTATATTTAATAATAATAACAAAAGTGATTTATTAGGGTTCCGACCACGAAGGTTAAAAACGTAACTCTATTGTTTATCTACAATGTCTGTCCGTCTGTCAGCGCCTTTCATCTCTGGAACCGTAATAGGTAGACCCTTGAAATTTTCACAGATGATGTATAGCTCTTGCCGCTATAGCAACTGAATACCAAAACTTATAGGGTGTTCCGATAGAGAGGTGTTATTCACGAATATGTGCTTTTTTCTTGAACTGTAGAAGGGATACACTTGAAATTTACAAACAGTAATTAAAACAACTATAAAAAAATAAAAATTAAAGGGTGTTCCGGTAGTGGTGTTATTTGCATGTATAAGGCCTAAGTTTTGAACCATAATAGGTAGACGCTTGAAATTTTCACCGCTATAGTAGCAAATGCTTAAACTTATAGAGTATTCGGATAGAGAGGTGTTAGATATATTCAAAGAAAGAGAATTGCCATGGCCGCTATAGCAAATAACAAAACTAAAGGGTGTTCCGGCAGAGACATGATTTGTACGTAAATAGCCTTATTTTTTGAACCGTAATAGGTAGACTCTTGAAATGTTTACAATAGATGTAGTACTTCGGCCGCTGTAACAATTACTAATATCTAAAGGGTCTTCCATCAGTGACATGTTTTTATGAATATTACCTTATTTTTTGAACCGCAATAGGTAGGCACATGTATATTTTTATAGAAAGTTTATTACCATGGCCGCTATAACAACAATTGCTAAAATTTAAAGGGTGTTCCAACAGTGATGCAATTTTCGCGATTAGGTCTTCAATGTTAGAATTAAAGGGTGACTCATAAGACATGAAAATTGAATTTGTAAGTTGTACGAAACATAGTACGGAAGCCTACGTGTGTGAGTCTAACTCGCACTTGACTGATTTATTACTTTAACCTATTCTAGATCTTCAGACAGCTTTTTCTTATTCATGATCATGGTACAATGATACAGGTATATGCAAGGGGAATTTAAAAAAAAACATATCAACCTAATTTTGCTCGCCTTTGTCAAATTATTTTCTAAAATATATAGAAAAATATAAATAACAAGAGCTGTGTTCGCAAACACTTCTATGGCAAATTATTCATTATAATAAAAATAATTAAACATTATAATAAAAGATAAAACGGGTTTACTTTAAATAATTATAATAAATTGTATGTAAAAGAAAGCATTTTTAAGAAAAGGTTTTAAATATTTAGTAACATAAGTTATGATATTTAACTTAAAAGTTAAAATTTATAAACATCAATCTCCAATAATTTCTATTGATCAAGATTTAAATTGCTTAAGTTCAGTTTTCAAAGTTATTTTGGTTGGGCACCTGCACATTATTTGATCATTATCCTAAATTGGGGGTTTGAATACACGACTGCTCAGTACGTTTCGCTTTCATTAAGGGACTTTGTAGATATACAGGGCCCTGCAGATACAGGAAGGATACCTAAATAAATAAGCAATACTTGTAAACTAAATCTAACGAACCTCAAGCCGATATGGCTTTCAATGCAATGCAAGTTAAATAAGGGATTGAACAAAATACAATGCACTGAGTAATATAAAAATGTATTTTTAATTATCACTAATTTTTAGGTGCGCGAACAGAGTTTTCAGATAAGCAAATTTAAACAGCTGTTCTAACAGTTTTACCTGTATTATGATTTATTTTTGCATAAGCAAGTTCAGATTTCCTCACTATTTTGACGCATTTCATATCACACTGTGTAATTTTTTAAGTCATGGCAAAATAACCATATACGGACACCACTACGTCATAAAAGACATTAAGTTTTTCACTTTTGCGGCTACCTAAGCGCTTAACATACGAACTTCACTTTTGCGGCTACCTAAGCGCTACCTAAACGGTGTTAAGAATTATTCCTAGGAAATTCATATGTTCTACAAAGTTGTTTATTGAGATCTTAGGTTCATTTTTGTAGTTGATTGTTTCCTTGAATTTTGAACGGTTTGCTACCTATGGACCTGAACAGGGGAAAAAATTTAAAAAAAATTGAATTTTTTAAAGTTTTTTGTGACTTTGATTTTGAAGATGAAGTTTTTTTTGATTTTATATGTTAACAATTTTTGTTCTTTATGACAAGAGCTACAACTTTGCCTCAGAGAGTATATCAAAATTCCAAACGGTTTGCAAAATATGAGCTTGAGTAAATGATAATTTTTTTGCAAAAATGACATCGAGGCCCCACATCTTTGAGGGCCCATAAAAAAAACCTGGAGGACTTTGGGCAAAACTGGGAGACAGTGATCTTTTTTTGGTCTTTTATCACGTAGTGGTGTCCGTATACGGTTATTTTTTTCCGTGTTGCACTGTGTATGTATATAATTGTTTATTAAAATATATTTGTGTATTTCATATTTTTTCGACCTTAAAGAATGCAAATTTTTGTTTACTTCTTATATGGGCTCTAGGTCACTATGTATTTATCTAAATAATTTTTTTTATTAAATTATATGATTAAATTTTCATGCGATATTTCAAACATCGATTGTTCGAAATATCATATAAAAATTTAACCAATGTTATTTATTTAAAAAAAGTGTTTTATTTAAATAAATATAGTGATCTAGATCTTAAATAAAAAGTAAATAAACATTTGACCAATTTTTTTTATTTTGGATAACAAACTCTTAATTGACATCGGTTTAGACGTTGTTTATTGTCAACAACGCATATTTTAAACCTGACGAGTGCTGTCCTCATCATAGTATTCGTTATAAATTAAAGCTTTAATTTAAACTGCACATCTGTGTATGAACTAAAGCCATGTGATGGAGTTTTATAAAAATTTGTTTAGATGTTGTATATTTAATATTTTTAATTCCCGCTGTGTTGTTCATAAAGACAGTTTTTGTTTTCAGTAGTAGATGCAAATTATATTTAGGCAAACATATAATTCCTGAATTTGTGCTTGTAAAGGGTGTTTTTTTTATAGAAACGTAGAATTTATATTCAGAAAAAAAAAAAACTGGAGAAAAATGTTTTTAATATCAAACCAATTGGCATTATGCGTTATTATTTGAGACACCATCCTACAAAAACTAAATTTTTCAATAAGAGCGCTGCAAAGCGTCCAATTCACGAACATACGACGCTTCTGGTGGTCAAGCAGCTTCAGTTCTTGCGTCAATTTGATCTTGTAAGGATGTAGGCCAAGATCTTTTCGCAAACTTCGCCAAAACGACGTCACAGAGATGCCCAACGCCTGAGAACGACGTATGAGGGACACATTTGTGCTTTCTTTAACTAAAGCCTCAGCGGCAGCAATATTCTCGACACTACGGGCACTTCTTTGTCTCACTGGCTCGGGAACATTTTGTACTGTGCCTGTGGATACAAATTTTTCCACTAGACGCTCAATTGTTGATCTGCTAGGACGATTATGACGACCATTAATTGGACGTAGCGCGCTCTTAACGTTGAGGCCACTGACTCCGAATTTCGGTAGTAAATCTTCGACTCGTTGTTGGCTCGTATAACTTTAAATTTTTCTTTAATATTATCACCTAATTTGTAATTTAATTAATTCTTTCTTAGAGAGAATAAAACGAACTTAAGCTTGATTATAAATTTCATTGTAAGAAAAATTTTATTGTATATTTTTATGGTAAAAAATTTCATTCGAAAATAAAAAAATAATTTTTTGTTCATTATTTTGTCAAAAAAAAAAGTGAAAAGGTATTTGAGAGTGATGGCCATCGCGATCCTGAAAGTGTTATATATCACTATAAAATTTACGATCTGTACTTTTATACTGTAGAAAAAAAGTTGCGCGGTTTTGCGCCATTTTGTTGCCAATGTAAATTATTTACTGCCTATACGTAGAATAAAACTGTGATTTTCCGTCTGTCTGTTTGTGTTCTCATCACGTAAAAACTACTGGATGAATTATAATAAAATTTTATGGAGAGGTACCTTGGTATCGTGTTTCAAATATAGGATGTTTTTCTCCGTAAAAATATTTCATTACCAAAAAAGATGGAGTACAAGTACGGAATTTTCCCGAAAGTATGGAATTTTACAGGTTTTATTTTTACTTTTATTTTTGTCAGCTGGTAATTTGAAACACTATTTATAGTAATCTACAATAATTTTGAATTTTATATAAAACCTAAGTTTCTGAGTAATTACCTTTATATAAAGTAATTACATAAAGCATATCTAAAGCACTATAAAATTAAAAGTCTTAAAGTGGGTTACTTTCAAAGCAAAATAAGGACGCTGACAAAGTGCAGGGCACAGCTAGTTATGAATAAATTAATTAATAATAAAGATAAATTAAATACTACAGCGCAATAAATGACACAAATGACTTTTATTAATATTCTTGTCTTCAACATCAAAGCTTAAAAATGAATATTTTTTTTGGAAATCAGCATTTGGGGGTGGGTTTGAAGGGATACCTCCCCCTGCCCTTAAAAACTAAAAAATTTAATGTTTATGGTATTAAGGTGTATGTTATCAATTTTTTTTAAATAATTACATTATTTTTTAAAATAAATATTTTATGTCACCGCCCAAAAAAAGGGGGCGGGGCAAAAATTTTTAGAAATTTCAGGTCAGTTTGGGTTTTTGAAAATTTGCTGACTACAAAAGTTACATTTGCTAAACAAAAGTATGGGGAAATATAAAAAATTTAATTTTTCAGAGGTAGGATTGGTTCTTCTAAGAGGTTCTTCTTATTTCTTCTTGGTCCGATTTTTCTTATTTTCTAACAGCCTATAACCATAAGAGATTTTTCTGCCAAGTTTCATTATCCTAGGGACACTCAATAAATTTTCAGAGCCAATATAAACTAAAAAAAGTAAAGTAATGTCCGGCTAGATTGCCAAAATACTCCTATGTGCGTCGTTATTTGCGAAGACGTATGGACCAGCGATCGCTTGTATAATGCCCATGTTTTTCAGAATGCTTAATATCCTTAAAAGTAAACGTATTTGTGTAAACGATTTATAATTTCTAGAATTAAACGCTTCACTAGACGATTACGAGCACCAAGAAATGTACTTGATATTCGATGAGTTTGTCGAATTAAACCGTAAATTTAAAAATCAATTGTCACAATTTGAAACTGTTGCTCTGGCGTAAGTCTATTCATGATAAATTGCCAAACCGAACTAAACTACTGAGAACAATGCTGTCAATTTAAAGTTCTCCGCCTCTAAAAAAGCACACCTTATTTGTGTGAAAATAAAGGCTTAAAGAAAAAAGATAAAATTAAACTGCCATTCATCATTAAAGCAGGTCTAAGTTTTCTTTTTCTTTTTTGTGATAAATAAAAATGCCGGTAAGCGCAAAACGATAAGGTTCGTTTAAATAATTCAAATAAATAACATCGCGTGAATTTTGTTTCAACCTTATAGGTTGGCCATTATTATTTAAAAAATATTTATAATTTCTTGCATTATAATACTTTTTGTATAAACAAACAGAATAGAAACTAAGTAAACTTATCATGATGATGCACACCTCAAATGCATTTGCAAGAATTTGTATAAATAATTCTTTGGGAGTAGGATAGAGTTTTTTTCTCGGTAAAATAAAACAAACTTGTAGTTAAACAAATACAAAGACAGCTTAATATAAAATTATTTATTAGTTTACTTGTACATGCAGTGCTAAAGATTCTTTTCTAAAAGTAAACTTCTTAAAGTTATTTCCATATGAACGAAATACTTTACAGTCGAAAGAAGCTTACGATTAATTATATTTTTTAGAGAGGTATTTTTATATCTTTGTTTTAATAATTTTTATTTTCAGTTTAAATTTATTGCAAAAGCATAAATTTTAATGTATTTGGAGAATATTTTCTGTTTATTTAAAACAAATTTTAAAGTGCTAATGCAAAGATAAAGTGAAAAGTATTCTAAGCTTATTTTTTTCTTGAAAAAAAAAAAAACGAGAACACTTAAGTATAAAGTTAATGAAAATATGAAACACTAAAAGAAAAAAAAAAAAAAAATAACAAGAAAACATGAAAGCAAAAAAAAAAAAATAAAAATGATAACGACCTTCATCACAAAACGTCAGGTCAGCACAATACAACTAGAGGAAAAGACAAAAAAAAAAAATAAATAAATGACATAAAATTCAGCACGTTAATAGGAGCAAACAAATATTTAAGTCAAACACTTTTACAAACACAAAAACACAGCGAAGAGAAATCAACACAAAAGTAAGACAAAAGACAAGTGTTTATTTGCTAACAAGGCTCATTAAGACTCAAACTATGGGTATAAGGAGCACAACAAAAAAATTTAATGTAAGGTAAACATCTTGGACTAAGATGGGCAAAAAAGACCGACTGACTGAACATTGAAACTAACAGCAAAATAAAAAAAGTGTGCGAAACAATTTATTTTTAGTGCAATTTAAACTTAAAGGTAAATTAATAATTTAGTTGTATTACCAAAATAGTTAGATAGTTGTATTACCAAATAATTTTTGTAAGATATCATATATCGTGAAAATTTCCTCAACTAACATTTCATTATTTCTGTTTCCTTTGTTATTTTCCCTATTCGTTAATTATCTACCGAAAACCATTAAATAATTGGATGTTCTGTTGTATGCAAACGGGGTGCCGTAGGGGATTTGGATACCAAGCAACGGATCTGATTGGTTTTAACTTGGTAGAACCCAGACCTATCTTGGTCCCTCTTTCATCTCAACTGTGGACACAGACCTCCCCGTGGTGTCACCTGGGGTAGCTACCTCTAATACCCTTTAGAGGTAGTGAGCTAAAATGTGCCGCGCGTTCACCCATAAGAACGATAAAAATATGGGTTGAGGCGTCGGGTTAGTAACTCACCCTTATAAGAACTAACTTACTATGAAAAAACAAAGAAAAAGATTTAAAAAAACCCCTAATGTTGACGACCCCCGCAAACGTTTTAAGGACCACGATCTGCGAATCTGCACCTGGAATGTCAGGTGCAGTATACGCACTGGCGGATGTACTTGAAAAGTACAATGCCGATATTACTGCCTTACAGGAAGTGCGATGGAATGGGAAAGGCGTCACAACAACACCCAAGGGTGACGCATTGTACTATAGTTGCCATGACACAAGACATGAATTTGGCTGTGGATTTGCGGTTAGTCGGAGACTCAAACACCTTGTCTCCAGATTCACTCCGGTGGATGAGAGGATAGCCACAATCCGTATAAAAGCCAAGTTCTTTAACATCAGTCTTATATGTGCCAATGCCCCGTCTGAAGACAAGGACGAACAGACCAAAGATGTATTCTACGAGCGCCTACAAGGAGCATATGACCGCTGCCCCGACCACGACATTAAAATTGTCCTAGGAGATTTTAATGAAAAAATAGGAAGGGAGAATATCTTTGGTCCAACAGTCGGAAAATTTAGCCTCCACGAAGAAACATCCGATATCGGAATGAGGCTAACAGACTTCGCGGCGGCAAAAAACATGGTAATCAGCAGCACCAGATTTCGTCATCTCGATATACATAAAGCAACGTGGCTGTCACCAGATCAGACAACCAGAAATCAGATTGATCATGTTGTGATAGACGGAAGGCATTCATCCAGCGTGTTGGACGTACGATCAATCCGAGGAGCAAATATTGATTCGGATCATTACCTTGTGGCCGCAAAGCTTCGCACCCGGTTAAATGTTGCGAGAAACGTACGGTCTGACACAGCGCGGAAGCTGGACGTCGGGAAGCTGCAAACACAACAGACAGCAGTAGCATACTCCACTCAACTGACCCAATTGCTTCAAGAAAGCACTCCTTGTCCCGATAATATTGCAGATCAATGGCAAATTATAGCCCACTCTATGGAAAACGCCGCAAAATCCGTACTTGGGTATCAAAAGCCTCCCCCAAGAAACCCATGGTACGACCAAGAGTGTCGTAATGCTACTGAAGCGAAAAATGCCGCATACAGGGCAACCCTGCATTCAGTAGCAACACGTAATGCAAGGGAGAGGTATCGGGAGAAAAGGAGAGAAGAGAAACGCCTATTCCGCAGAAAAAAGAGAGAAATGGAAAAACGTGAGTGTGAGCGAATCGAGATGTACAGGAGTCAGAATGAGGTCCGAAAATTCTACCAAAGAGTGAAAAAAACAAACTGATGGCTTTGGTACAAGCATATGCTCCTGTAAAGATGAAGAAGGTAATCTGCTGACAGATACTGAGTGTGTGCTGAGGAAGTGGAGGGAACATTTTTCCACACTATTGGTATCAGATAGTAGCGGTGACGAAGATACCCTAGAACCAATCCCGGATGACGGTATTGAGTGTATACCACCTAGCCAAAATGAGGTCAAAGTAGCAGTTACTCGGCTGAAGAATAATAAGGCAGCAGGAGCCGATGGGATACCAGCCGAACTATTTAAGACCGGAGGCGACACACTGATGAGGTGAGAGGAATGCATACCCGATGATTGGAACCTCAGCATATTATGTCCCGTGCACAAAAAAGAAGACAAGACAGTATGCGCCAACTACAGAGGAATAAGTCTCCTTCCCATCGCATACAAAATACTTTCCAGCGTACTGTGTGAAAGATTAAAAGCTAAAGTTGGCGAGATAATTGGGCCATATCAATGTGGCTTTAGACCTGGTAAATCCACCACCGACAAGATATTCACCTTACGTCAAATCCTGGAAAAGACCAAAGAAAAACAGATCGACACCTACCATCTATTTGTCGACTACAAGGCTGCTTTTGACAGCCCCATTCGTTCAAAGGTGTTTCAAGCCATGTCTGAGTTTGGTATCCCTACAAAATTAATACGGCTATGCAGGATGACCTTAACTGATACGCGATCTTCAGTTAAAATAGGAAAAAACCTCTCCGAGCCATTTAGTACCAAACGAGGTTTCAGACAAGGCGATAGTCTATCGTGTGACCTTTTTAATATCCTGCTAGAAAAGGTTATACGGGATGCGAATGTGAATAGAACTGGCACGCTATACACTAAACAACACATGTTACTCGCTTACGCTGACGATATAGACATCATGGGTCGAACATTGCGAGCGGTAACTGCCACCTTTGAAAAAATCGATAAAGAATCTGCCAAAGTGGGTCTGGCAGTAAACGGCGATAAAACCAAGTTGATGGTATCAACGCACAAGACGTCTAGTAGACTCGGGAAGACAGTGGAAGTTGAAAACTACAACTTTGAGGTAGTCAGCGATTTTATCTACCTCGGTACCGCCATCAACAAAACAAACAACATCAGTTTTGAGATAAAGAAAAGAATAATACTGGCCAATAGATGCTACTTTTTACTAGGTAAGCAGTTTAAAAACAAGGCCACCTCTCGACAGACAAAAGTCACTCTCTACAAGACACTGATACTACCCGTGCTATTATATGGTTCCGAAGCATGGGTACTTGCGAAAGCAGATGATGCTGTGCTTGGAGTGTTTGAGAGAAAAATTCTTCAAAAAATCCATGGACCAATCTGCGTTGGCGGAGAATATCGGAGACGTATGAACCATGAGCTGTATGCCGACATAGACATACTCAAACGTATCAAATTACAACGATTGCGTTGGCTAGGTCATGTTGTGAGAATGAATGAAGATGCTCCAGCTAGAAAGTCCGAAACTTCGATGGAAAGATCAAGTTGAGGAAGACATCTCGAAACTTGTAGTCAGAAACGGGAGAAGAAGCGCAGAAATCGAGGCGCTTGGAAATCTATTTTACGTTCGGCTACAGGAACAAATGTTCTGTAATAGCCACCTAAGTAAGTAAGTAAGTTGTATGCAAACGACGAACAGAGGAGTATTTGGCCTGAAAAGCTGGCCAAAATTATTAAACGTGTTTTTTGAATTAAAAGTTTTAGTTTTTTGATAGTTTTAGGTGTACTATGATATAAAAAGTTTAGTCTAGTGGCCCTACAAATAAAATTAGGTGGACTATATGGATTTTGATGCCCTTAATTCAAATCTGTTTTCCGTTTTTCTCTAGTACGTAAGGATTTTCTTTTAAAGGCGTGGCATACTTCACCCCCTAAATCGTTGGGTTGCCTTATATATTTTGCCATAACTTGAAAACGTGTTCTCCGATTTTAATAGCAGGAGGATCAGAAGATGCACCGGAAAATTCTGCTTAAACTAACCCTACACATTTATTTTATATCTATTACTATTTTGGAGTTATTAAAAATTTTATGACGAAAAAAAAAATTTTTTTGTTTTCAAAATGCAATAAAAAAATTTAAGAATCAAAAAGTTAAAATTTGAAAGATTTTTCTAAACGCCACATTCCTAAGGAATAAAAGACGGTATAAATCTCAAAATTCAATTAACAAATGTTGATTTTAAGGGTTTAAACTCTTCCTTGACAGACTGTATGTACATACATACATATGATTTACAGTCTAATTAAAAAAAAATTTTTTAAATTGTAAGGCTCTTATAAAACAGTGTTTTTTTATGAAAAAATGTTTTATTATATTCATTTAATATTATTTAATACTTTATAAACGGAAAAGTTAAACTAATAAAAATTCCTTACTAATTATTATCTTCATTAGCTGCATCATCGGTGTCAGGAAGAAGAAGTGTGATGGTTTCTGATGAAAAAGCTTTTTTATTAATCCGTTTACTTTGCATACTGCAGCTTATAAAAGGGTCACTGCTCCGAAATAACCTATTCAAGACATCTCGATTTGTATCGCTTCTGCTGAATTTCCGCGAATAATTCGTACGATATAATCGTAAGTGCTTATTTCTGGCCTCGGCAGCTTCTTCTGACAATTGTCCAATTGGCAAGATTGCTTGCTTTATAACACTAATTTGAAATTTGAAAGATTTTTCTAAACGCCACATTCCAAAGGAATAAAAGACGGTATAAATCTCAAAACTCAATTAACAAATGTTGATTTTAAGGGTTTAAACTCTTCCTTGACAGACTGTATGTACATACATACATATGATTTACAGTCTAATTAAAAAAAAATTTTTTAAATTGTAAGGCTCTTATAAAACAGTGTTTTTTTATGAAAAAATGTTTTATTATATTCATTTAATATTATTTAATACTTTATAAACGGAAAAGTTAAACTAATAAAAATTCCTTACTAATTATTATCTTCATTAGCTGCATCATCGGTGTCAGGAAGAAGAAGTGTGATGGTTTCTGATGAAAAAGCTTTTTTATTAATCCGTTTACTTTGCGTACTGTAGCTTATAAAAGGGTCACTGCTCCGAAATAACCTATTCAAGACATCTCGATTTGTATCGCTTCTGCTGAATTTCCGCGAATAATTCGTACGATATAATCGTAAGTGCTTATTTCTGGCCTCGGCAGCTTCTTCTGACAATTGTCCAATTGGCAAGATTGCTTGCTTTATAACACTACCGCCATGAATAAGAATCTTGTGCATCGTAGGACTCATGGGGTGCCAGTTGTAAAGTTGCACATATATTTCGGCAGTTTTATGTGCATATTCTTCAAATTCATATATTTATTTTTTTAACAAATAATATTTTGTAGAGCAGGTATATAAAAATATCTTTTATGGGAATGTGTGGGACATTCACTTAAAACTATTATGGATAATTAAGAATTTTTGCAATTTATAATTACATATCAATAATTCAAAATACATAAAAATTTATGACGATATAAATGTATAAGAAAAAGTGCCCGATGAGCAAAAATAGAAGAAATGTGAAAATTTATAAAAATCGTCAAAAAGCGCACACTCTTTTTTTTTTGTTTCTAAGCTTAGAGATTCCAAATTTTATTGTGGTAACAAACATAAATCGTAGACATGCTAACCTCACTTTATAAAAATCTCTTCTTTTTCGTTTTTTGCAAAAAAAAGTGTATAATTTGTTTTTTTTTTAGCTTTTGAACGAATTGTTTCAACATGAATATTCAACATATTTTATTTTTTTTTCTTTTTTAAATGACTTTTCATCAAACCTTTCAGCGCAAAAAATAATTTTTGTTAAACCTGTATTCGTTTAGCCGCAAAAAAATATTATATAAACATCCAGAAACCGAAAAAAAACATTTAAATCACATATATTTTTTTTCACTTTCCTGACTTTAGCAGGATCTCAGAGCTACAAATCGCAACTAAGTCTTCAAAATTTACAATATAATAGGAGGGGAGAGACGGATATACCCATACAAACAAAATTTAATTTTATTAGTGAAGTTAGCTAAATACATATGTAACTGCGGTTCAATATATAGTGCGCAGTCAAGTTAAACTGGATTACTGAAATTTTGGAGCAAAAAGTTAAAATTGAATAAAAATACTAAAAAACAGGTATGTAGTTTTATTTCTAAAAGGTTAAATAAAAAACTAAAAATAATATCTTTAAAAAATGTTGCGCTGGTGGAGAGCAGTAAGTTTTTGTTTCTTGAAGTTGCTTGTAGGCAACTTTGGGTAGCGGTGGTATTTAAATTATTGTAATCAAAGACATAAGGAAACTACGTAAAGACCTTTGCGAAGCGGATGTAGAAGCTGCTCTGGAGTTTGAATAGGATGTTTCTACCACGGTTGAAAGATTTTTTTCTCTCTCCCCTAAAAGCAAAGAAAAAAACCCCTAAAATCAAGCTTTTTTTAAAAAAATCCCCTAAAATATTTTTTTCTTGATTAGATGAATAAATTTTTTTCTCTTATTTTCAAAAAATAAAATAAAAATTTATTATATAAAAAATTCCCCTAAATTAATCCCAATTTTAACAAAAATCCCCCAAAACAAAAATTTTAGGTGTTTAAGTTTTCATTATATTAAAGTAAATATGTGTTATAAATATACATATGTATGTGTATACAAATATACCCAGTGGTATACAGAAGGAGTATGAAGGCCTTCTAGAAGGCCTCTTTACTGCTTCTTTTGTAGGCACAAGGCCTTCTGTTTGCATTCCGTTACTATTCCATTCTCATGTCTTTTTTACACAGGTTGTATAAATTATCTATTAGAAGGTCTTTAATTTAATATCTCTTAGAAGGGTTTTTGTAGCAAAAACTAAATGTTGATTAATCTTAAGCACTTTTTATTTATTTTTAATTGAAATATTAAAATTTTTTGGGATCCGAACCGTCAACATCTAGGCTATCGTAGCATCTCAATTTCAAGCAGCAATGAAGTAGATAAATACGATTCAATGAACTTTGAAAATGATGTATGTATGTATGTATTTGTCATACAAAATGAGTACACATTCCTACTTCCCTACTAAGAGAAGCGAAGTAGGAATGTGTACTGGATCTTTTATAAGAAATAGCCAAGGCTTTTTATTTTTACCACTGGGTCGTTATTTATGTACGAATTTTGTTGTTTTTCGTGACATATTACATACATAACCCAAAATACATCTTTCTAATATGTTGTTTAAATAGTTTAGAAGAAACTATCAGAGTGTTGATTGTTACATATTTTTAATTTTTTTAACCACCAATTTTTTCCCCTAACAAATGTTAACCTCCAAATTCTTCTCTAAATGAAAAAAAATCCTCCAAATCTAGAGGGAAATCCCCTAATTTGGCAACCGTGGTCGGTAGCCTATTGTCTGCTATGTGTTTAATGCATTATATTTAAACAGTCCGACAAACAAGAAACAATTATTATCAAACGAACCGAATATTTGTTCTTGTTGTTAGATGGACAAATAAACATTTTCTCGTGCTTATGAGTCAAAGCGAAGACAAAATTATGTCAAGTAAGTAACGGTGCTTTTTAGCAACGCTTTGAATTTAAACATTATGTAAAGAAAACTGAAAAATAAGTAGAAAAAGACGAAATACTTTGTGCAATTAAATACTAATTACCAAAAGAAATTTTGAAAAAGCAATAAATACAATCGTTCAAACATTAAGTTCAGGTATTTGATGAAAAGTTGTGGTTAAATTTGTATTTCAAATTATTTGTGGAAGTGCTTTTTTTACTGTTTATATTAGAAAGAAAATAGCCTGCGCATCTGTGCCCCTCAAAAGTTATGCGCGAATTAGTAACAGCCTCACTGGTTGAATTTGCCAACAAAAAGAACTTTGAGGCTTCTGCTAACACTTTTATTGTTGTTGTAGTCATTATTTTATAAATTTTATTACACACTAGATCAGCCCACACACGTTGTCTGAGTCCTGACAATATTATGTTCAATTTTTCTTCGAAAGTACTCCACACTAAATTTTAAGACTCTTACGTATTTACTTTATATAAAGGTACCCATCCCTGGATAAAATTCTAAAATTTATATAAAATTCTAAAATTCTAAAAATTATTGTAAAAGTTGTTTCAAATATTTTAATAACAACGCAGAAAAAAATGTTTGCACCAATTAAGGGTTTTGATTGGTTTCAGATACAACTTTAATTTAATTTTTAATTAATTCAGTTATTTACTTAATTGAAATATTATTGAATTCATTCTTAATTAATTGTATAATTGAGTCAATTAAAAAAATAATTAAATTTGTATCTGAAACTAATTAAAACAGTTAATAGGAGCAAAGAATTTTTTCTGTGAATGTAATTCAACAAAGTAAAAATAAATTTAAATTTTATTTAATTCGTAGTAAGTAATTTAATTTTGTGTCATTATTTTAAAACAGCCCCATCTGTTTCACAACCGCGTTTAAAATATTCCGCTTTCAATTCATATTTTGTCATTATTTTAAAACAGCGCCATCTGCTACGCAATATTTCGCTTTCAAAAATAAAAGATGCCTTAAATTATGCAGTACCTTTAAATTAGTAAAAAAAAATCGGCATACGTTTATTGCTTTTTCTCCTGCTTATTTCTCTTGGAAAAACGTTATTTTTGCGGAAAAAAGTATCCTATATTGGAATCACGTTACCAAGGTACAAAATTTTTACAAAATCCATTCAGTAGTTTTTACGTAATGCAAACACAGACAGAAAGACAGATAATCAGGAAATGAGTTACTGTTTTATTATATGTATGGATGTGTAAATATCGTAATTTCTTGTTGTTATTGGATCATGTACTTATTGCATGTAAGTACAATTTTTATTTAAAATTTGTATGGTTTTCATTAAAAATTAACCCTTTCGGCACCGCTCATAAACTAACATACGAAATTTTTTTTCATGATTTTTAAGATTTCAGACTTCTGAGATTATTGGGTGTCAAGATACTGAAAGTTGCTTATAAGCAACTTCGGGCCGTTGAGGTAGTAATGTAACACATTCAAAAATAAAAGGTAGATAATGAAACAAATTTTTGACTCCTTTTTTATTCTTTAAAAATACTTTTTTGAAAGTATAATACCTTACGTATGATAAGATACAAAATAATTTTTGCAAAATAATTATTAGAAAATAGGTGAGCGCCGTATTTCGAACGTTTCGCTTCAGGTGTTCTCGTCTTGCAAAACCGACATCGATCTTTTTCTCCTCATATGACCATTCGTCATATCTATATTAAATTCTTCGGATCGTTAGTAAAATCTTGGTGGTTGGAAGAAGAATTGCATGTCAAAGAAGTCGAAGGTAATGATACGAAATTTCATTCCTGCTGTTCGAAAATATTTCCACTAGCGCGCCCTCTTTTCTTTTATTTAGAACTTGTGGAGACTAACGTAGCATTCAGCAGATCGTTTGTTATTTCCATGTGAGTGAGTGAGGTGCTTACGATACAAAAGCCGTGAGTTGGTAACTGCCTGCCTTTCCTAAACACCAGTCAAATATACGCTAGAGCGATGCATAATTTTTAAAAGTTCCATTAGCATATCAGAGAGACTAACTCCTTCGATGTGTTTGTTATATTTAGATACAATAGCTGGTCTCGCAATATCAATAAATTATTTTTTCTTTGCGCTCCAACAATGGCATTTTGCAACTGACTCATCTCCAACAAGTGTAGATAACAAATGCACCGGTTTGTTGTAAAACCAAGTAATTCCATTATATACTTCACACTTCATATCGTAATCAGATTTAAATTCGCAACTGCTCATTCTAGTTTTTCTCGAGATTCTCGAGTTTTTTTTCGTAAAATATACATATTTCGTTCAAGAATAAGAAAAAGACTCCTTCTCGATTTCTCCTCCTTTTTCCCAAAAATTTTCTAAACCTTTCTCAAAAACTCTGCCTCTTAGTAGGGAAGTAGGAATGTGTACTCATTTTATATGACAAATACATACATTCATACATAATTTCCAAATTTCATTGAATTGTCTTTATCTACTTCATTGCTGCTTGAAATTGAGATGTTTCGATAGACTTATTGGCAGTGCGAAGGTCTATCAGGTTCGGATCCTTAAAAATTTTAATATTTCAATTAAAAATAAATTAAAAGTGCGAAAAAATTACGAAATCGTTACGAAATGTAGGTAGGAAATCGCAATGATTTGTTTTCTGTAAGTAATCCCGTATAAGCTAATGGGTGATTTTTTTGAGGTTAGGATTTTCATGCATTAGTATTTGACAGATCACGTGAGATTTCAGACATGGTGCCAAAGAGAAAGATGCTCAGTATGCTTTGACATTTCATCATGAATAGACTTACTAACGAGCAACGCTTGCAAATCATTGAATTTTATTACCAAAATCAGTGTTCGGTTCGAAATGTTCAAATGTGACAAATTTTGTTCAGCGATGAGGCTCATTTCTGGTTGAATGGCTACGTAAATAAGCAAAATTGCCGCATTTGGAGTGAAGAGCAACCAGAAGCCGTTCAAGAACTGCCCATGCATCCCGAAAAATGCACTGTTTGGTGTGGTTTGTACGCTGGTGGAATCATTGGACCGTATTTTTTCAAAGATGCTGTTGGACGCAACGTTACGGTGAATGGCGATCGCTATCGTTCGATGCTAACAAACTTTTTGTTGCCAAAAATGGAACAACTGAACTTGGTTGACATGTGGTTTCAACAAGATGGCGCTACATGCGACACAGCTCGCGATTCTATGGCCATTTTGAGGGAAAACTTCGGAGAACAATTCATCTCAAGAAATGGACCGGTAAGTTGGCCACCAAGATCATGCGATTTGACGCCTTTAGACTATTTTTTGTGGGGCTACGTCAAATCTAAAGTCTACAGAAATAAGCCAGCAACTATTCCAGCTTTGGAAGACAACATTTCCGAAGAAATTCGGGCTATTCCGGCCGAAATGCTCGAAAAAGTTGCCCAAAATTGGACTTTCCGAATGGACCACCTAAGACGCAGCCGCGGTCAACATTTAAATGAAATTATCTTCAAAAAGTAAATGTCATGGACCAATCTAACGTTTCAAATAAAGAACCGATGAGATTTTGCAAATTTTGTGCGTTTTTTTTTAAAAAAAAGTTCTCAAGCTCTTAAAAAATCACTCGTTAGTTCTATGAAAGTGAGTATAATGATTAGATAAAGATTTGGTATTCAAGGCAATATTTACCGTAATCAATTCGATTTCAATTGTCCATCTTGCATGTATTTATTCAATTTTTCGTATTTACTATTATTCTTTTGTATTTCAACAATTTTGGCACCATAGTGGGATCAAGAGTTATATTAAAAAAACTTAATTTTGACTCATTATAAACTGAAAAAATAGAAATTTTTTAATAAATTGAGGTAAGAATATTCCTTAAAACTGAAAAATATGTAGTTTTTTTTTAACATAACTTCTGATCCCACTATGGTCCCGCTATGAAATTTTTATGGCGTACTTATTAAGCCATGTTAAAAAACATATTTAAAAAAAAAAAATAAAAGACACTATCTCAAAGATTTAAATAAAACTTTTTTTTAAATATCAGAAAAAAATGGTAAAAAATTTCATGAT
The DNA here is from genome assembly GCA_949628195.1 of Phasia obesa. Taxonomy (NCBI): domain Eukaryota; kingdom Metazoa; phylum Arthropoda; class Insecta; order Diptera; family Tachinidae; genus Phasia; species Phasia obesa. The sequence continues at coordinate 52,627,404 of OX451216.1, forward strand.
TCATGATTGATACCAAATTAAAGCATATGAAATACCCTTTAAAATGAGCTGGTACTCAACTTTCTAGGACTTAGAAAACTAGATTTAGAATATATTTAATCCTCGAGCGCATATGCAAAAAAGCGACATTTTTCAATTTTGATAACTGTGTACCGAAAAAACTGTAAGAGATAGAATTTTACCCATTTATATCGAAAATTTTTTAAAAATTTTTTTTTGGAAAAATTTCTGTTAAAATATCTTTTTGATATGACGACTCAGTTCTAATTAAATCTCAAACAATATTCCTCAACTCATAACCTTTCTGCCAATATTAAATTACCAATTTGTAAGAGAGTTATTGCAAATGCGAGATGGAACCTCGCAGTTTTGCGACATTATTTATAGGTGCTAGAAGAACTGTAAATACTGTCATCAGAATTGCAAAAACTGAGCAATACGTTTTGTTTCTGCGGTTTATTCTAGGCAATATGAAACTGTATAAGACAAGCTGGAATTAGTAGATCAGAGAATGTAAAAAAATACCCATAAGATGTTGAAGACTTTAACAGAGTATTCATTAACATACGTTTGGCACCAACTGATATGAATATGCAAAAATGTGCCAATACCGGAAACTGTATTTGTAACTTAGGCCAATAACGATGCTGCGTTACCTACAGTTCTTAAAGAATCTACAAAGGACACTAGTATTTGGAATTGGTATTCAGTTAAAAGATCAGTGAAATACCAAATCATGCAATAATCATAAAATACTATATGTGTATGCCTACGACCGAATATTGCAAAGAAATTGAAAGCTCCAATGGGTCTTAATGCATATATTAGGTCTGTTCCAGGTGCACAGCAAAACAGTTCGACCTCGTACAAATTAGACTAAAGGCGTTCCAGATAACAATTTTTGTGCAATTTTGACAGAAAATGAGAGAGAAAAAATTTTCATTTCCTATACAAAGTTTTACGAACTTTTTCTTTGTGTAATTTCGGACTAGAATTTAATTATCAGCTGTTTTTTGTTTACTTTTTAGAATCAAAAACTGATTTTAATTACATTTCGGTTGTCTATGATCATAGAGGACGGAAGGAGGCCGAAAAGGGACCCGTTAAGGAAGTGGTCTGCTTCGATATTCCCCTACATTAAAATAAAAATAATAATGCAAATGATTTGCTTTTTAAATGTTATGCATTTTAAGTGTCTAAAATTAATAAAAAAAAATTTTTTCAAGAGGTTCAATTGTGGTTTTTTGCGTTCCAGCAATTTTGTACAACTTTGTCACATTAAGAGATTAATCTTCTTTTTACAGTCAATAGTGTGGACAATTTTGATATGACCCTGGAACAGACCCAAGGCGAATCCACTTAACAGATGAAACCGAGACGACAACAAATACAATAATAAAAAACAACATATATTTTGTTTTTGTTTGGTCGGCTGCCTCTGTCAAAATAAATTAATTCGCCTTAATTTATATCAAAGCAAAATGTAAAAGAATAGCTATGTTCGCCTACTTTCAAAGAAGATACTTCCAACATTTATGAAAAATATTTATTTGAATTATTCTTTTACACAATAATAACACACTGTGTAATTTTTTAAGTCATGGCAAAATAACCATATACGGACACCACTACGTCATAAAAGACAAAAAAAAAAGACTCCTGTCTCCCAGTGTTGCCCAAAGTCCTCCAGGTTTTTTTTTATGCGCCCTCAAAGATGTGGGGCCTCGATGTAATTTTGCAAAAAAATGATCATTTCCTCAAGCTCATATTTTGCAAACCGTTTGAAATTTTGATATACTCTCTGAGGTAAAGTTGTAACTCTTGTCATAAAGAACAAAAATTGTGAACATATAAAATCAAAAAAACTTCATCTTCAAGGTCAAAATCGCAAAAAACTTTAAAAAATTCAATTTTTTTTACCTTTTTTCCCCTGTTCAGGTCCATAGGTAGCAAACCGTTCAAAATTCAAGGAAACAATCAACTACAAAAATGAACCTAAGATCTCAATAAACAACTTTCTAGAACATATGAACTTCAGGCAACAATTTTATAGTACATATGAACTTCCTAGGAATGATTCTTAACACCGTTTAAGTAGCGCTTAGGTAGCCGCAAAAGTGAAAAATTTCCCGAAAATTTTTTAGCTACCTAAGCGCTACCTAAACGGTGTTAAGAATCATTCCTAGGAAGTTCATATGTACTATAAAATTGTTGCCTCAGAGAGTATATTAAAATTCCAAACGGTTTGCAAAATATGAGCTTGAGTAAATGATCATTTTTTTGCAAAAATGACATCGAGGCCCCACATCTTTGAGGGCCCATAAAAAAAAAACTGGAGGACTTTGGGCAAAACTGGGAGACAGGGGTCTTTTTTTTTGGTCTTTTGTCACGTAGTGGTGTCCGTATATGGTTATTTTTTTCCGTGTTGCACTGTGTAATTTAAGGGCTTATTAATCTTATGTGTGAGGATCCATAAAAGATGTTAAAACGACCTGCAAGCAACAAAAAAAAAATATTAACTATTTTTAATTAAAGAACAAACCTAATGTGTTTGTTTATTTTTACTAAAAGAAAAAACGAAGAAAAAAAAATTAAAAAATAAGAAGCAATTAAAATTACAGCAGAAAAGAAGAATCTGGGGCCACCCCAGCTCATTTAATTGTTAAAATATTTGTGTTATGTGTTATTGAGTTATGTGTATTAAAAATTTAAAATAAAAAATCAACATGCATTCATATGGACGCATTTAAAAAAAAAAAAAATTCATTTAAATTTTGTGTTTGTTTTTATTATTGTTTCTAAATAAACAAATTTTAAAATAACCATCCGGCATAAAATGTAAACAAACAAATTTCAGCTGAGCTATCAACACCACCTGATATAAATTCGCCTTGAACAGACCTATTTAATGTAAATGGTAATGTAATATTTAAAAAAACATTTGCCGAAATTTGTCAATTTTGTCAATTATTTTCTATGTTTGAATTAGATTTCAAAATTTAAAAAATTAAAACCTTTCATTTCTCCAAAACGTCAAAAAGCCTATAAGTAGTAAATCCAAGATGAAAGCCTCTTTTATGTCCTATAAATTCAATATTACAATAAAAATAGATAAAACAAAATCTGTTTAACTACATTTTTGTTTAAAATTTTAAATCTACTAAAAACATTCTGCTAAAACCAAGTCTATTTAAAGTAAAAAATCCCAAAACAATGAACTGAAATAAAGTTTCTTATACTTTTATATGCAATTTTTTCTACCAAAAGTTCTTGTAAGATTCTTTAAACCTTCAAGTTATGAGAATAGGATTTATATACAAAAGATAAAGTAAGCAAACTAGCAATTTTTTATTTTATTAATTCAATTTTAAGTTTTTTTCTTGATTTCTTGTTTTACATAAAATAACTTGTCCTGTGACAAGGACTTGTCACAAAAAGAGAGCGCAACAACAGCTGGGCTTTAAATGGTAAATTAAACACTACGCAACAATACCTTAGAGGGAAAAAATCTTATGTATTAGAAAGACCTTTGCAGAATATTAGAATAATATAAATGGAAGTATGTGGGTAACTAAAACTAAAAAAGATTTAATGGGGCTTAAAATTGTTTTTTTTTTATTTTTGTAAAATTAAAAAAAAGATGAATGGAGTGCACGTAAAGGTCTTTAAGACATTAGGAAATGAAACAAAAAAAAAAAAAAACAAATTTGGTTAAAGTGACCTTCTTTAAGAACGTAATTTTAATCTAAAATATGCACAACACAGTATTGGCGTTTATTATAGACATGAAGTCAACGGGAATGCAATATTTTATTCTTTTAATGACAAACAACTAATTGTAGTTTATTGAGTATTTTGTATTAATTTTAAATTAGGCAAGTATAAGAAGGAGTAAAGAAGGGGTGTAAAAAATAAAACCTTTTACAGAGTTTTACAATAACTTATAGCAGTTTAGATATGCACACTTTAAGACACTTTCATTGTTGAAAGCCAGATATTTTAAACACCTTTTACAGAACTTTACAATAATTTTCAGAATTTTACATAAATTTTAGAATTTTATTCAGGGATGGGCACCTTCATATAAAGTAAATACGTAAGAGTCTTAAAATTTGGTGTGGATTACTTTCAAATCTAAATTGAACCAGGACGCACACTACGTGTGTGGGCACAGCTAGTATGCAATAAAATTAAACAGAATCAATTTATTTGTTGGGATGAGATAAATGCATTATCACTAACTCCACCTGTCATTGTCTACACACAGCTTTTATCATCGTAACGTGGTAATATAATTAATTATCCCCTCGTACATACTTTTATATGAGCCCTTGATTTTGAAAGTGGTATAAGTCAAAAATTTTTAAAATCTAGTTTATCAGTTATTTTATAATAAATCCTAATAACGTAACATAATCTGAAGTCATTCGCATAATGTCATGAAAATTATTTTTTGGTTGGTAAACAAAATACAGCATCTGTATATTTTAATAGTGATATAAGTCAGTCAGCTTTCAAAGTTTGGCAAAATAATTATTAGTAATTTCTTCAAGTCTTCCGATAGCGGTTCAGTTATGATCAGGTAAGCCTATTAATGTAAAAATGCCCTATTTATAATTAATGGTAGACATTATACGGCGAATAAGAATAAGTTATTTAATAGAATTATGTAAAAAGAGAAACCCATTTTTGGTACAACAAATGGTTTGGAAAGATTTCATTTCGACGAAATAACTGGGAGAATTAACGACTAATAGAAAGAGAAACACCAATGGAGAAGCTGTATCTTGGCTTAGAATACAATGGATTAGATTTCTAAAAAATTCTCCATATAAAAAGTTTTATAAAACTTCCTTGGATGACAATTCCGAATTCAAAATGTTATACCTTTCAACCAAAAGAGGAAGGCCAAGAATATACGAAAATATTGATTTACTACCACTTTATACAACCATTAGACCAACAACAGAATTAAAAACCATTAGACCAATAACAGAAGAAAGAAAGATATGGATTTACTACCCACCAATTTTCCACAAACTCTTTATTTTCCCTAAATACTAAAAAAAACTTACTTAATTACAATGTAATGAGTTTGAATAAAATGTTAATTTTTAATAAAAATTTTTCTTTCAGGGTTTAAGTCATTTATAAAGCCATGCAGTTAATTTTGAAAATGGGATAAGTCATTTTAACCTTTCAAAACCACAATATCTTTTAAAAATGGTTATAAATTTCAAATAAATACTTATTTGTTGGCACTATTTATTTGTCAAAATATTTCATTCCATAATACAAAAAAAATATTTTTTAATCCTTTAAAATGCAAACCCCTTAATATCTCGAAACGAGAAATATATGACTTATACCACTTTCATAATCAAGGGCTCATATATTATTTATATATAAATATTTTTAAACAACATGTGGTGTAAAAACAACCTAAATGCAAAGACATACCAACACCTACATGTGGATTTATAACTCTCATTTAGTTAATGTAAAAATAAGTATAATTAATAAAGTTTGGCAGTCAACCGGCAAAAATACAACAAAATATTCTTAAAAATGTAACCAAATGCAGTGTTGTCAGATTAGGGGATTTATCCCCAAATCGGGGATTTTTATTTGCAAATGGAGATTAAAAATTTGGTTTGGGGATTGGGGAATTCGCTGAGGATAATTTCAATATTTTGAGGATTTTTGGGGGATTCTTATTTTGATTTCATATACTTTTTGGACTAATGTAATTTTATTATTTTAATTGCTCGTTATTTAAAATTTAAAATATGACTGATAAATGAAGATGAAAATGTCGTAACGTAAATTATTTAAGCAACAAAAGTTAATTCATTGAATTTGGTCTGGATGTAATGAAACTTGCTTACGATTTTAAGAAAGAACTGAAATCTTCAGATGCTCCACTGTCATTTATTCAAATACTTGTCTTGTTTTTAGACCTCAAAAAATATTAAATAAATTCCAAAATTAGTTGCTCGAATCTTTGTTGAATAATAATACACATACGTACCTATTAAACATATTTTTTGTTGTAAGACAACACTACCTGCGAAGCTTTTCGCTTGTCTGCCGGAAACCCCCAAGCATATAGATAAGGCGCTCTATCAATCAATCTATCGAAAATTGTTGTAACCCTTTTAATCCATCCCCAGAAATTGTGAGGTAAAAACTCAAGTAACTTGCATAATTTTATTACAATAAGAACATACAACTTTATATTGTTATGCGGTAATTTAAATTTAGGAAATTTAATTTAAAAATTAAAATTTTTTTGGGGAATTTTGGGGATGAAAATTTTAAAATTGTGAATGGAACAAGAAAAATATCTGGGAACCCTGACCAAATGAGGAAAAAAACTAACCAAAATTAAAAATTATTTTGCTTTAGGGAAATTCCACGACAAATCAACAAGGCACTCAAAATGAATACTTCGGATTTTATTGAAACTTTTTTATTTATATTCCTTTACTCTCCAAATCCAAATATAATTTTAAAATAATTGTACCTCTTATAGTTTTTTAGCTATACAGTTATAAAAGTGGGTAAATACAGATTTTTGCATATGCGCTAGAGGCTTAAATATATTCTAATTTCAGTTCTATAAGCCCTAGAAAGTTGAGAAGTAGCTCATTTTAAAAGAGATTTCAAATGCTTTAATTTAGGTTAGGTTAGGTTAAGCAGACTGCTCACTTGGCTCCACATATTGGTCCCTTTGTGTTACCTGCAGAGAGAAATAAGAAATAAAAGTAAGATGGGAGGGAGGGAAAGAAAAAAAGAGAGAGATAAGTTAAGAAGATAGAAGAATCAAGAGGACGCCATAGATAGCATATTGGCCGAGACAGCAAACAAGCGTATTCATGCCTCGCCGAGTGGTAGTGGGTTGGAGAACAAACCGCAGCTCCTCAGAAAAGACCTAATTCTTCTTGGTTCCACTAGTGAAACACAAGATAGGCTCCCGAAATACCGTTGTCCAAGATTTTGGTATTCCAGTGCAGGGCATAGGCAGAGGAGGTGAACGACCGTTTCCTCCTTTTCCTCATCTTGGCAGCTTCTGCAAAAGTCGTTGTAAGGGAGGCCCATTCTTCTTGCATGGGCTCCGAATAGACAATGCCCAGTGACCGTAGATATCAAGTCACGCAGTTGAACTTTCGGCATCCGAAGTAAACGCTTTAATTTGATATCATGACAAAAAAAAAAAATTTAACAAATTTTTTTGTTATATTTAAAAAAAGATCTATAAAAATCTTTAAGATTGTGTCTTACTTTTTTTTTTAAATTAACATATATTTTTTTGTCTGTCTTGGTTAGTTCACCATAAAAATTACAGAGGGGGACCATGGGGTCAGAAGTTACGTTAAAACAACTAAAAAATATGAGTTTTTATTCATTTGAAATATGGATATTACAAATTTGTTTTTAGATTGAGTTTTATATTAATTTTTTAGATTATTATTATTGAATTAAAAACAACGAAAAACGTATTAATTTAAGAATTAAAAAGGCGTATATAACTTTATTGTGTTGGGGCCTTCCAAATACTAAATAAATAAGAATTAAAATTAAAAACTTTTGTTTCTTTGAAAAAAAGTTTTTTTTTTCTTTTATTTAACATAATTAATATTTCACAGTTATATAGCAATAAATTATTAATAATAATAATAATATAATAATAAAAGCAAAACAAATAGAACTAAAAATATATATAAAAAAGCGATATTTGTAGAGATCACCAATTTAAAATTCATTCTATGTTGAGAAAAACAAAATTTTTTAAGTTTTTAAAACAAAGTTTTGCCAGACCAGACCTAATGGGAAATATTTTAATTGAATTACATTGGTTATTGTTTGGAACTCAAGCTTATTTCTAAATTTACTTTTTATTAAAGCTGTAAAAAAATCGTTCTGTAGCAGCTGAACTATGTGAAAAAGACATTAAGTTTTGAACAAAATAAATTAGTTTTTTGTAAAATTTCATTTATTGCATTTTTTATATTTGGACACATTATCCCAAAACTCAGCTATACTTATATAACTGTCTAAAAATAATCTTTCAAAAGCTTTATAGTTTCCATTGTGTTACAAATTTTTCTTCATAATCAACTGTTAAATTTGAAAAAGATAATAACAAAGCTTCCAAACTTATATCTGAATTACTTAAAACTTTAGTTGGTGTAATTATCTCAAGATGTTTTAAATTTTTGCTTGAAAAATCGAAGCGTTTCAGAACTTCTTTTTAAACTTAAAACATAATTATTTAAACGTCAATGTTTAACATAAATATAATAAAGCGCGATTTAAAAAATTAGCATACATAATGTAATTATGTACATATTAAAATTTTGGTGAGAAAGTAACCAAAATCAAAAAATAGTACACATCTACACATCAGAAAAAAAAAAACAATTTTGATTAAAAGGAACCAAAACGGCAACGCTGGTTCCTATAGCGGCTTCGGCTGACTGTCCCCCCAGCAGTCTTCGGACTGACTGTTTCCTAGTGAAAGAAAACTGTGTAGTATTGTAGAAACCTAAATTTCTATTTAAGAGCCATTGCAATATTTACGAATCTGGCTTAAGTACCCTGAACTAGTGTCATCCGAAACTGCGAGCTAGTTTTATCCCGAATCTGCGGTACGAACCAGTAATCCGAACCAGTATCATCCGAACCTGCTAGATAGTTGTATCCCGAATCTGCGTATGGAATCAGTAACCCGAACTAGTATCATCCGAACCAGCGAACTAGTTGCCTCCCGAATCTATCCAGTGTCCCGAACTAGTATCATAAGAAACTCCGAATTAGTTGTATCCCGAATCTGCGTATCGATCCAGTACCCTGAACTAGTATTATCCGAACCTGAAAACTAGTTGTATCCCGAGTCTGCGTATCGATCCAATAACCCGAACCATCTATTTGACGAATCAGTCGGGGTGGCGTGCATTGGTTATCTTAATTTTGTATTCGTATTGAAACAAATTATTATATTAAATAAAGAATATAGATTTAATAAATCCCAAGAAGGGAAGATAAAGAATCTCTTTATCTTGTGGATACGTAAGTAAGCTACCTCAGCCTACGACCAAACCACGTTACAACTCTAACATTATTTAACACAATCTTTATTTTTTCTCTACATCCGGTCTCTTCTTGTTTTCCATTTCTTATTTATACAATTATAAAACTTACCCAACCTAAAGTAACCTCTCAAAAAGTGAGTATATGTATATAAAAGAATTATAAAAAAGTCGGTTGCTTATTGTTTTTTTAATAATTTTAAATTATTTTTATTATTTATTCGTTAGTTTAGTATATTCTTTAAAGTTTTATCTTTTATTCATTTTTTCATATTTTAAACGATTACAAATAAAAATCTAATACGATTAACTTTAATTAAAACTTAACATCATCAAAAGAAAATATTTTTTGTTTTGTTTAACTATTAATATAAACTAATTTGATTTTTTTTCTTCTTACGATTTATAATAAATGTCTTAATTTGCTGGGTTTAATATTAATTATAATTGTTACAATATTTCTCATATTAATTTCTTGTTAATTGTAGGTTTCATTATTTAATTTATACTATTGTAATACAACATACTTTAAAGAAGTTGTTATACGTAAATGCAATTATTTTATATTAATTAATATTAAGACTACTTTTGTTTTATAATTGTATTATTTTAGTATTAATATTAATATTAATATTAACTAACCATAGACTCTTAAATGGTAGTAATAAAAATTATGGTAATACAAATTATCTTAATTTACTACTATTTACACATAATATACAATAATAATAGAGCAGTTTTGCATGGTTCTTGTGTTGGCTTGTTTATTTATTTTTTTTTTTTTTTGATTTTATATTTTTTAATTTGCAGCCTTTTTTCGAGGAAGTGTAAAAAGGAACAAAGAACAAAAATTATGTCGGAGGCGAGAAAGTCAGTAGGAGAAGAAAGTGGTAGAAGATAAGATATTTTTCATTTCATATTTGTTGTTGTAGTTATTTCTGCCAACACAATTTACGCGTTCATCAACAACTTGGATGCAGTTTTTTTTTCAATTATTTTTCTTTGTTGCTTATAACAGAATGTTGAAGGAATAAAATCTTTAACCATTTTCAAAGAAAATTTCAAGTGAACTAAAATGACTGAATTGTAATTTTTCATTTCAAATAAAGAACATTAAAGCGGTTTTTCTTATAAAAAGTGATAATTTGGAAGTGATAATTGGGTAGCTTTATAGGATCATGTACAATTGTTTACGAAAGGAATAGTTTTTGTATGGGGAATTGCTACCAATTAAAATACTGTTTACAAGTTGTTAGAGAAAACAATAAGCATTTGAAAATTTATCGTTCTTTAAATGAAGTAGCGTACTAGCTGAAAGATTTGATGATTAATTTATAACAGTGCAGTTTCCATACAAATCACGAATATTCAAATTATAGCCTACCACTGCTTTAGCAAGAAAACAGTTTTGTTATTGCAGGCTCAATAACTTAGGCTAAAATTTGTTATACAATACACTGAACCAAAAGAAGGTAATAGATTAAAGAAAACAATCATAATTTTTTAATTGTTTTCTTTAATCTATTACAATATTATCATCATCGATGTTTGACAACGACATCCTTAATAAGGCTGAGTTAAATATCGGAAAATTGCAGACTGTGGCTGGAAAAGAAATTTGTAGAGGTCCAGAAAACTGGCAAACATAAAGGCTTTGAACCACATATTAAATGTAGATGCTGTGGAGACCTTAGCCTTAGACAAATGTTAGCAATTGGCATAGACTCTGTGATGAGGAAGAATGTCGGCCTGCATCAGTCGCCAGTCTAAAATCACTACAGTTGAGATTAAGGACTAGTGATAGCATGAGACTCAATGAAAGCTAGGTAGTCCCAAATTAGCAGTCGGAGAAACGAAGGGGATCGACCCATAAAGCTAGTGGTTTGCTTACAAAATATTATAGAATTATAAACGAAATAATAAAAAAATTTTAGGGATGTAAATTTAACTACTTTTATGGGTTGTTTTTCTTAGAATTTGTTACCACTGTTTTAATAAATTTTTTGTTAATTTAAGAGAATTTTATTCAAATTTGTATAAGTTTTTTTTTACAACAACAAGTTTTATTGAAATTGAGTAGTTATATTCAGTAAAAAGAATAGAATGATAGAACTCTAGTATTTTGAAGACAATTAGACACAACGTAGTAAGGAAAAAAAGTTATAGTCCAGTCAGAAACAAAGTCGTTAGATAACTATCGGTATAAACCTTACTTAAGTGTGCCATTATATACATTCCCATCCAGTTCTTTCATCACTTGGGAATTTAATGCCCCTATTGCCGTTCTCAACTCAACTAAGTTTGGTCGTCTGTCAGCCAACCCGACTTTGACTCAACCAAATTATTTTTTGGTGTTGTGGAACACAACGATTTTTAGTTGTGTTTGACTCAACTGCTAATAAGCAGTTGTGAATATTTATCATTTTTGTCAACCAAACTCATAGAAAATGGTGAACCGCAATACCATTAAACACAACCAAAAACTCAAAACCGCATTTAAGTTGTGAATGACAAAACCGATTTATGAAAGACGAACAAATTGTTAAAAAAGTTATGAACCGCAATAGGGGCATAAATCTGTTAAAAGTGAAAAAAATCTAGCATATAAGGTCATCGTTTTCCTGAACATTAGTGAAGTTTCATAGTGAAAGCATTTTTTACACTCTTTAATTTTATCACAGGCTTATTGCGTTAAATCATGGTTCCAACTTTACAAAACTTTTATTATTTTTCGAAAAGTATATAATTTTTAAACTCGTATTGGAATATTGGCTGGCAGCCACATTGGACATTCAGACAAAGCGCATATTGTGTGCGAAGACAAAAAGTAGCAATTAAAACTAACTCTAATATGAGAAAGATCGAATGAACGACAGTTTAATATCACTAGTCTTGAGTAAATCCCTATGGCAGCACGAGACTAAACTGATGTATCGTAGCCATGAAATAATTAAAAAAGTCATTGTAACGACGTGCTGTAGCACGTTGAATCATTTTTTTAGGGTTCCGTACCCAAATGGTAAAAACGTAACTGTATTGTTTTCGCTAAAATGTCTGTTCGTCTATCCGTCTGTCTGTCTGTCTGTCAGGTCTTTTATCTCTGAAATCGTAATAGGTAGACTCTTGAATTTTCACGGAAGATATATAACTGTTGCCGCTATAGCAACAAATAATAAAACTTAAAGGGTGTTCCCGTAGAGACGTGTTATTTGCGTTTATTTCTTTATTTCTTGAACTGTAGAAGGCAACCACTTAAAATTTGCAAACAGTAACTAAACATATGTTCGCGTTTTAAACAAATATACAAAATTAAACCAAAAAATTAAAGGGTGTTCGAATAGTGACGTGATTTGCATGTATATGGCCTAAGTTTTGAACAATAATAGGTAAATTCTTTAAATTTTTACAGGAGGTGTATTACTATGGCCACTATATGAAATAGTAAAAATTAAAGGGTGTTCCGACAGTGGCGTAATTCGCATAAATATTGCGTAATATCCGAACCATAATAGATAGAATCGTGAAATTTCCAAAGATTTGCACTTTATATAGCCTTATTTTTTGAACCGTAATAAGTAGGATCTTGAAATTTGTACAGAAGATATGTTGCGACGGCGCTATGTTAATCACTGAAAATAAAAGGGTGTTCCGACAGCGAAATGTTTTTCACGTATATTGACTTATTTTTTGCATCATAATAGGTGGACTCTTGATTTATTAATTAAAAAAGAATTGTCATGGCCGAAATAACAAATAATAAAATTGAAGGATGTTGCGACAGTGACATGATTTGGACGTATATGGCTTTATGAACAGTAATAGGTACAGGGGCTTACTGTGTATTTCCATTCGCAAGAAAAACTTTCGAAACACTGTGTATAATAAGTCAAACAAATTCGAATGATTTTTCTTTCGAATCGACTTAAGCAGTAACCCCCAGTAGATGCATTACCATCGCCGCTATGAAAGGCTGTTCTGCAATAATATGTTTTCCACTTAAATTGATTTTATTTTTTGAACCGCAATATCCTGATATTTTCATAGAAAGTCCTTACACAATTTCAACAGATTATATTTTACAATATCTGCTGTAACAACAAGTAACGAAAATAAATGTAATAAAAATAAAAGTGTGTTCCCTAGTAGATGTCGCGAATTTGAGGAATTTTACCTTCTCTTTTAAACGTTATAGGTATAAACTGGATATTTACACAGGGTATTTAGTACTATGCTCTAGCATAAAAATAATTAAAAATTAAAGGGTGCCCCATAAGATGTGAAAAAATTAAAAACTTGTATTTTTAAAGTTGTACTGAACATAGTACAGAACCCTAAGTGTGTATGAGTCTAACTCGCACTTGACGGATTTATTTACTCAGCATTTGATTTCCAACAAATGTTCAAAACGAACTTTCATTATGAATTGTTGAATATTACTAGAAAAGCTATTATAAATAGTATGAAAACTCAACCATTAGAAACAATTTAAAGACTTTTAGTATATTATTTTATATTGAACCTAATGATGCTCAAAAAATTATCATTATTTTGATTTCATACTTTTAAGTTGCTGCTTGCAATTAGGTAGTAATTTTCAGTACTGATTTCAAATGAAAAAAACATAAATAATAATATGGTAAGCAACAAGACCATGTTATTAAGCAAGTCTTGCTTCATTTTTGCTGTCTGATTTTATTTTGGTTGTATTACTATTTGTCCGTCCATCTGACTGCCTCACGTTCTTCATTACACTTCAACTGAATTTATATTTTTTTTTCTACATTTTGGCGGGAACTTTTTTGAGCTGATGTAAAACAAACTGGAAATGTGTATGAGTGTGTGTTGGTGTGTGTGTGTGTGTGTGTGTGTATATGTTCAACTTATCTCTTAATATATTTACATTGTGTAGGCCTTAATTACAAACCCTTTTGTATGCAGTTTATTCAATATGCTTCTTCTCCATTTTACCCCTTATCTGTTGTGTGCTCGTTTTTCTATTTATTTTTTTCTTGTGTTTGTTGAGTTGCAGCTTGAGGCTTATTTATGTTTCAGTTTTGTTGGTCTCGTTTCTTTTTATACATTGGTTCGTTATAACAAAAAAAGGCTGTTTTATATCCATTTTTGTAACTCTGTGTCTATTTTTCTTACTAACTAAATGTAAAAAAGATTTCTGTTTTTTTTCCTATTTTTGTATCTGTTCATTTTGATTTTATATACGAGTATGTACATTCTTGTTTGGCTTAATATTAGTTTTGAATTTTAGATGCCTTTCTAGGCAATTGAATTTTGCATATTTTGTTCACTTTTAATTTATATTCGTAATTTACAATTACATTTTTTAGTTTTTCATACATAAATTAAAGTAGAAACTAATTTTATAATACCCCATTTTCTTTTATTAAATTTTCAGTTGGAACTGTTGCTGTTGTTGTTGTTGCTGTTGTTTTCGTTTTGTCTTGTATGTATAAAGCTGCCAGGGCATTAAATCGTGGACCCCACGTTTCCAAATAATTAAAGTCTTGATTCTCATCATCAGTACCTAAAGGAAAGTGAGAAAAGAAATTAAGGCTTAATTAAGGTCTTAATTAAATATATTTATCGTTTATAAAACTGTTTTAATTAAAGTAATAATATTAAGCCGTAATAAATAATTTTTAATAAAGATTACCCTAATTACCCTTCGCAAAATGAACTAAGAAATGTTTGTTTTTAGTTTTAAACTAATTATAGGAAGACAACAGTAGTAACAAGTTTGTAATGCAAACAAAAATAAATGTTTACAACAATAGGTAGCCAGTGTTTGTTAGAAGTGTTTTTCTTTGTGCCAAGTACTTTTTACTCAGCAATATGATGTGCCCTTCATATACCAGTTATAGTGCATAGTTCTGGTACCCCTTATAATTTTGAGAAATAGAGATCTAAAAGCAAAATGGTCTTCTCTTAAAGAATTAAAAGTTATTTGGATCATCCGTATGTAAATATAGGGTGTTTTTTAACTGCATGAGAATTTTAATTTTTTGAATTTTATTTTTATACCCTTTACCACAGGTGGAAAGGGCATATCTAAGTTTGTCATTCCGTGTGTAATTTCTACAATATTCATTTCCGACCCCACAAAGTATATATATTCTGGATCCATATACATAGAGAAGTTGTTTAAGCAATGTCCGTCTGTCGGTGTATCCATCTGTCCCTATTCGGGTAGTAATGCCATTTGCCAAGCCACCAGAAGATATACAAAAAATTAAAGCACACCAATCTATCACACATAGTTTCGAAAATTTTGGGATTGAAATTCAGCAATATCGTATCATTCATTTGGAGGCTGCTGGCAAAAAACGACGCCCATCTATATTTTTCACGTTTTTTTTTCGGCTTTAATGATTTTCTTTTGCTTTTTTTTGTCAAATAAATATTAGACCGCGACTGGTAGATCCCAAGGAGTGCATGCAGATATCTTGTGGGATCAATAACTCCCTGCTAGGGGTGATTTTTGTTTGTTTTGATTTATATTATAAACCTTTAATTGCAGTCTGTTCTACTCTTTCTAAGGTAATGGAAAGTATGCTAAATTTTCATCTTGTCAAGTATCTGGAGTCCAACAGCTTACTAAGCGACCGCCAGTATGGTTTTCTTAGGGGGCGCTCTACAGGGGACTTGCTGGCCTTCCTTTCGGAAAAATGGTGTCAATCCATTCACCATTTCGGCGAAAGTAAGGTGGTGGCTCTAGATATCTCCAAGGCCTTTGATAGAGTGTGGCATGGTGCAATCCTTTCAAAACTTATTGCTTTTGGTGTAGGTGATATCTTTTCTCGATTTATATCGAGCTTTCTCAGGGATCGCACTATACGAGTTGTTATAGATGGGATTTCATCAAACGAGTTCAAGATTAATTCAGGGGTACCGCAAGGCTCTGTTCTTTCTCCTACCCTGTTTCTTATTTTTCTAAATGACCTTCTCTGTCAAACTTCCAACCCTATCTACTCTTTTGCAGATGATAGCAGCATTTGCCATTCGTATTCATTCTGCAGACGGCCGAGCCTTTTAGAGATTGGGGCCAAGCGGCGAAACATGAATGATACGCTCAATCACGATCTCGTAACAATATCTAATTGGGGCCGGGCAAATAGAGTCGACTTTAACGCTCGTAAGACTCAATGTTGTATGCTAACGCACCGGCGTTCGGCCGATAATGGTGCTACATCTGTAATTATGGGTGGTATAAGTATTAAGGAATCAGAAGCTCTTGATGTTCTTGGCATGAAAATCCAGTGTGACGTTCGATGGACACCGGCACATTTGGGCCGGTGCTCCAAAGTCTATTTTGGAACTACTTGACCGCGTGCAGGAGAGGGCGAAGAAGCTCATAGGTGACAGTAGGGTATCCAACTCTATTGACTCTCTTGAACATCGACGCAATGTGGGTTGTGTTTCGCTGTTTTATCGCTACTACAATGGAATGTGCTCTGATGAAATTAGGGAACTAGTTCCCGATATCCGCACGTTTTCGCGCACAACACGCTTTTCATTAAGAGCTCATCCATTTGTGGTCGATTGGCCAGTGAATCGCACAATGCATTACAGAGAAAATTCATTTTTTAGCCGTACAGTTCGCTTGTGGAATCATCTTCCTACAGAGGTCTTTCCTGTCAACTACAATGTTGGAAAATTCAAATCGAATGTCCACAAACATTACTCCCTCTATCCTCCTTCCCATAACCTAATTTCCTAGTTCTGGCACAATGCTTTGCATGAGTAGGGGTCATCCCCTGAGTGCTGGTCCGAAATAAAAAAAAAAATATAAAGCAATAAACATAGAGATGGATCCACTGGTAAACAGGAGCAGTTAAAAGGCACATGCGGTGGTCAATATGTAGAAATTTTTTTAAGGATTTTTTTAGTTTGACCATTCTAACTCAATATAGATTGCAGGAAGATCCTAAATTAAAAAAAAAAAAAAAAAAAAGCTTAAACATTTTTTTAAATCTTCCAAACATTTTTCGAATAAAATTTTATAAAAAATTTTCGAAAAAATATTTTTACAAAAAATTTGTGCAAATATTTTTTAAGACAATTTTTGAAATATCAAAAAAAAAATCAATATTTCTAAGAAAATTAAAATCATCAGTGCGACATAAGGTATTTTTAATATTAAGGATATATAGATGAGATCTCTATTTTAAAGCCTATATGCATTAAACACACAGACAGCATCATGATACCGACTACAAACTGACAAAAATAAAATGCACACATTTATAGGTAAAGGCTTATTTTTAAGCCCGCAAAGTTACCTGACTAATAATGAGGCGTTAAATCGAACGAACGGGGGGGTCCAGTGAACAGAAATACTTACGGAAATTAAGTCGTCACCACACTGAATTTGCAATAAATCGATTGCTAAGTGCGATGCTTGGTAAGTTGGCTAAGCTTTGTTCCATAGAAAAAAATACAAAAAAAATAACTATATCTTGTATTGTAGCGAAAGTTATACTGTTCAACAGCTAACACCATAATTCGAACTCATGGGAAAGAATTTTAAAGTTTTATCTACTATTGACGTCACCATAGAGCGCAAAAATCAGATAATTATGTGCTTTAATTATTAAAAATAAAAATTAGTTTTGACTCTTTCTTAAAAATACTTGCGCACATTTAAAAATTTTGAAGCAGAAAAAGAAGAAATTTGATTTTTCTGGTAGCTAACATTATTAGCAGCAGGGACGTAACAATTATAAGATAAATCACAAAAAAGTCATTTTTAACCATTAATATTGATTAATTTATAAAATGGTTATAATTTACCGTACATACCATTTCTATAAGATATATTATATTCTGGTCATCGCAACCAGTTTTAGAGAGAGTTTTATTTTTTTGGTTATAAAACCATAATATCAACCAAAATTTTTTTTTAGGTTGCAGATAACCATTATATCAACCGAAAAGATTCTAAACTAACAATGAAAGAAGTAATCTGTAAGATTTAGATTTAAACCAAATAAAATATGCGCCAAAATTAGAGGGAAAAGAAGTAAAGACTATGTGAATGTCAAGCCTCTCCCTATTACTGTTCAAAAGTTAAGCAATTTTCACCAGAATCCGTCTTTTATGGGGACACCATTCAAGCCTCTGTGTATAATGGTTTCAAAGAGAGGGTCACATAGATCAAATAACATCTCATATTGGGACACCCTTTAATTTACAATTTTAAATTAAAGACATGTTGTTATAAAGGACGTGGTCACAAAGATTCTTTGCAAATTTCAACTGTCTGTCTATTACGGTTCAAAAGTTTGGCCATATATATCAAATTACATGAACAATTGGGACACCCTTTACATTATAATTCCAAATATTTATACTTGTTATTATACCAGAGAAAATAGTGGACATTCTGCCTAATTTTCAAGTGTTTGTGTTTTACGGTTCAAGAGATAGGGCCATATAGATCAAATTACATGATTTATGGGGACACCCTTTTATTTCCAAATTCAAATTTTATACTTTTTGTTATAGCTGACTTAGCAATATAGGCTCTTTGTAAATTTCAGCGGTTTGTGTACAACTGTTCAAAAGTATGGCCATATACATCAATTTAAATGAACTATTGGAGCACCCTTTAATTTAAAATTTTGAATATTTATATATTTTATTATAACGGTCTATAACGGTTCAAAAGATAGGCATATATAGGTCAAATTACGGCACCTATGGGGACACCCTTTAAATTTTAAATTTATTTTTTTATTCATTTCTGCCGTTGGAAGCTATAGCGACACGCGTTTTTTTTTAATTTTAATTTTTTGCCCTTTACGGTTCTTAATACACGTAAAAAACATGTATGTTGCATGGGGACACCCTTTAATTTTTAATATAATAAACTGTTTTTAAAATGGGACCAACCTGTATGCATAGCCTTTCAAATAAAGAAAAAAAATTTAAAATCTGTTCAGAAATGGCTGAGTTCTGCGGTTACATATATAAAAAAAGCAACATTCAGACGAATTGATAACCTCCTTCTTTTTTGAAGTCGGTTAATAAAATCAAATGTCGTTCGTTAGTAATCGCAACACTTAAGAATAAGCTGTTGTCATTAGTATAGACATTTTTTATATGAATTTACTGATTTTCTTGAGACAAATTCAGTATCAGTAAATTTTTATTTTGATTTTTGTATTGTCAATGATAACCAAAACAAAGAAATTATTTTTATAATAGTTATTTCTAACCAAAAAAAATTTGTTGACAAAATGTTTATTTAAAATAAAAAAACTTTTTTGGTTGATAACCAAAAACAAATATTTCTTACTTTAATTGGTTACGATTACCAAAATAATATATATGCCATGATAATGGTTAAAAATAACCAATATGAAATGAAATTTTACGTAACCTTTTTATTTGAAAGAAAAAAAAAAAAAAACAATTATATCCGGTCCCTGATTAGCAGTAATATTATTGGAATATTTTGAAAATATTATGTTAAAGTGACTTCTTATTGCATAAAAAAGTCAAATTCTAATTAAAATTAAAATAATTTTAAATTCGATGGAATATTAAAAAATAGAAAAATATGGTATTCTGGTTTTTTTCCTGTTTGTGCTAATATGTTGTGCTTTCTAACAGCAGGGTAAAAAAAAGTTATTAAAATTTTGACGGAACTTTGAAAAAAATTTAATTTGTTTAAAGTCCATTATTTGATTTGGCTCGAATTTCTCAACTTTTTAAAGGTTTTTAATGAAAAAAACTACAAACGTCGCAAAAGAAAACTTGAATTTTGCAGGTTACCATAAAATCCACAATCAGAAAAATGTAAAAGAAAAAAATTGTCTCCTTTTTTTGCTGCAAGGGGGCGCTGAAGTCACAAATTAAGTAGTTTTTAGGGTTCCGTACACAAAGTGTAAAAACGAAACCTTATTGTTTTCGCTACAATGTATGTCCGTCTGTCTGTCTGTCCGTCTTTCAGCGCCTTTTATCTCTGGAACCGTAATAGGTAGACTCTTGAAATTTTCATAGATGATGTATAGTTGTTGCCGCTATAGCAACAAATACTAAAACTTATAGGGTGTTCCAATAGAAAATGTGTTTATTTCTTGAACTGTAGGAGGGATACACTTGAAATTTACAAACAGTTATTAAAACTTAGTTCACTATATAAACAAGTGTAAAAAAATAAAAATAAAAATTAAAGGGTGTTCCGATAGTGGTGCGAAATGCATGTATAAGGCATAAGTTTTGAACCATAATAGGTAGACTCTTGAAATTTTCACAGAAGGTGTATAGCGATGGCCGCAATAACAACAAAAATTAAAACTTATAGGGTGTTCCGATAGAGAGGTGTTATTCACGAATATGTATTTATTTCTTGAACTGTAGGAGGCATACATTAAAAATTTACAAACTGTAATAAAAACGTAGTTCACCTTATATACAAGTCTAAAAAATAAACCTAAAAATTAAAGGGTGTCCGATAGTGGTGTTATTTTGATTTATAAGGCCTAATTTTTGAATCATAATAGGTCGAATCTTGAAATTTTTACAGAAGGTGTATAATTTTGGACGCTTAGCAACAAATATTAAAATTTATAGGGTGTTCCGATAGAGAGGTGTTATTCAAAAATATGTGATTATTTCTTGAGCTGTAGGAGGCATACACTAAAAATATGTAAGCAGTAATTAAAACTTAGTTCGCTATATAAACAAGTATAAAAAATAAACCTAAAAATTAAAGGGTGTTCCGATAGTAGTGTGATTTGCATGTATAAGGCCTAAGTTTTGAACCGTAATAAGTAGGCGCTTGAAATTTTCACAGAAAGTATATAACTGTGACCGCTATACTAGCATATACTAAAACTTATAGGGGGTTCCGATAGAGAGGTGTTATTCACGAATATGTGCTTATTTCTTGAACTGTAGGAGGAATTCACTAAAAATATGCAAGCACTAAATTAAAATTAGTTCGCTGTATAAACAAGTCTGAAAAAAATAAACCTAAAAATTAAAGGGTGTTCCGATAGTGGAGTGATTTGCATGTATAAGTCCTAAGTTTTGAACCATAATAGGTAGACTCTTGAAAATTTTACCAAAGGTGTATAACTATGGCCGCTATAGCAAAAAATATTAAAACTTATAGGGTGTTCCGATAGAGAGGTGTTATTTACGAATATGTGTTTATTTCTTACAAACAGTATTTAAAACTTAGTTCGCTTTATAAACAAGTCTAAAAAAATAAACCTAAAAATTAAAGGGTTTTCCGATAGTGGTGTGCTTTGTATGTGTAAGGCATAAGTTTTGACCCATAATAGGTAGACTGTTTAAAGTTTTACCAAAAGTGTATAACTGCGGCCACAATAGCAAAAAATATTAAAACGTAGGGTGTTCCAAAAGTGACGTGTTATTTACGTTAATGTCTTTTTTTTTGAGCTGTAAGAGGAAACCACTTACAATTTGCAGACTGTAATTAAAACTATGTTTGTTTTATAAACAAGTATACAAAATAGAACTTACATATTAAAGGGTGTTCCAATAGTGACGTTATTTGCATGTGTATATCCTAAGTTTGAATAGGTGGAATCTTGAAATATTTACAGGAGGTGTATAACTATGGCCACTATAACAAATAGTAAAAATTAAAGGGTTTTCCGCTAGTGACGTGATTTGCATGTATAAAGCCTTATTTCTTGAACCGTAACAGGTAGATTCATGAAATTTTGTACAGACAATGTTTTGCCACGGCCGATATGACAATTACTAAAAATTAAAGGGTGTTCCGACAGTGACATGTTTTTCACATATAGTGACTTATTTTTTAATCGCAATAAGTAGACTCTTAATATATTTATAGAAAGGAAGTTGCCATGGCCACTATAATGACTAATAAAATTAAAGGGTGTTCCGACAGTGACATGATTTTATAAAGCTTAATAGATACCCTCTTGAAATGTTTACAGTACATGTGTTACTTCGGCCGCTATAACAAATACTTAAAATTGAAGTGTGTCCATTAGTAACGTGTTTTTCACGAATATTACCTTATTTTTTTAACCGCAATAGGTAGGCTTCTGATATTTTAATAGAAAGTGTATTACCATGGCCGCTATAAAATGTATTACATATTAAAATTTTAGTTTTAATTTTAAAAATTAAGGGTGTGCCATAAGACATAAAGAAATAAACAACTGGAATTTTTAAATTATACTGAACATAGTACGGGACCCTACGTGTGTGAGTCTAACTCGCACTTGACTAATTTATTTATTGTTTCACAAAAAAGCACTAAAAATTGGGTTTGTATAATAGCTTAGTATATTTTCTATAAAATTTATATTAGTTTTAATGTATATGAAGTTTGTTTATAATATTTTTTTAATTGAAACTTAAAAGTTCCTAAACTCTTATTGAACATTACAAAAAAAATATATGGTTTTCTGTTTTTTCCGGTTCTATTAATCGGCAATAAAAAATTAATAAAATTCCAACCGAAACTTGGAAAAAATTAAATAAAAACAGTATATTTTTCCTTTTTTGTGATTATATTCAATACTTCTTTTAGTCAATTATAAAAATAATATTCTTTTTAGACTGGTTGTCGGTAAAAGTGCTAGAATCAAATCACAAAAATTTGAAAAAAACCGTATCGCAAAGACACGCATAAAAATTTGAAGACTCATTTGTTAATATCCACAGATCCATTTATGTGTTCAAGAGGGAATATTAGGATTGAAAATATATAGATTTTGAATATATATTTATAAATATACATAATTTTTGTAAGATTTATTGCATTTATTATATAAAGGATATTTAGCAGGACCAAGAGCGATTATGATGGGTTTAACAAACCTATGTTTTCACATTTTGTTTTGCTGAATATCATAGCAAATTTATTAACGTTTGTTTTTTGGAACATGGGCGGTAGGCGTGTCCTTGTTGCAACTTTTTCAATAACAAAATTTTTTCTTAATTAGGCTAAATATAACTGCCCTGCAAAGTTTCAAAAGTCTGTATATTTTTGTCCCATCGTTATGGCACTGTGCGCCGTCTTGTTGACACCATGTGTTTTTAATGTTTAGCTGATTAATTGTTGAAAATAAAAAATTAGTCAGCATTTTTCGATAGCGCTCGCCATTCACCTCAACGGTAGGTATTTGCTCATTTCGAAAGAAATAAGGACCGATGATGCTACCTGCGTATAAACCGCAATAAAAATGGATGTACATAATGGTATTCGTTCGCTCAAAATACGGCAAATTTGCTTATTGATGTAACCATTTATCCAGAAATAAGCTTCATCACTAAACACAATTGCTTAACAAAAATCTGTATCTTCGACCAGTTTTAAATGAGTCCAATAAGCAAACGATGGTCGTTTGGCTGTATTTTATAGGCACGTAAGCCATTATTGTTCCATAAAAATTTTCTCGTAGTCGAAGGACAAGGCCCAATAAGTTCAGAACAACAACAAATCACCATTTCGGCATCTCCTTTAATTCTTCACGCTACAGCAGCAATATTCTCTTCGGTACGCACAATTCTTTGTCTGGCTTATGCTTTTGAATCGAGAAGTGTAAAATTTGTGCGAAAGCTATAAATTGGACGAAGTGCTCTATAAACTTCTTGAGTAGGTTTATTTTTTTTCCATAAACACTTCTACAATCTGTAGCTTTTTCCTAGCATTTCACGATTCATGACTACCTGCCAAAACTAACGGAACAGAAATGCCAAAACAGTTTCACATTCTCTAAGCTGTCAAATCATAATGATGGATATCGATAGTTCTCAGCTAAATAAAAAACACCCGATATATAAAATAATTTAAATGTATAAAAAACGCGTACAAAAATATTCTCTGAAGGTTTATTTTGTCTCATCGGTGCACATTGGCTCGAAAAACCCAAAAAAATTTAGTTCACCAATGGCATCAAACAAGGAAATAGCAATTTCTCTGGGTAATTTAATCAACGATCTTTTAGGGTGTAGCGATCAAGAAAATGCCTACATTCTGCTAGTGTCTAAATAAGATTTTTTCTCATTTTTTATTCACCTAATTAGTTAAAAATATTCGTTCGACCCTATAGTAGTTAGAGAAAGGAACAATTATATAAAACATTTTATTGAAACTACTATACTTCTCCTAATTCCTTGGTTTTTTATATTTAATAACATTTAATAACAATTAAATAAAACATTCATCCTAAAGACTTTTTCGTTCAAGCTCCTCTTGAATGCACACTATGTTAAGATTTTTTTAACCCTTAATAATAAGCTCCATTTATCTTCTCAAGCTTAATTGCTACTATTTAATTTACCCCAAGTTATTATAATAATTTTGTATTTGCTTAAATGTACATAACATAAAAAATTATACAATACCTGATGCCAATGAACTTAAGGATTCAGCGATACTCCCGCTACCCTCGTAAGTAAAATTTCTTAAATCATCAAAAGGTGGTGCATTTGATTCTTTATCGCAGCGTTTTTTACGTTCTTCCATTAAGAAGCCCACATTCAGTTCTTGGCCTGGCATTAAGGTAACAACGGGATCTATAACAATAACGATAAAAAGGAAAAAAAACCAACCAAAAATTAAACTTGAAGTCATGCAAATAACTATTAATAGGAAAAATTAATATTGACAGGCAAAAAGTCAACTTGTTCTCGCAGAGAAATATAACAACAATGTATATAAGTTGATGACGCGTCATGACGTGAACATGAATATAAATTCCAAATATTTAATATTTTACGTGCTGTCATTATTCTTTCTCCGCACTTGGTTTAATTTTAAGATAAAAAGTTCTCTTTTTCTTTCTTTTATTTTTGAGTTGGTTCAATTGTTAAGAGTGTTTTTGTTTGCTTGCAAATACTTACATATTATTGGTACTTTACAGGCAGCTATATCAGGTGGCATATTTCCACTCTGTCCTATCGGTATCTGCAGTGGTGTAATGTCAAATGCTGTCATATCATCCTCACCACCACCTTCATCATCATAACTAATCACCGTTTCTCGTACATCTTTTTCTGGGCCATTACGTTTTTTATTTGTGGTTTTACGTTTGCGACTATACAGTACAAAGATGAGAGCTAAAACTGTTTAAACAATAGAAATAAGGATAAGTTGAAGGAAAATACTAATATTTGGTTTAATATAAATGGTTTTATGGCTCAGAGATGGCTACGTTAACAACATTTTTTTATCATAAATCAAATAACAGCAGAAGTAAAACAAAAAATTTAAATATAAGTAATTTCCAACATTGATGATTAATGTGGTAAATAATTTGTTACTAAGAAGTGGCAAATAATTAATAAAATTTTTAAGTAAAAAAAAAAAATTATGATAATCCATTTGGTCCGAACTTAGGTCACGTTTCCACGATTCCCTAATAATCAGTGTAAGTTTTATATTTTTAATTCCAGCTTTCATGTATTTCTTTGCGGAAATTCCAGATTTTAAAATTGCAAAAAATTATTTATACTTGTGGATCACCTTGTCGCAGCTATTAGATTTCGGTTTATTTTTTAATAAAAAAATACATACTGCAAACTACTTCCGAATCTTGAGTCCTTTTTTACTGTGTTGTATCTACGAAGATTTAAATAAAATTTTACAGTTCAAAATCACGGAGTAAGAAAGTAACAATTCCATATATCAAAGTTTTTTCTCTGTTATTTTTTGTGTACTATCTTTACCGGTCAAAGACACGCTTTGAAAACTTGACAAACGTCACAACTAGCTGTGCTCACTTACAATGTGTTTGAAAGTAATCCATACCAAATTTTAAGACTATTAAGTATTTATTTTGTATAAAGGTACACATCCGTGGGTAAAATTCTAAAATTTATATAAAATTCTAAACTTCTAAGAATTATTGTCAGGCTCTGTAACAGGTGTTTAAGTTATTTTAATAACGATGTAATTTCACAAAATAAAAATACAAATCAGATTCACATTTTATTTAATTGGCTATTTGGCAGTAAGTAATTCATATTTTGTCATTTTTTCAAAACAGTGCCATCTGTTGCGCAACCGTGTTTAAAATATCCCGCTTTCAATTCATATTCTGTGATTATTTTAAAACAGCGCCCTCTATTGCGCAACCGTTTTTAAAATATCACGCTTTTAAAAATAAAAGATATGCGTTAAAGTATGCAGTACCTTTAAGGTATCCTATATTGAAGTCAGGATACTTAGGTACCTTCTCATATTATTTTGTTAAAATCCATCCGGTAGTTTTTACACGGTGCGAACACAGACAATCAGACAGGAAATAAGTTACTGCAAAAAAGCATAAATAGCTTTTTTTGCTGCGAGTTATTTTAGCTTTTCCCCTTGCACAGTGGGACACGTATACGTTAGCGTACATTGAAAATTACGTGAATGATATAGCATTAAAATTTAAACTGTTTATGCGGAAAATTGCACTTAATAAAAGTTTTATATTTTTTTAATGTTTGTGTTGCTTAGTGCTGTTTTCTTAAATGTTTAATGTTGTGATTGAACAGAAAAATTTGTTTTTACAATTAAATTAATACAATGTGCGAGGAAATTTCCAATAATTCACAAAATACATTTTATATTTAAAAGTAGTGGCAAAACCATACGGGTTATTTGCAAATAGTGTCGTTAATCAGTTAATTGTTTTCGTGACTTAACTTTTCGCAAATAAAAAATTACTTTACTGTTTATACAGCAAATTTTTCTATTTGCAATATTTTTGTTTGTGAATAAGTGCTGTGTATAAATGTAATATATGAACACAATTTTCTGCCTCGCATTAGCTGTATTTAATTAAAAAATATATTTATAGATTTAAGATGTGAACACTATTTTTAAGTTTTATGATAATTACAGATTCGTAGATAATAGCTTTAATTTGTTTATGTAGATTTTTTAATTATTCTATAGAATTTTGTGGTACATAATTGGTCGTGAGATAAATTGTATGAGAGATAAATTTATACACTCATTTTGACAGACATGTTTTTTAGATAATCGTATTTTTGTATCGGTGATTATTTTAATCGTTTTAAGAACTTTAAGTGTGGTCAGAGTGTTTCGGCTTTTTATGGCACTTTAGGTTAATTAATTATAGTACTTACAGTTACCCAGTAAAAACATAAATATGTAACTGAAATTAAATTTCACACAGCTAAAACCAGTAAAGAGAAAGATATAATCGGCTGTTCTTAATTCAGCAATGTAACAGTTAAACAAAAGAGTAGGCAAATGCATTGAAATCAGGGCTGTCCAACATATGGCCAGTGGGCCACACCCAACTCAGTTCTGGGAAACATGCATGTTTGCGAGCCTAGCTTTTCCCGCATGATTTTTATATAGAAGGTACATAAATGTTCCCTCTCTGATAAGTTAGTTATTAATAATAACTATGCAAGTTAATAATGATGCATTTGTTAGTGAAAATCAATGACCCTAATGACTTCCAAAAAATTTTTTTTGTTTTTATTTTATATTGTTTAATTAAATGAAAATAATAATACAAACTCGTTTTTTCTTTACATAAACTACCTATTAAAGCTGACTGATAAATTTGCAGTCGAAGTATTTTATAACATTTCATTTTAAAGCAGGCCTTGGGGATCTTGTAATCGAACAGCCCTAAACTAAGCAGTTTAGTTTAGTGCTCTGCGTTCTGCGAACATACAATGGTTAGAAATACCTAGCAGGGATATAAATCTGAAACTTCTAAACTATTTGCTTGCAATGAAATGACCTTAGACCTTAGTTTTTTGAATATTTGTAGACATGGTTTATTAAAGGGTGTTTTTTATAGAGGTATAGAACTTTAAGTTGGCATTACGTTTCAACATGGCGACCGAGTTAACAGCTTTTAAGTCAGTTTGGTTTGGCAATTCATCATAAATAGACTCACGCCTGAACAAAGCTTGCAAATAGTGCAATTTAGGCCCAAAACGAGTTTACCGTTGTTCCCGATGAAGCGCACTTCTGGTTGAATGGCTACGTCAACAAACAAAACTGCCGCATTTGGAGTGAAGGTAATCCTCAAGTGTATGTTGAAACACCGTTACATCCAGAAAAACTGACTGTTTGGTGCGCTTTATGGGCTGGTGGAATCATTGGTCCGTACTTTTTCAAAAACGATGGTGGCCAGAACGTTACAGTCAATGGTGATCGGTATAGAGTCATGATTACTAACTTTTTCATTCCTGAATTGAATAAACATGATGTCCAGGAGATGTGGTTTCAACAAGACGGCGCAACATGTCACACAGCTCGTGCCACAATAGATTTATTGAAAGACACCGCCTAATTTCACGTTTTGGACCTGTGAATTGGTCTCCAAAATCTTGTGATTTAACACCGTTAGACTACTTTCTGTGGGGCTATGTAAAGTCATTGGTCTATGCGGATAAGTCACAAACGCTTGACCATTTGGAAGACAACATTCGCCGTGTTATTGCCGATATACGGCCACAAATGTTGGAAAAATTCATCGAAAATTGGACGTCCATAAATAAAATTCATGTCAACCGAATAATTCATCGTTGTTTTATTGCAACTGAAAGTTCTATACCTCTATAAAAACACCCTTTATAAGGAAGTTGCACATCTTGTATTTAATTTTTTTTTTGAAAATTGTAAAATTTATTTAGTTTTAGAACATCCAAATTTGTTCGTTTTTTAATAAAAACTAGCTGTGCCTGGCAGGTCGTGTCTGTCCTGACAATATTTTGCTTTGAAAGTATTCCAAACCAACTCTTAGGGTGCGTACAGAGTGGCCGCTTGTTGCCAAGCCGAACCGACAGACGCTTATTGCGAGAATGTGTTCATGCGAGAAACAAGTTTGAGTGCGCATAGTGGATGCGAGAATCAGCGCTGATATTTTATCTATTATTTGTGTTTTATGTATGTTTGTATGCATTTACTTATTAATGCATACAAATTTTTACGACATTTTTTTTTTAATTTTGTATATAAGTTTTTTTTTTAATTTTTTTATAATTGTTATAATTTTATTTAATTTTTATTATTTATTTGAATTTTTATTTTTTTGTTTAATTTTTATTTTATTTTTTAATTTTTAATTTTTATTTTCTTTTTAATTTTAATTAATTTTTCTTTTTCTTAACATTTAATTTTTAATTTTTCTAAATGCTTTCCAAACAAGTTGAAATCATAACAGCATAACATAAATAACGTTTTCGGCGCTGAGATATGCTTTGGAACTGTTTTCTCGCATTCAATCATCTTTGCGCTCTGACCAGCTCAGCGCCCAATAATGACCTGTTCGCGCTTATTTGTACAAATTTGTATAGTACCAGTTTCCTCTCATTGTTTCTCGCAATAAGCGTCAGTCGGCTCGGCTCGGCAACAACCGGCTACTCTGTATGCACCCTAAGACTCTTACTTTTATAGAGTAGCATCTATAAAAGAAAAATGTCACTAAACTAAGAAGAAACTACCAATAACATAATTTTATAGGCCACACTCACTCACAAGCTGTGTACATGAGGCAGGGTTGGTAAAGTTGGTACAACTGTACTTTAAACTTGAAAAGTGCAATAGTACACCAATGACTAATTTGGGACAATTTCAAAGAAAAAAATAGCGAGTAAAACCTTGAAAAATATTTTTCTCCCAAAAATTCCTTACTTGAACCACAATTACAATTAAAGAAAATATTTAAATTATCCAGTTCTGTCGATGGTTTAGAGAGAGTACGAAAGGACGATATACAACCTTTACAGATGAAACGTCTTTTCCTCAATCTCATCACTACAACAACTTTCGTTATACAGTCCCAATATAATAACCAATAATCAGCACCAATGTCCTTCAATTAAATTCATTAGAATCTTAGACGACTTCAGAACTATGGTGGGAAATTTAATTTAATAGTTTCATGCTTAGATTGGGATTTCTTTAATCTCTTCTATTTCGATCCGCTAAACAAGTTAGCGGTGTTGATTGCCTAATATTTCGATGGGAAATTGATTTAAAATTTAAATTCGCAAACAAAATTTATATAGTACAATTTCTGTTCGAAAAGTACAATTTAAAAAGCTGGTTGGTACAATTTGAAATTTTAGTTTACCATCTTTGACATGATATACTTAAGAAAATTCTGTAACAACAACTAAGCCGAACCTAGCTAACTGGAAAACAACCGCTCGTATCTATAAGGTTTTTGCAACAATGTAAGTCCACAAAGTATAAATAAAAATCAAATAAAAATTTTATTCAATTGGCTAATTTTACCTTCAAAAATTAAAGGTGCCGTACTAATCAATTAGCACAGCGCCATCTGTATTTCAAATGTCCCATTTTCAAAAATTAAAGGTGCCGGAAAGCGTACATTCACTGTTTTTTCTCCACTTTCTCTTCGAAATAAAATATTTTTGCGGAAAAAAAGTATCCTATATTGGGATTAGGATACTTAGGTATCTGCTCACAAAATGTTGTTGAAATCAATCCGGTGGTTTTTACGTGATGCGAACGTAAAAAAACAGACAGACAGGCAGAGAGACAGACGGAAATGACTTACTATTTTATTATATGTATAGATATAGATAAAACTTATGACTTCTAGTTATTAAAATATAGTCATTAAGTTTGGGTTTTTTAGTTTCCATTCAGTAACTTGTTTTGAGAGCTTAAGAAATTTGAATTTTTTTCTGATTAGGATAATCCCAGCAAAAAAATACTGTTTCGTCGTATGCAGGTTTTTAAGGGATGACTAGTTGGTATTGCTTACAAACCTGCTTACATATGATATGATATTTGTTTTCGATGTCCAATAACATCAAAATTTGAAAATGTTGTTCTATATTTTTAAAAGACTTATTGAATTCTCCCTATGCTTTAATATTCTAAATACAACTGGTTTAGGTTGGCCAAACTTACATACATTTTTAACCAAATATTGTTGTTTTTTCTTTCCTTTTTGTTCCTTTAAAAGTGTTATGATAATGACATTTTTCTTTTAAAATATTTAAAAAATATTACATAATTTCAGTATTTTAATTTTCTGTAATCAAAATAAAAAATCCCTTAATTTCAATATCCCTTATGGATATAATTAATTTTAAAAAAAGACTCCACCTTTTGTAAAAAGAAACCCACAATATAAATTTTGTGAACCATCATTAGCTATAAATCTTCACCTCCTTTTGGCCAAGATTTTAAATGCTTTACTTTTTTTCTTGACTTAAGGGACACCGCAGTTAATGGGTTTTGCCAAACCATTGAATCAAGAGAATTTTTCTTTGTAAACTTAGTTTTTTCTTTGGGGGTTGTTTCTTTATTTATTTCTTAATTCATTTTTACCTTCTCAAGTGCTAAAATTAAGTACATTTCTTTTTAAAAAATACCCAAATTAATTAAATGACATTTGAAAAAAAAGTATTTATTGCTAAGTATAAAAGGGTAGTAGAACCCTTTATAGTCATGGGTACTGCACAGTGTACAGTGGGTAAGAATTTAAATATTTTGAAAATATCTGAGCCATTGGTAAAGGGCTAGTCCGATTGTACTGAAATTGAACATGGGCATAGAAAAGGTATATCCGAGGTAAAGTTCTGACATTGGGCACCATCCAGTTACCAGGGGTGGCGCAATCTCGACACAAACTCGGGTACTTTGCCTATGCAATTTCTTTTAGGACAATTTCCAAAATAAAACTTTGACTTTTTGTTGCAATATTTATATGTCAGAAACTAATAAATCAGAAAAATTATCGTTAATGATTGACATTGGCTGGGATATGAATCCGGGCGATTCAAGCTTGGAGATAAATAGCTTTAACATGAAATATTTTTCATGGATAAAATAAGTATAGAAAACGAATAAAAAATAAAATTTAAAAAAATACCAATATTTTCTAAACTCATCTTGTGTGTGATATCTGTTTTAAATGTTTTAAGCCCTTGTCGAATGTTAGAAAGATCAAACCTTTCAACTTGTTGATGTCACAAACATTCATTCATTGTTCAGATACTTATTTACTCAGTCCCTTGTGCTTTAATTAATTATATGTATGTACATCATAAAATAAGCCTTTCAGCATGTGTTTTTGCCATTAAACATTTCTTGGTTGTTAATGTGGCTGCAGCTTTTGTTTTTTGTGTGTGTTTGAAAATATAAAACCATTAGCGATTTGTTTAAAGGACCTCAAACCTTTCAAAGTAATTAAAAGCATTAAAATTTCCTTTTTTCCTTTTTTCCTTTTGTTCATGTTATTTGTGTGTTGTGTAATGTTCGTTTATTTATTTGTTTGGATTTTAAATGTAATTGTATTGAAAAGCAGTAAAAAGAAATGTTCGTAAAACATTTCCAAACATTTGAATGGGGTTTGTGTGTATGTGTAGGTATTTTTGTACGGCTGCCGTGCCTGATATGAACATTATAAAAATAGGACGAACATATGTTACGTTTGCAAGTGCGCTAGGATTTGACGCAATAAAATTGTAGAAAAAAAAAACAAATACAAGACTTTATTAACACATGCTTTCAGCTGCAATAATTTCTTGTAGATTTCAACTGGATATTTTTTGCATTTCTTTTACATTTAACTTCATTCTTTTAGCACTTAAAGCTATAATGTAGCACTTAAAATCAATCAGTTACGAGTTCATTTCAAAGAATTAATTAAAACTGGAAAGGTTTGATTTACCAGTTGACTTAAAAAAAAATTATAACTTTAATTGATTTTTTTTAATCTCTGTAGACGCTTCACTAAAGTTTCAATGACAATGAAATCCAACTAATTAGCAGCAATAATTGAAAAATATATTATGGTGAAAATTAAACGCTTTAGAACTATTTGCAGTTTTTATCGTTTCGTACCCAAAGTGTACAAATTGCTTTCGTTACAATTCGTCTGTCTGTATGTGTGTCTATCTGTCAGAGCCAAAGGCCCCCAACCAAAAAAGTAGTTAAATTGGAAATGCATTGGTTTGCTAAATATTGAGCAAAGTGATACAAACCTACATTGATGAAAGCTGGTATGCTACTGATTTAAAATTTTTACATGTTTTGTCCTCTTTGTGAGATTCTGGTTGGGATTGTATATATGCTCACAGGGTTTGCGTGGGGCATATTTGGGCATACTGCAGTATATTTTTAATGCATTATGTATAGCAGTAACCAGTAAAAGCTTCAGTAACCAGTAACTGGTTACTGAAAAAAATTACAGTAAAATCCAAAATTGTACTGCATTATTTAAATAATGTATGTACCCATGCCCATGCCCATGTATGGCGTGGGGCTCTTGGTCAGTAATAGAAAATCTCTGGAACATTTTTCAAAAGTTTCATTACTATCACTGCTGTATAAAAAAGTTCTAAAATGTTCCGATACACGCAAAGAAAAAACATGGTTGAGGTAACCATAATCTAAGAGCAACATGTTATGGTTGAATTATATGGTTATATATAAATATAATATTGTTGTCGTTGGAACATATTATTGTCTACATAAAAATAACATTGTAAAATACAACCATAGTTATGTTTGTAATATAAACATACTATAATATAGTTTTAAACATGTAAATGGTTATATGTGACAACGTATGAATATATTTATAAATAACAAAACAACAAAAAACAAATACACGAATTTTTCCATTTAGACGTACATACATATTTTGATATTTTCTGCTTACCTTTATCTGTGTTTGATATAATTAATTTAAAACTATGATTTATAATAAAAAAAAACAAATTTATTTGTTGACAACAAATATGTATTCCTTGTTTTTACGGTTTTAGATGAACCGATAGCTTACACACACATTTCTGAACTGAAAAAATGTCAAAACCAAAATATGTATTTTTAAAACCAAACATTATTTGTTTATTTTTAGTCAAACTTAACGTACTATGTTTAATAATATATTATGGTTATAATTTTTAAATATTAAAAATAATTTGGTTGTTTTTTGAATTTTAATATGTTTCAAATCAACCATGTTCCTTTTTTGGTGTGTAAAACCATTGAATGATTAACTGCTAACAAAAAACATGTTTATCGTGTTCAAAGTATTGTTTTAAATAACTATAATTTGTTCACAGCAAACATCTATTGTTACAGAGAACATAGTGTGGTTGCCGTGACCATACAATAACCATGTTTTTATTTGCGTGTACTGACGTGATTTTAACGTATTATGGCTAGATTTTTTACTGTGTAATTACACATAGTTTGAATTTACACGGAGAATGTAAAATTTATTCCCTATAATATCAAAAATAAAAGGTTAAAAAAATTTAATTGTGTTTCGATAGTGACGTGATTTTATGCAATAGGCTTATTTTTGAACCGTAGTAAGCAAACGCTTTAAATTTACTTATGCTATTAATTAAATACTAGCTATCACCGGTACGCTTCGCCGCATCCATCAACAAAAAATACAATAAACACATGGAAGAAAAGTATTTCCAAAATTTAACTCAAAATTTCACGCTGTTTTCACTACAAAACTCTCAGTTTATATGCAAGGTGCGACGTACACTCTTCCCTTCCAATCTGTTTTTGCTAGACTATGCATATTAGCACGATAATAATATTTTGCTTTGTATGGAAGGTGCCACTCCCATTAACCTAATCCTGTCTGTATTTTCTTAGACTATGCACGTTAGTATGAGGCTTAGTTGTGCAAAGTTTTTTTTACATCTCTAGGTAAAAATAATAATTGTTCACTTTGTATGGGAGGTACTACGCCAACAACTATTCCCATCCAGCCTGTGTATGTATATTAATGAATATTAATAGGGAGGTTACAGGTAGAAAAATTCAAAGAGTGAAAAATAAAATATTGTCCTTTTAAAGTTATATATTGTATCTGTTAGTCGAACTCGCATTTGACTGATGTATTTAACAAAATTTTGAGAATTTTCTTGTTAAACTCAACTTCAAGTTATTGTAGCTTTTTAGTACAAAACAATCAACAAAGTAATTGAAGCAGTTTAATTTTTTTTTGTAGAAACAAAAGTTTACAGCGAACATACGCGTATACGTAATATATGTTTGTTAAACTTTAACAATCATACGCTCAAAGTGTGTGTTTCGCACGTACAGTTCTACTAAATACAATAAAAAATTTAAGAAATAATAAAATTTCAATGGCCTGTTGAACAACGTAGTAAGCTCGCATTTTTTATCAACCCCCCCACCTCCCCCCTTCTACGCGAAATCTCTTTCTAACAAAAACGGGAAAGAAACTGTAAGCCGTTTAATAAGAAAGCGGTTTATTTATTTCATGAATATATATATTTTTTTCAATTTTCGTATGGGAAAACTTTAATAAAAGCTATGATATTTAAAAGCTGTTTTTAGCACGTCGATCAGCAATATATCCATATTTTATTAAAATAAAAATTACGATTTGCTGATTTGTTTGTATGCATTATTGAAAATATTAACTCCAACAAACACATTCATTGTTTGCATGTTTGTTTGTTTTTTCACATTTTTTATTGTTATTTTTTTTACTAAAAATTAAAATTTTTTCCACATTTTTGTAAAAAGAATAATCTACAATAAACATATTTTTCTTTTTATTATTGTTATATTTTGTGTGACAATTTTGATTTAAAAAAATAGAGTTAAAATAAACATACTCGTATATATCGCACACTAAATTATAAAGAGTCACAAATGTTCAGGACAGGCAAAAACTGTTTTAAAACATGGATTTGGTCAGTGAACTGTTTTATGAAAGAAAAAAAAAAAAAAAAAAACGATTTGGATAACTATTGTTTTTTATTTGTCTCCCTTTTATAAGGCCTCCGTGGTCATACGGTAAAATCAATTTATGATTTCGTTCAATTAATAAAGATTTATTTACCAACCGTCGTTGTTACTTCGTCAGTATTTAGTTTCAAACTCCCAAAACTTGGGGAAAGAACTCTGTTGCGGTCAAAGGAAGCGAAATTTTTAGGGGTAATTTTTTACCAAAATCTTAAATGGAAATGTAACCTTAGTGAGAAAGTTAAAAAGGCATATACTGCAATGTATTCGTGTCAAGCTCTGACTGGAAAAACGTGGGCCCTTAATCCACGAATGATCTACTGGATATACACTGCCACAGTTAGACCAATATTGTGTCACTTACTCATGTATCATTTATAGAAAAAGTAAATAGAATAGTGACACTGAGCATCTCCTGACTGTCACGAGCCAGAAAATCAACACAAACTGACGCACTGTGTAGAATACTTGGAAGCGACTCATTAAACTTATATATAAAAGAATATGCTTTAAGAAACCAATTAGGATTCAGACAGAATAAACAATTAAATATTAAAAGTTATGGACATTCTTCGCTAATAAGAAAATATCAATTAAACAAAATAGAAATCGATTATTTGACGGCTGCAATCCATTGGGACAGGACGATTACTACAATCATCCCAATAAAAGATTATTGGAAACCTCTGGATAATAACACTGAAGAATTGAGATATATACAGATGGTTCAAAAAAGAATAATGGTATAGGAAGTGGAGTATACTGCGAGAATTAGGTATCAGGCACAGTTCTAGACTGGAAAACACACTGTGTAATTTGTTAAGTCATGGCAAAATAACCATATACGGACACCGCTACGTCATAAAAGACCAAAAAAAAGACCCCTGTGTCCCAGTTTTGCCCAAAGTCCTCCAGGTTTTTTTTATGGGCCCTCAAAGATGTGGGGCCTCGATGTCATTTTTGCAAAAAATGATCATTTACTCAAGCTCATATTTTGCAAACCGTTTGAAATTTTGATATATTCTCTGAGGCAAAGTTATAGCTTAACAAAAATTGTTAACATATAAAATCAAAAAAACTTCATCTTCAAGGTCAAAATCGCAAAAAACTTTAAAAAATTCCATTTTTTTTTACCTTTTTTCCCCTGTTCAGGTCCATAGGTAGCAAACCCTTCAAAATTCAAGGAAACAATCAACTACAAAAATGAACCTAAGATCTCAATAAACAACTTTCTAAAACATATGATTCTTAACACCGTTTAGGTAGCGCTTAGATAGCTAAAAAATTTTCGGGAAATTTTTCACTTTTGCGGCTACCTAAGCGATACCTAAACGGTGTTAAAAATCATTCCTAGAAAGTTCATATGTTCTAGAAAGTTGTTTATTGAGATCTTAGGTTCATTTTTGTAGTTGATTGTTTCCTTGAATTGAACGGTTTGCTACCTATGGACCTGAACAGGGGAAAAAGGGTAAAAAAATTGAATTTTTTAAAGTTTTTTGCGATTTTTACCTTGAAGATGAAGTTTTTTTTTGATTTTATATGTTAACAATTTTTGTTCTTTATGACAAGAGCTACAACTTTGCCTCAGAGAGTATATCAAAATTTCAAACGGTTTGCAAAATATGAGCTTGAGTAAATGATCATTTTTTTGCAAAAATGACATCAAGGCCCCACATCTTTGAGGGCCCATAAAAAAACCTGGAGGCCTTTGGGCAAAACTGGGAGACAGGGGTCTTTTTTTTTGGTCTTTTATCACGTAGTGGTGTCCGTATATGGTTATTTTTTTCCGTGTTGCACTGTGTAATCTTAGCCGAAATCTTTGCGGTGTCTGAGTCTGCTAGGTTAATCTCTACGAGGCTGATATTCTCAAACGATATCACTATTTACATAAATAGTTAGGCGGCTATAAAAGCTCTCGTCAACAGGTGTATTAGATCGAAGGTAGACAGCTGCTGTCGCAGAGAGCTACACGCTCTCAATGAACAACACATATTACATGAGTATATGAGTACATGAGTACCCGGTCATGACAACACCGTGGGAAATGAAGCTCCAGTCGAGTTGGCACGAGCTGGAGCTGATTTGGACATAAGTGTCAGTTATGAGGGCATATATCTTGGTCTCGATTCTATGTATGGGAGGATAAGGGAATAATTTAGACGTGATGTGGTATAACTCATTGAGATCCACACATACTAAGTCTTTGCTAGAGGAAAAAGGTAATGTAGAACGAAATAAGCTGTTATGTATGAGTAAGTCTAAGCTAAGAATGTAAGAAGGTATTATAACAGGACATAATGATCTAAGATATTTCTTAAAAAAGATTCGACTTTGTGATGATGGTATCTGCAGGTGGTGTGGCGAAGAAGAGGAAAACACATTCCACTATCTTTGTCAGTGCCCTGCATTATCACACAGTCGTAATAAATGTTTTGGCTCATTTTTTCTTCAGAATATGGAGGACTTGAAGGATGTGGAAGCTATACTAATTGTAAAATTTACGAAGCTACAAAGCTAACGGGACTACTAAGGGGGATTGATTAGAATAGAGCTATGGGCAGTGGAGCATATCAGAGGTGGCACAATGGATCAATAATGGTCTTGTGAATCTACACACATATAATTATGTGTAATCCTCTCTAACCTAACCTAACCTACCTCGTCAGCCGATTTTATTGCCAGAGAAAATATTGAATTTAAAATCATGATCAGGAACCCGTTAAATATGCTAATGAATTGAGCTTATTTTCGATTTTTAAATATAGCGCTACCCATTTATGAAAAAATTATATCAGTGAACCATATGGACTCTCGAACTGGCTGTTTACATAAAACTACATTGTGGATTTTTTTCATTTTTATCACACGAGTATTTGAAATAAGTTCCTCAGCTGGATTTTTCGAATGAAGTTCATTTAAGATTCATTTGTCCAACTGTAGATCGTCTTAAATATAGATATTCCAGAAACTTCGTGTAACCTAGGCTTTTCAATTCTTGCGATTTTTCTCTAAAAATTTTAGTTGTTTTTTAATTTTTAATTAATTTATTCTGAATATTTAAATTTTTATTAGTCGAACTATTTATTTTACATGCAGTTGAAAATTTTAAATCAAGCATAAGTTAATTACAAACTAGGTGATATTGTTATTGTTATACAGAGCGGAAAGCACATTTTCTAGACAGCTACGTCCGTCATCAGCACTCTTCATATCTATCTACTTAATTTATTCTCATAAATTTTGAGAGTTGTCTCATTTTATATTAGAAGGTTAAATAAAACTGAAAAAAGTATCTTGTTTGGCAACACTAGCTACAAGGGTTCTGGACTGCGTGCAGAAATCACGTCTTTGCGTGGAAATCAAATACGTAACCATAAGAATGATAGACTAGCCGTATACCAATCACTCTATCAGTTGTCTTCTAATATTTGGGACTTATTTTATAACACACTACGTTCAAATTCTTCGATTTGCTGGAGGGCTTTAAAAAAAAAGAAATACTTTTGTATAGAAAAACTGAAAATAAAATATTTCTTAAAAATAAAATAAGACATAATATTAAATAATTCAATTGGGAGATTCACAATGTATGCTAACTTGTCATATCGCCATAATATTCTAATATTTTATAATAGTTTAAAAATATTTTTGTTGTGTTTCAAACAAAAAACGTTCTATAATAATACAATTTATTTTTCTATATTTATTTTTTCAATTCACAAGACCCTGTTATCATGTTATAAGGTTTATCGTCAACTCATTTTACAATAGCTTATGTTTGTTGTTGGTAATTTGCTTTGAGCAATTTGTTATAAATATACAATTTCATTTTGTATGTTTTGAAAATATTGTATCGAGACCATACCTGGGACTAGGTTTTTTATTTAAATAAATTATGAAAATCTTCGTAATATGTAATCATTGGGGTCTTTAGTTTGTTTTATATTTATTGTTATATATTTATAGTGCTTTTACACCGCAAATTTATTCAATCTATATTAAAATTACAAATTGTGTAAAAATTATTTTTTACTATATTTGTAATTACTACTTCCCATGCATGATTAAATATCATTTTATTATTCTGAACAACGTTGCCGTTGCTAAAAGCTTTTATTCTACCATTTTTTAATCTACTACAATCCTTTACAACAAATTTGTAAGCTATCTGAATGCATACACATGCAATTAGTAAAAGTATGATTTTATTATAAAAAATGGGAAGCAAAATTGTAAAGGTTCCAAAATATTTTAAATAGGAACAATACAGAAAATACTATAGAAGACGTAATTATTTGTAAAATAATTGCCACTTTTAACCGACTTCAAAAAAAGAAGGAGGTTATCTATTCGTCTAAATGTTGCTTTTTTATGTTTGTGCCTCAGAACTCAGTCGTTTCTGAACCGACTTTAAAATTCTTTATTAGAAAGGAAATGCTTACAGATTGGTTCCATTTTAAATGAAGTTCAGAATTTTAAAAATTAAAGGGTGTCCCCATACAACATACGTGTTTTTTACGTGTATTATGAACCGTAAAGAGCACCCTTTTAAAATTTTAAAAAACTGCATATCACTATAGCTGCCAATAACAGAAAAAATAAACTTAAAAATTAAAGGGTGTCCCCATATGTGACGTCAATTTAAATATATAAACCATTTGAACCATTGTAGACAATCACTTGAAAATTGGATAGAATGTCCAATATTTATAATCAGAAATTAAATATTTATAATCAGAAGTTAAAGGGTGTCCCAATAGTTGATGTAATTTGATGTATATTGCAAAACTTTGGAACCGTAACAGAGAGACGGTTGAAATTTACAAAGAACCTGTATATCTAAGTCCTTTATAACATCAAGTATATAATTTAAATTTGG
This sequence comes from Phasia obesa, assembly GCA_949628195.1. Classification (NCBI taxonomy): domain Eukaryota; kingdom Metazoa; phylum Arthropoda; class Insecta; order Diptera; family Tachinidae; genus Phasia; species Phasia obesa. The sequence goes on from OX451216.1 coordinate 52,668,115, forward strand.
AAACTAAAGGGTGTCCCCATAATTGATACAATATTGCCTATCTAGCCCTATCTTTTGAACCGTTATACACAAACACTTGAAAATTATACAGAATCTGCGCTACTATGTCCCGTATAATAACATTTATAAATATTTAAAGTTACAAAGGGTGTCTCAATAGTTGATGTAAATTGATGCATATGGTCAAACTTTTGAACCATTTTAGAGAGACATTTGAAATTTACAAAGAATCTGTCCTTTAAAATAAGAGTTTAATCTAAAATTTTACATTAAACGGTGTCCCCTAGGTGATATTGTTTAACCTATATGGCCATATCTTTGGGACCGTTACTTTTATTGCTGTGTCAGTAATAATAGGTGTAAAAAATAAAGGGTGTCCTCATATCTGAGGTAATTTGTCGTATATTGCTTTATCTGCTGAACCGTTATGGATAGACTTAAATAGATTATAATAGATAGATTTAAATGTACAGAACGTACATTCCTATGTCCATTAGAGCAACAAGTATAAAATAATTCGATTTGAGTAATATTTCTTACAGATTACTTCCTTTTAAATTTTTAGTTAAGAATTGATGCACATATATTTGTTTTGTAGTCGGTTTTTTTTGCAAGATTTATCACACATAAAATCAAATTTAGAGTAATTTTGGTTAGTTAATACAATACTAGGTTTAATATATTTAATTTCATTCAAAATTTCTTCGAATTAAAATTTTTATCAATGCAATTTTCAATTTTTCAATCAATTTCAGTATTGTTACTAATGACCAAATTATTTTTTATAAAATTACTCAAATTGGTTAAAAAGTAGAATTTATTTTTGAACATAAATATTGTAAACATTAACTTTCTGACTGGAATTCTTTGGTGAGATTATTTATCTGACTTAGAACTTACTTAAGAAATATACATATATCTCTTACGGCGACTCGAACATTCTAATCAGTTAAGCTTTTGTTTTTGTGCGCTATTCTTTTTATCTTTATATTGTATAAGTAGTATTTTTTACCATAAAAACTATTTCAAAAATAATATATTTTCTCAATCTTACCAAAATTAGCTATAGCCTACCATTCTAAAATTCCGAAAAAGGACTACCAAATTTCAGAGGAAAAATACAAAAATGGTAACGTTGGTTCTGAAAGTATTTATTATATTTTGAGTATTATTATTTTTTGAGTAAAAAACGATACAATTCTACAATTTCGAAGCCTGCTCACAAGCTGTTTAAGTTAAAGTATATTTTAATAATTTTACAAGCTCCCTTGTATCGTTTAAATACAAGGGAGCTTGTAAAATGAGCAATAGTTTTGTCATATAATTCAGTAGACACCTGAGCCGCATGGCTAAGTCGCCTTATTGGAAACGCCTGTAATGCGGCCTGCAAGCTACAAATTATATCTTTGAAAAGCGCCTTATTTTTATAATTTTCTTTTTATCAATTGACAAACTTAAAATAGTCCAAAAAAAAATATGAGGGATTGTTTACAATAGTCATATTTTTCCATGTTATTATTTTAAAAAATATGACTTTGTGACACCTTGTGAATCCCCCAAATACATACATATATAACATAAAATAGTTTCCTTCTAAACTACAAGGACAAAACCAAGACTATTTTAAAAGGTTTTAAAACTTTTCTTATTTCGTTGGTGTTGCAATTAAAATCAAATAATCTGTCATTCAAATGGGTTTGTAATAATTGTACGAACAAAAAGCTTGACTGAAAAATATGATTCATATAGAAATAAAAAGAAAACAATTTACAGTTTGTTAAAATTTTCTTTAGTTATAAAAATATTTGTTCTTGTAAAATTTGAAGTCATTAAAACTTGCTCGAAGAAATCCGTCAATGGAAATTTAGTGAGGAAAAAAAAATATTAATAAAAACTTTGACAAAAAAGTTGTTGCTCAACGAAACAACATTAATTTAAACTATGGATCAACGTAGTAGTTTTATCACAACTTAGAGAACAAAAATTTTCAAAATAAAATAGCTGGTTGTCATATAAATCTGCTCTATGTAATAATGTGCAAAAGTAAAAATTTCAGCAAAACGGATAATAATTTTATATTGCATTTGTTTCTAAAAGCAGGTAAATATAGCTTGTACTTTTAATGTTAAAATTAAAGTTTGAAAAGAAAATGTTTGGAATTTATTCTTAATTTTTATGTAAAGCTTGTTTTTTTTAGAAGAGAATAGCAACGCTTGCACATTGTATAGAATTATTATGAAATGAAATGAAAGAATTTCATTTGACAATTTTGTGCAGTGATGAAGGTCCCTTTTGTTTAAATGAAATTAAATGTTTTGTTTAAATGCGGCAAGCAATCATGATAAATCATGATTGCTTGCCGCATTTGGAGCGAAGATAATCATCAAGCAATAATCAGAACATCATATCATCCAGAAAACTCACTGTTTGATGCGTCCTTGGTAGTGGGAGGCATTAGTATGCAGTCTTGTGGTTTCAGTAGGAAAGTTTCACAATTTACTGTGAGTAACTATTTATTGAAATAAACATTTGGCGAATGAATAAATTCAAGAAATGGACCGGTAAGCTGGCCACCTCGTTCATGTGATTTGACGCCATTACATTATGTTCACAGGAGATATGTAAAGTCCAAGGTTTATGAAGATAAACCACACGATATCGAGAATTTTAAAGGGAATTTTCGATGTATTATTGCCAAAATACAGTCTAATTTACTGCGAAGGATTCGTGAAAAAAGAACTTCCAATTTACGTCATGTACGCGCTAATCGCCTCGTCCACATGTCCGATATCATATTTAAACATTATTGTCATACATTTATCTAATTACAAGTTCACCTCTATAAAAAACACCCTTTTAAACCTATTTGTGGTACAACCAAAGTTTAGTACCTTGTCAAATTTATCCGACAGTAAGTTTATCATAAGATGCATAAAACAATATAGACGATTTTAACAACATAAAAACCAGTACTATGTTCTTACTTCTTCTTAAAGAGTAGAAAGTCTAACGCACAGTTGGTTGCCTCCTAACATCTCCCAATATCCCACTTGCGCTGTAACCTCTTCATCGATATAAAAGTTAGTTTTCGCCCAAACATTTTTTTCAATAGAATCTAAGAAACATCAAACTATAATTTCATTTTACTTTTATATGTACACGAATTTATAGAAGCTGAAATATTTTATGCCACATCTATTTTAAAATAATATTCATCATACCTTCTTTGGATCATTAAATTTCTTAATTGAGAATATATAAACTAACACAATATTGTTTTACTTTCTGTTATAGAACGTTGAATATTAGCTTGAACTTAATTTTTTACATCTTTCCAAGACACTCTTTAATTTTTAACTTTATGTTTATTTACTTACTTTTAAATAATTCTTGCAAAAAACCGACTACAAAACAAATATATGTGCATCAATTCTAAACTAAAAATTTAAAAGGAAGTAGTCTGTAAAAAATAGTACTCAAATCAAATACTTTTATACTTGTTGCTCTAATGGACATAGTAAGATACGTTCTGTACATTCAAATGTCTATCCATAACGGTTCAGCTGTTAAAGCCATATATGACAAATTACGTCAGATATGAGGACACCCTTTACATTTATTATTACTGAGACAGCAATAAAAACTAACGGTTTTAAAGATATGGCCATATAGGTTAAACAATATCACCTAGGGAACACACTTTAATGTAAAATTTTAAATTAAACACTTATTTTATATTTCAAATGTATGTCTCAAACGGTTCAAAAGTTTGGCCATATGCATCAATTTACATCAACTATTGAGACACCCTTTATAATTTTAAATATTTATAAATATTATTATACGGGACATAGTAGTGGAGATTCTCTCTAATTTTCAAGTGTTTGTCTATAACGGTTCAAAAGATAGTGCTAGATAGGTAAAATTGTATCAATTATGGGGACACCCTTTAGTTTTAAAATTTAAATTATATACTTGATGTTATAAAGGACTTAGATATACATGTTCTTTGTAAATTTCAACCGTCTCTCTGTTACGGTTCAAAAGTTTTGCAATATACATCAAATTACATCAACTATTGGGACACCCTTTATATTCTAATTATAAATATTTAATTTCTGATTATAAATATTGGACATTCTGTCCAATTTTCAAGTGATTGTCTACAATGGTTCAAATGGTTCATATATTTAAATTGACGGCTCATATGGGGACACCCTTTAATTTTTAAGTTTATTTTTTTTTATTAATTTCTGTTATTGGCAGCTATAGTATTATGTAGTTTTTTTAAATTTTATAAGGGTGCTCTTTACGGTTCATAATACACCTAAAAAACATGTATGTTTTATGGGGACACCCTTTAATTTTCAAAATTCCGAACTTCTTTTAAAATGGGACCAATCTGTAAGCATTTCCTTTATAATAAAGAAAAAATTTTTAAAATCGGTTCAAAAATGACTGAGTTCTGCGGGCACAAACATAAAAAAGCAACATTCAGACGAATTGATAACCTCCTTCTTTTTTTGAAGTCGGTTAAAAAGTGTCTGCTTGTTATGCTTTAAAAACATAGACGACAGCTCCTATATAGGTACATTACTACAAACGCCGTACAGTGGAGCATTTCACAAGAAGGCGGTGAAAAATACATAACTTTTTTACACGATTTTTATGTTTAGTATGTGGGACTTTGGTGTTTAATTTTTGATATAAAATGTAAAAATTTACCACCAAGCAAAAAAGTTATGGGAAGATTTAATTAAAATTTTAATTTTTAGTTGAATGTTTTTATGAAAGTGAAGTGTAAAACGTACTAACAAAAGAATTTTTATGTCTTAAATTTTAAGTTACATTTATAACTTTTACTTACTGATAAGTAAATTTTGTCAGAAAATGCACCCGCAATGTGACACATTTGTTTAAAAAGGGTGGCAATTTTTTTTTTTTTGATAACGATTTTAAACTTATATCAGTCATTTGAAAGTATATGTAAATCTGGAGCAAAAAAAAAATTGTTACTCTATTTCAACTATATCACAGCGAACAGGGTCATTCAAAATAGACTTTCTCGGTATTTTGCTAATTTTTTTATATTATTTTGCGGGTGGAATACCCAAGCAGACCACTAACTTTGTGGGTTCATTTTCGACCCCATTCGTTCCTCAATGATTTCTAGTAATCGATTGGAAATTTACGTATACCTTACTTTAATTGAATCTCGTGCTGTCACTAGGACTGTAGTGATTTTAGACGGGCGATTGGTCCACATTCTTCCTCATCACAGAGTCTATGGTAATTGATAATATTTTTTTAAGGCTAAGGTCCGCATCTCCATTTAATATGTTCTGCCCGTGGTCTAAAGACTTTTTTATTTTAGCCTTTTTCCAGGCACAGTCTGCTAGTATCATCTTACCTTGATTTTTAAGTTTAGGTTGCACGGGTAGCCGGCTCCGTGTAGAGGGAAAAAACCGACTCACTTGGGTCCCTTTGGTCCCGTTGTGACGGATTTTTAAGTTGGTCACATAATAGAGTCCGTGTCCTATTAAAAACGCAGTTAACCATTTGTAAGCACCCAGATAGATTATATCTTTATGAAAAAATCCACAGTTTTTTTGGGAATCGCACCGATAACCTGGAACTGCTAGACAAGCCACTACCTACTAGCTAGTTTTAACATTTAATAGTTTTAATATTTAAATGACTATAACTTTTTTGTTTAAAGAGATTTTGATAAAAAATAATCTTGGTATATTTAGCCAACTCATGAGCTTCTAGTACTTAATAAAGGTCCAAATTGCCCTAAAGACCCAAATCTCCCAAAAATCTTCTTCTTAAATAACATGACTCCTTTCCGTCAAACATCGTCAAAAAAATCTTGCACCTTTTTGTAGCCCGAACGCTCCCCTACACTCTTACACACCTGTGGTGGCAGGATCGCCATGTGGTGGGTTTTGTTTTTATTTGTTTTTATGTTTCCTATAGTCCCTATTTTACTTTAAACAGCTGAGGGGAAATCCAGCTAAAACTTAGGCGTTCAAAGGAACTGCCAAAAGGATTGAAACTTCAATTAAAAACAAAGTCTTGGTGTGGCCGGTTTAAGTTATTTAATCAAAGTCTGTCTTTTTATTAAAATTTTAGAGTTTATATACTATACATGAAAATTATACTTAGCCTTTCTAATTTATTCTAAATTCCACAATTATTCTATTTGCTCTGTCGCTAGTAGTAGGGTTTGTATTCATATTACCATTGGACCAATCATAATTGTTAGTGTTTAGAATTGGACTCAAATAGATATATGTATGTCAGTCAATTCAAATACAGTAATACATTGCACCATACGTAAGCAGAGATATGTTATTGATACGCTACTAGTGGTATTTATGGTGCCAGCATTATAGACTTGTGTGATACACTACACATGATTATTTATCAGATATGGGGGGATTCAATTACATTACAATTACAAGTAATGTGTGATTAAAAATTTCCAATTTTGTACTGTACTACAGTAATTATAATTGAAATGAGGGGATAAAATCAATTATAAATACTTGTAATTTGTAACTGAAAAATTTCAATTACAATTACTTGTAATTAGTAATTGGAAATTTTCAATTATTAATTACATGCAATTGCAAAAGGAAAAGTTTAATTACATATTACAAGTAATTTAAATTGTAATTAGGCGAAAATCGTTACATCCAATTGAAAGAAATTCAATTATATTCCTCAAAAATAGCAAAAATGCTATTTTAAATAAAGTTCTAACATTGAGCTATTTGGTATTGAACTGTACAGATGGTCAGCACAAATGTGATAAGCGTAAATCGCATCGCAGCAAAAAATACTGCTTCGTCGTATGCAGGTTGGCAAAGGAAAGACGAGTTGTTATCGCTTACGAACCTGCTTACGTATGACATGATATTTGTTCGCGATGTTACACTTAGTAGCATTTCCTTTTAAACGCTCAATGAAGCGCAGCATAGATGTTCTAAAATCATATGGTATTAAGTTCGTAACTCGTCGTAACTCCTCGTAAATTTGAAATATGTTTATCTCTGCCTTATAGTTGTGCTTTTTAGTATGCACTACTGTAAGGCGAAATGTAAAAAATTAGTTGTTTTTTGAAAACTTAACATTTTATGTCATACAAAATTACATTTATTTAGGCAAAATGTATGTGCTCACTATTAAGAGATTTTGTATGGCAGGAAAAGGTTTTACTGCTTCCAAAAACCCAATTTTTTTTTTGCTGGGATGTGATCACATGTGAGCAGGGATCGCAAATAATAATTACTTTCCAATTTTGAACAAAAAAAAAAAAAAAACATAATGAAGGAGATATGTTACAAGATTAATAAGTACACCAATATAATCGCTATTACGCGGACTACCTTACGTGCATTAATTTTTATTATTTTGAGTTTTATTAAAAAACTCAAATTTAAATTTTTTTTTGCACAGTTATTTTTCAAGTTTTATTTTTTGGTTGGAAAATAAAATTTTTTAAGTTTTATTTTTGGCTTGAAAAAAATTAATTACTTCTTGAATTTTATTTTTGCTTGGAAAATAATAGTTATTTTTCAAGTTTTATTTATGGCTTGAAAAATAATAATTATTTTTCGAGTTTTATTTTTTTGATTGGAAAATAAAAATTACTTCTCCAGATTTATTTGTTGCTTGAAAAATAAAGGTTTTTTGATTTGCATAAATATATATGTATCCATATTTATATCGATTAGCGCAAGTTTTGCATAGCGTGCCTGCAACACGAGTTACTGTAGAAAGAGCGTTTTCCGCCCTAAATCTAATATTAACTGATTTACGGTCAAAACTATCTCCAGAGTCCGTACATATAACCTTTTTTGTTAAATCAAACAAAAAAATGTATGCAAAGAAAATTTAACAATTATTTTTATTTTCCAATCAAAAAAATAAAACTCGAAAAATAATTTTTATTTTTCAATCTAAAAATAAAACTTATAAAATAATTATTATTTTTCAAGCCAAAAATAAAACTCAAAAAATAACTTTTATTTTCCAACCAAAAAATAAAACTCGAAAAATAACTATTATTTTTTTTAAGCAAAAAGTAAAACTCGAAAAATAATCATTAAAAAGTAATTTTTATAATAAAACTTATAACCGTTACGATCCCTGCATGTGAGCTTACATTATCAACATTTTTAGGTCATGTGTTTTTGTTTTTAAATATAGCGCCTAATTTATATATTCAAATAGAATTGTGATTATTTTTTATAATTTATATGTAATTGATAATTATTGTAATTAAATATTTTTTTGCAATAAATACAAAAAAGTTTTCATTACTTAACATTTTCAATAACATGTAATTGTAATTGAAAAAATTCAATTACAATTACATGTAATTAGTAATTGAAAATTACCAATTACTAGTAATTGAAAATTACCAATTACTAATTAAAAGTAATTGTTTTAATTACATGTAATTCAGTAATTGAATGTGTGATTAATTACAAATTGTAACTGAGATCAACCAACTCTGTTATTTATGCGCTAGGTTTTCAAGACCCAAGGTCAGATATTTTGTTCAAAATTTATGAATACAAAAGTTTTACAAAAAAATTATTTTTCTAGGCAGCTTTGCTACGTTATTTTTTGAGGTATTTTTAACTTTTTAATACAAATCTAAAGAAAAAAAAAACTGGTTATCAGATCGTCCTCTTAAGTGTTGGGTGCTATCACTTCAAGCGGATCCTTCCAATATAAACAACATCCGACTCACTCAAAATTTAATAAGTGCTAAATAAAAACACTTAAATGTAAGAAGTTTTTACCCGATTTGTCCATAGTTATTATCTTGATATATTTTTATTTTGTTAGCTTGATTATAAAGAATATTACATTGTGTAAACTTGAATTCTATATATGCGTGTAAACATGTTACACTCGAAACTCACATTCATGGAAATGCAACTTCCTTAAAAATTTTAAAAATTTATCTAGCCTAATCTAAAATAATACCACGAGTGAAATAAGACTTTCCATTTAAGAAGATTTTTGTCGTTTTAGACACTGTTTTAAGAAGATACAGCAAAAATAAGATTTTCATATAAAAAAATATATTTTTTCGAAAAATATAGGTCGTCACAAATTTTTGTCCTTTTTTCAATTAGACGCTGTTTTAAGAAGATACAGCAAAAATATAAAACATATATTTTTTTGAAAAATATAGGTCGTCACAGATTTTTGTCCTTTTTCCGATTAGACGCAGTTTTAAGAAGATAACGCAAAAATAAGATTTTCATATACAAAAATAGATTTTTTTGAAAAATATAGGTCGTCACAGATTTTTATCCTTTTTTCGAATAGACGCTGTTTTAGGAAGATACAGCAAAAATAAGATTTTCATATAAAAAAATATATTTTTTTCTTAAAAATTTAGGTCGTCACAGATTTTTGTCCTTTTTTCGATTAGACGTTGTTTTAAGAAGATACAGGAAAAATAAGATTTTCATATAAAAAATATATTTTTTTTGAAAAATATAGGTCGTCACAGATTTTTGTCCTTTTTCCGATTAGACGCTATTTTAAGACGATACAGCAAAAATAAGATTTTCATATAAAAAAATATATTTTTTTTTTTAAATATAGGTCGTCACAGATTTTTGTCCTTTTTTCGATTAGACGTTGTTTTAAGAAGATACAGGAAAAATAAGATTTTCATATAAAAAATATATTTTTTTTGAAAAATATAGGTCGTCACAGATTTTTGTCCTTTTTCCGATTAGACGCAGTTTTAAGAAGATACAGCAAAAATAAGATTTTCATATAAAAAAATATATTTTTTTGAAAAATATAGGTCTTCACAGATTTTTGTCCTTTTTCCGATTAGACGCTGTTTTAAGAAGATACAGCAAAAATAAGATTTTCATATAAAAAAATATATTTTTTTGAAAAATATAGGTCGTCACAAATTTTTGTCCTTTTTCGATTAGACGCTGTTTTAAGAAGATACAGCAAAAATAAGATTTTCATATAAAAAATATTTTTTTTGAAAAATATAGGTCGTCACAGATTTTTGTCCTTTTTCCGATTAGACGCTGTTTTAAGAAGATACAGCAAAAATAAGATTTTCATATAAAAAATATATTTTTTTGAAAAATATAGGTCGTCACAAATGTTTGTCCTTTTTTCGATTAGACGCTGTTTTAAGAAGATACAGCAAAAATAAGATTTTCATATAAAAAATAATAAAAATTTTTTGAAAAATATAGGTCGTCACAGATTTTTGTCCTCTTTCCGATTAGACGCTGTTTTAAGAAAATACAGCAAAAATAAGATTTTTATGAAAAATATAGGTGGTCACAGATTTTTGTCCTTTTTTCGATTAGACGCTGTTTTAAGAAGATACAGCAAAAATAAGATTTTCATATAAAAAAATATATTTTTTTGAAAAATATAGGTCTTCACAGATTTTTGTCCTTTTTCCGATTAGACGCTGTTTTAAGAAGATACAGCAAAAATAAGATTTTCATATAAAAAAATATATTTTTTTGAAAAATATAGGTCGTCACAAATTTTTGTCCTTTTTCGATTAGACGCAGTTTTAAGAAGATACAGCAAAAATAAGATTTTCATATAAAAAAATATATTTTTTTGAAAAATATAGGTCTTCACAGATTTTTGTCCTTTTTCCGATTAGACGCTGTTTTAAGAAGATACAGCAAAAATAAGATTTTCATATAAAAAAATATATTTTTTTGAAAAATATAGGTCGTCACAAATTTTTGTCCTTTTTCCGATTAGACGCAGTTTTAAGAAGATACAGCAAAAATAAGATTTTCATATAAAAAAATAGATTTTTTTGAAAAATATAGGTGGTCACAGATTTTTGTCCTTTTTTCGATTAGACGCTGTTTTAAGAAGATACAGCAAAATAAGATTTTCATATAAAAAATATTTTTTTTTGAAAAATATAAGTCGTCACAGATTTTTGTCCTCGTTCCGATTAGACGCTGTTTTAAGAAGATACAGCAAAAATAAGATTTTCATATAAAAAAATAGATTTTTTATGAAAAATATAGGTGGTCACAGATTTTTGTCCTTTTTTCGATTAGACGCTGTTTTAAGAAGATACAGCTAAAATAAGATTTTCATATAAAAAAATATATTTTTGTGAAAAATATAGGTCGTCACAAATTTTTGTCCTTTTTTCGATTAGACGCTGTTTTAAGAAGATACAGCAAAAATAAGATTTTCATATAAAAAATATTTTTTTTTTGAAAAATATAGGTCGTCACAGATTTTTGTCCTTTTTCCGATTAGACGCTGTTTTAAGAAGATACAGCAAAAATAAGATTTTCATATAAAAAATAATAAAAATTTTTTGAAAAATATAGGTCGTCACAGATTTTTGTCCTCTTTCCGATTAGACACTGTTTTAAGAAAATACAGCAAAAATAAGATTTTTATGAAAAATATAGGTGGTCACAGATTTTTGTCCTTTTTTCGATTAGACGCTGTTTTAAGAAGATACAGCAAAAATAAGATTTTCATATAAAAAATATATTTTTTTGAAAAATATAGGTCGTCACAAATTTTTGTCCTTTTTTCGATTAGACGCTTTTTTAAGAAGATACAGCAAAAATAAGATTTTCATATAAAAAATATTTTTTTTTGAAAAATATAGGTCGTCACAGATTTTTGTCCTTTTTTCGATTAGACGCTGTTTTAGGAAGATACAGCAAAAATAAGATTTTCATATAAAAAAATATATATTTTTTTTTTAAATTTAGGTCGTCACAGATTTTTGGCCTTTTTTCGATTAGACGCTGTTTTAAGAAGATACAGCAAAAATAAGTTTTTCATATAAAAAAAATTGATTTTTTATGAAAAATACAGGTGATCACACATTTTTGGCCTTTTTTCGATTAGACGCTGTTTTAAGAAGATACAGCTAAAATAAGATTTTCATATAAAAAAAATATATTTTTTTGAAAAATATAGGTCGTCACAGATTTTTGTCCTTTTTCCGATTAGACGCAGTTTTAAGAAGATACAGCAAAAATAAGATTTTCATATACAAAAATAGATTTTTTTGAAAAATATAGGTCGTCACAGATTTTTATCCTTTTTTCGATTAGACGCTGTTTTAGGAAGATACAGCAAAAATAAGATTTTCATATAAAAAAATATATATTTTTTTTTAAAATTTAGGTCGTCACAGATTTTTGTCCTTTTTTCGATTAGACGTTGTTTTAAGAAGATACAGGAAAAATAAGATTTTCATATAAAAAATAGATTTTTTATGAAAAATATAGGTCGTCACAGATTTTTGTCCTTTTTTCGATTAGACGCTGTTTTAAGAAGATACAGCAAAAATAAGATTTTCATATACAAAAATAGATTTTTTGAAAAATATAGGTTTTTGTCCTTTTTTCGATTAGTCGCTGTTTTAAGAAGATACAGCAAAAATAAGATTTGCATATAAAAAAATAGATTTTTTATGAAAAATAAGGTCGTAACAGATTTTTGTCCTTTTTTCAATTTTAAGAGTTTATCTAGCCTAATCTAAAATAATACCACGAGTGAAATAAGACTTTCCATTTAAGAAGATCTTAAAAACAAAAAAATACATCGAAGAAAAATTGCGAGAATAATAAAAATTACGTTTAGCTAATCAAATAGTAGATAAGATAAACAATATTCGTTAAAAATTTTAATAACAAGAGGGAAGAGTTCTCACTAACTAACGATAGATGATTGAATGCGATTTTTTTCGTATTCCTTTATCTGAGTTTGGTTGGTTAAATATATGATGTTTATAGCTTAAAACTACCCAAAGTTGATAGATACGAAGAGTGCTGATGACGGACTTATGTAGCTGTCTTTAATGTCATCACCTAATTTGTAATTTAATTTATTCTTTCTTAGAGAGAATAAAAACGAACTTAAGTGTGACTACAAATTTCATTGTATGTGATAAAAATTTAAAGACTCTCGAATATTTTTTATTAAAAAGAGCTCTGCAATTATTATTTCCTCATGCTTATTAAAATATTATCTTTATCATTTTGTTATTAAATTATTTTATATTTTTCAGTGTATACCCTTTTATTTGCAGAATTTATTAAGCAAATTATATACTTCAATAATAAAAGTTATATGATTCAAGGCAAGTATATTCTCCTGAAAGTTCTTACTTACGTAAAATAATAATAAGACACACGAAGATGGCACCCAATGCACCCATGCTCAGCTTTAGCCTTTGACCCTCCTGAACCAACTCACAATTTTCACCCCAATAACCTTCAGGACATATGCAACGATAACGCAGACGTGGCTCCAAATTAATACAAGTGGCACCGTTAAGGCATGGCAAATCCAGACACTCATTACGATCTACACATCCTTTTGTGTCGGCAGACATGACGCGACCTTCACTGCAACTGTAAAGTAAAAAATGAATGAAATGTGAAAAAATATTATTATTAATAATAATAACATTATTACGAGTATTAGAAGGAAAGAACAACTTTTATAAAATGCACAAGATGATGGTAATTGTAAAAATGAAATATTAAAAATAATTTGTCTATGTCTACATTTGTGAGAGTGGCAGTATGATTATAGTGTTTGAGTTAAAGCAGTAAAATATGTTGGAAATAAATAATAGGTTCACAAAAGAAACTGTTGGATTTCTAATGTGTTTTGGTTTATCATTTCTTAGTTATCCTAATATAGACAAAAATACAAATCATCAAATTGGGTTACATAGTCGAAAAATACTTCTAAATTATTAAACTTTATTGTCAAATTGTAACTTTTTGGGCAACTTTATTACGGGCAAATATTCAACATTTATAACTTTGTTTGCAAAACTTAAGTTGTTTGAAGAAATTCGATTAGATGCAGAATTCGCCCTTTTGTAGACAAAGATTAGACATCTTAATGCACCCTTCTAATATGTGCCCGACTCTGATGCAAAACCCTTTATGTTGCATGTTGTCATAAAAGTTTGCAGGCTGCAGCATCAGTCCAGTATATTTCGTAGTTAAGATGTACATAATTTAATGCAAGAGTTCATACGAAAAAATTTGTAATTTATTTTCTTATAAGAAATAATTTGTTATGAGAGTATGCTTCTAACAAGTTTTTAAATTAGAAATATTGTTTACAATTTATGGACACTAAGAGGCCATAAATAGAAGCTAAGGAATAATGTTAATTTTTTAAATATAGATTGTTACCAAGTGGCAAAAAATAATAAAGACGGAGTGTGAGCAATTTTCCAGCGATTGTACAAATTTAAGTTTACAAGGAAGAAAAAGCTGACCAGGTCAATATACACATATACTCGTACACTGGTCACTGTATCAAAGAGCTATTGGCTTAAAATAGAGCGCCAGTCCGAGCATGACGCATTGGTTTCTCAGAAGCTTTATAAGGCTTATATCTATACATGTAATATAATTCTTGCAAAAAAAACCGACTTCACAACAGATAGAAGGGCACCAATTCTAAACTAAAAATGTAAGAAGTAATCTGTAAGAATTAGATTTAAACCAAATAAAAGATGCGCCAAAATTAGAGGGAAAAAATAAAGACTATTGAATGTCAAGCCTCTCCATATTACTGTTTAAAAGTTAAGTTATTTTCACCAGCATCCGTCTTGTATGGGGACACCAGTTCAACCCTCTGTCTATAACGGTTTCAAAGATAGGGGCATACAGATCAAATAACATCACCTATTCGGACACCCTTTAATTTACAATGTTCAATTAAAGACCTGTTGTTATAGAGGACTTGGTCACAAAGATTCTTTGTAAATTTCAACTATCTGTCTATAACGGTTAAAAAGTTTAACCATATATATCAAATTACATGAACTATTGGGACACCCTTTACATTATAATTCCAAATATTTATATTTGTTATCATACCAGAGAAAGTAGTGGACATTCTGCCTAATTTTCAAGTGTTTGTGTTTAACGGTTCAAAAGATAGGGTCATATAGATCAAATTACGTAATTTATGGGGACACCCTTTAATTTCTAACTTCAAATTGTATACTTGCTATAGTGGACTTTGCAATACAGGTTCCTTGTAAATTTCAGCTGTCTGTCTCTAACAGTTCAAAAGTTTGGCCACATACATAGAATTACAGTAACTATTGGGACACCCTTTAAGTTCCAAATTCAAAATTTTATACTTTTTGTTATAGCTGACTTAGCACTACAGGTTCTTTGTAAATTTCAGCGGTCTGTGTACAACTATTCAAAAGTATGGCCATATACATCAAATTAAATGAACTATTGGAGCACCCTTTAATTTAAAATTTTGAGTATTTATACATTTTATTATAACGGTCATAGTAGTCGACATTCTGTCAAATTTTCAAGGTTTAGTCTATAACGGTTCAAAAGATAGACCCAAATAGGTCATATTATGTCACCTATGGGGACACCCTTTAAATTTTAAATTTATTTTTTTATTAATTTCTGCTGTTGGGAGCTATAGCGGCACGCAGTTTTTTAAAATTTTAATTTGCTGCCCTTTACGGTTCTTTATACACGTAAAAAACATGTATGTTGTATGGGGACACCCTTTAATTTTTAATATAATGAACTGTTTTTAAAATGGGACCAACCTTGAAGCATAACCTTTCAAATAAAGCAAAAAATTTTAAAATCGGTTCAGAAATGGCTGAGTTCTGCGGTTACATACATAAAAAAAGCAACATTCAGACGAATAGATAACCTCCTTCTTTTTTGAAGTCGGTTAAAAATAGTGACTCTTTTCCGTCTGTCTGCTTTTCATTTGAGTTCGCATAACATAAAAACTACTGGATGGATTTTAACAAAATTTTGTGAGCATCCTGATTCCAATAAAGGGTATTTTTTTCCGCAAAAAAAGCAATGAAAAAGCAATTTCCGGTTTAAATTTTTATTTGATTTGTATTTATACTTTGTGGAATTACATTGTTATTTAAATATCATCTTTTACAGTAATTTTACAATAATTTTTAGAATTTTATATAAATTTTAGTATTTCACCCAAGGCTGGATACCTTTATTTAAAAAAAATACATAAACCATAACTGAAGCACTATAAGTATAAGAGTCTTACAATTGGTGTGGAATACTTTCAAGGCAAAATTGAGCAAAACACGAAGTGGCGGGCACAGCTAGTTATTTCTAAAACTATGCAGCGTTAGTTTGGCGAGAATTCCAAGGGTCTGCTACGTTAGCATAACTAATAGAAATTCTAATAAAATATGAAGCCTCCATATGAAGCAAGATACCTGCCGGTGATGGACAAATGGATCGATCGAGTTAACAGATAATACCCTCAGTATGTAATGAAAAAATGAGGCTATTATAATGGTGAATATGCTGCTACAAGGAGAGAGTTAAACTAGGGGCAAAAGTGGAAAAAGGGACTGTTTACAAAGAACCAGAAACTGAACTTGTAATCCGCCTGCCTGACGATAATACAGTCTTTTAAGCGGAGGTCCTAGCAAACGCGGAATGTGTTAAATAGCTTTGTACTACCATTACTCCAACATAAGTTAAAATCTTAATGGATAGAAAAAAATGGCAGCTACAGCATCAGAGAAGGACTTATATGTGCTTCGACATCTTTAAGTGATTGGTAATGAAAGAATGGATATAACAAATTTGAACATTTTTGAGTTAAATAAACTGATGAGGGTTCTCACATACACTAGTCAAAAGGGCATGTGGCAAAGACATCGAAAGAACGGAACATTTCTAATGCCATTGCCCAGAATTTGTACAAGTAAGATCACGAAATTACCCCCTACTGTATAAAAGTAAACTAAGTTTATTATTATTTCTTGCTTATTTATTAAGGGTGCTATAAATCAAGTGGTTAGCACGTTGACTACTAAAGCATGCTCACGTGTTTAATACTCAGCCGTGACCACATCAATTTTTCTGATATGTATTAATATACTCTTTGTAATAATGCATATCCCAGCACAATTGGTGTGGAATATAGCACTAATTCGCCGGCGAAGTAAAATAATTATTAATTGGCTATGCTAGCTTCAAACTAATTCACCTACATAACACCAGAGGCGCTACAACACTGTTCTAAAAATAATCACTACGTGCAATTGCAGTGTTGCCGAAAGTAAAGCTTAACTATAACTAACCATCTGTCTTATCTACTCCGATCCCTTTCCAAAGGAAGTAACACAGTTTATATGGGCATTAATTGCCTGAGTGCTTAGGTATGTCAATCCCAAACGTCTTTATTTGTGTTCTCATCAGGAAATGACTCAATTCATAAATTATTATTTTTTAAAAAACTAAACAAAAAACGTAAAAAGACCAAATATTTTTTTTTTTGATCATACTGTGCTTACATATGCGCAAACTTTACATAATTTGTTTACTAATATTATATAATAAATATAAATACAATTTTATTTTGGAATAACAATAAAACTTTTGTTGTGGTGTGAAAAATAAATAGTCCAAACCAACCATTTTCCATTTTTTGGTATTAACCATTTATTGATCAAATAATAATACAGTGCAACACGGAAAAAATAACTATATACGGACACCACTACGTGATAAAAGACCAAAAAAAAAGACCCCTGTCTCCCAGTTTTGCCCAAAGTCCTCCAGGTTTTTTTTATGGGCCCTCAAAGATGTGGGGCCTCGATGTCATTTTTGCAAAAAATTATCATTTACTCAAGCTCATATTTTGCAAACCATTTAAAATTTAGATATACTCTCTAAGGCAAAGTTGTAGCTCTTGTCATAAAGAACAAAAATTGTTAACATATAAAATCAAAAAAACTTCATCTTCAAGGTCAAAATCGAAAAAAAATTCAATTTTTTTTACCTTTTTTCCCCTGTTCAGGTCCATAGGTAGCAAACCGTTCAAAATTCAAGGAAACAATCAACTACAAAAATGAACCTAAGATCTCAATAAACATTTTTCTAGAACAAATGAACTTCCTAGAAATGATTCTTAACACCGTTTAGGTAGCGCTTAGGTAGCCGCAAAAGTGAAAAATTTCCCGAAAATTTTTAAATTCATTACACACAGTGTGTAATAAAAACTTTTTTGTTGCAACTATAGTAATTATAATCATGTTTTTTCTAAGCTTAAAAAATTTATATTTAAGTCTTACCAGACTTAACTAACAAACCTGATTATTAAATGTCAGTGATTATTAAATAAATTTTGGTCTATCTATATTTAAGGAATATATTTTCAGAAGTAGCCCCGGTAGGCTCATAGTCTATCATTCTGAAGGATGTGTGTTCGATTCTGAGGTTGGTGCGCTCTGGGGGTTTCAAAAATAAGAAAAAATAAAAAGTGTTTAAGTTGCCAATAAAAAAAATTAAACTTTAATTGAAAGAGAAAACGGTGAATGAAAAATATGAGACGTAAATGTATAGTTCCTCAAGGACTATCTTTTTAATGCAGGAACAAATTTTTTAAAATTAAACATAAAATGACCCCATTAATCTTTTCAAACACACTTCATCATAACCAATATTATATTCCCTTTTGACGCACTTTATTTATTTCTACAAAAATAAATAAATTATATATTTTCTACTTCATTGTACGTGAATTGCGTTTGAAAAAGTACAAATACTAAGCAGTTGTGTACCATGACATTTGTTGCATTTGGCATAACTAATGATGTGGAAAATGCTTTTTCTTGTTTATTATCGTGACTTTCCGACACTCTCTTTTTCTTCTTCATTTCTTTGTCTGAAGCTTCTAGCTAGAATGCAGTGATGTGTTAAAGGTTTTAAAACAAGGATGTTTGATGTCTTTGATATCTATTCCCAATGCCATAACAATAAACGGCAAGCAGCTGCTTATAAATGGCAGTTCATACTGAATGTTTGTGTTTGTGTTCGGTTGGAGTTGGTGTGGGTTTTTATGGTGCAATACTCGATCGAATTCTTAATGGTTGTGTGAGCATAGACTTGGAAATAAAATTGAAAAATTATTTTCTGTTTATATTTTTAAAATCAAGTTAGAGACAACGTTAACAATAATATTTCAAGTCTTATTACAAATTTAATTATTTTTATAAACTGCAGAACCCAAATTAATAATATGGAGCGAACATTTTGTAAATGTATTATACTTATATGAGCCGTGTTCTTTAAAAGTGGTGTAAGTGTATTTTATTAAATATGGAGATATTTATAAATAATTTGAAAAATATGGATACCTGTATGTTATTACACTAGTTTTTTATTTTTTAAATATTAAATTAATTTAAATTTACAATGTAATCATTTTTTAATGGTGATTAACAAAAATTTATACTTTTAAATCCTTCAAAAGGACTTACATCATTTTTAAAGTCAGCAAAAAGTAAAAATCTTAAATTTACAAAATAATAACTCTGGGATCTTAATTGAAACAGACCAATTTCTTTTCATGAAATTTTTATTAAATACTTCACCAATGAAAAAATTAAAAATAACAAATCTATACATCTAATAAAATAGTAACTCATTCCGTCTGTCTGTCTGCTTTTCCTTTGTGTTCGTATCACGTAATAACTAATGGATGGATTTTAACAAAATTTTGTGAGGAGGTACCTTAGCATCCTGGTCCCAATATAGGATACATTTTCCGCAAAAATATCTTATTTCCAAGAGAAATTTGGAGAAAAAGCAGTGAAAACCGCGATTTCCGGTTTAAAGGTACTGAAATTTTCGGTTTAAAACTGTTTTTTCAACACGTTTATATTCAATACTGTTATTTTTTAAACTCTCATTTTTATTTTTCAAAGTGGGATATTTTAAATATCCCAACAGATGGCGCCACTTGAATAAAATTTGTATTTAATTTGTAATTTTACTTTGTGGAATTACATTGTTATTAAAATATTTTTAGAGGTTTACAATAATTTTTTGAATTTTAAAATTTTTTATAAATTTTAGAATTTTCTCCAGGCATGGGTACCTTTATATAAAGTAAATACATAAACTGAAGCATTATAAAAGTGAGTCTTTCAGTTGGTGTGGAATACTTTCAAAGCAAAATCGAGGAAAATATTGTCAGGACACCCACGACGTGGCAGGCACTGCTAGTCACAAAATAAAAAGGCTTTATTTCAACATTAACCAAGATTATTTTTACTATTTTTTACTTTTACTATTAATATATTTTAACTTTTTTTCAATACGATAAAGATTTTGAAAATATTCATAATGTATTAGAGGGATATCTATGGTAAAATATAATGTGATGGGTCTGGAATGATGATATAAACTTGAAAGTACTATATTTCCATATTTTTGCGATCTTCTCGTGAGGGCAATAAATTTACTGATATAAAATCCTCATTCTCACTAAAAGAAGTTTTATAGAACACTGTATGTTGGGTTGTTTTTAATTTTATTTTTAATTGGTGGAAATATAGTTGTCTGTGTATTTTCACGATATGAGAAAAGAGAAGCTATATATATATATATATATATATATATATATATATATATATATATATATATATATATATATAAATCCTAAATATTCTAAATAATAATAATAATATATATATATATATATATATATATATATATATATATATATAACGAATGAATATTTAGGATTATTTAGGAAGAAGGGATTCTTCGATAAAAACCCGTATATTTAAAGATGTTTAAAAACAAGGAAATTAGCAGTCTAAATTTAACATGTTTGATAATAGACTTAGTAGTCTATATGATTCTGTCTTCTCGAGATCTTTTTCTGGCTTAAATATCATAGTAATTATACAGATCTTCCACTCTGGGAGAAAGAACTCAAGATGTAGAATGGCATTTAAAATATAAATTGCCATCTTTTTAATTGTTTCGTCAATACTTCTTAGGATTTAAACTAGCAATTGCTTTTTCAACATATTGAAAATCAAATCTGTGATAAATTGCTCCTTCAGCGTCTACACAGTGATTTGAATTATTTCATGTTCAACTTCCACTTGAAACATACAAAGGATGCTTACGTCATAATCAATAATCTGAATGTGGACTAGCGTCAAGACTTTCTAATTATATTTTCAGGGATACAATTCTTCTTGTAGCTTTATTAGCTGTTTCGTGATTTCTTCTAGTATGTAATTAAGTTGAGGAGATCTGTGTGCTGGGTTATCTCTTCTAATTCGTATTTTTTCAGTTAAGAGCCGTTCGATTTTTTATCAACACAAAAACTGCGGTCTTGTTCTTTATCAATATATAACAACTTACCGATAACTCTTTAAAAATCGATAAGTTTTTTAAAAATACCCATTTTTAGAACAACTAAAAAAATATATCAAATATATTTCTACACCGGTTATCTACTTAATATTATCTTAGCATTTAGTCAAATACCTGAAGTTGCTGAATCCATTTAGAAAAATAAGACTGTTTTAGAAAATTTAGGTAGACAATTTAGTTTTCTCTCATCCGCTATAAAAAAATTTCTTCAATATACCAATTTAAAATTTTGAATTTAATAGGGTTAATTAAGGGCGCCTAATCCTAAATTTATAATTAAACACATTTATCAGAATCTATAAATCTAAACATATAATAAAACTGTAACAGGACCATTTCTGAACACGAACTATTTTTTGAACATTTTGTTGCTGGTGCAGATAGTAATCGAAATGGAAAACAAAACAACAATTTTTGAAATTATTGTCTGTGTGTCAGTGTTCGCATCACGTAAAAACTACTCTATGGTTTTTAATAAAATTTTGTCAAGAGCTATCTTAGTAACTCAGTTCAAATATAGGGTACTAATTTCCTGTAAATATATCGCATTTCCAAGAGAATCATAGAGAAAAAGTAGTGAAAGTTCGCAATTTTACCGTTTCAATGGTAACTGCGAACTTGGCGGCAAATTTTATTTTTGTCGGTAAGAAATTTTTAAACACTATAGAACTATAGAACTCTAGAATAATTTTAAATAAATTTTACAAATTTATAAAATAGCCTCTCTAAATTTCCAAGGTTTTGTACCTCTATACAAAGTAAATACAAAAACCATACCTGAAGCACTATAAAAGTAAGATTCTTAAAATTTGATGTGAACTACTATCACATTAAAATTGAAAAAAAAAATAATATCGGACGCCCACGTCGCGACGTTGTGGGAACTGTAAGTAATTAAATATTTCAACTCATATAGGTGACTTGTTTATAACAATATATCTCGAAATATTTACTATTATAGCAAAAAATTAAAATAAAATGTGTAAATAATCAGAAGCTTTTTAAAAACCCCCACTGGTACAACTTTTAAATGTGGGGGTTCTTGGCAAGGAAATATATTTTTGTGTAATTTTCCAGCAATTCGATCGGGGGAAAAAAAATATAGAATCTAAGTTGCTGCAAATTTTTTTACCACTTACAATTTTTATAATAAATATTACACTTAATATCTTCTAATAAAATGAAAGCGACAAAAAAATGAGCAATTTATTATAACATTTTTCACCAATTTTTCATTAGAACTCAGAAATGAGATACATTTTTTAGTCTAAGCAATCTGGAATAATATCAAATGTTTTTTTACTCGATCATAGTGCACTTCATTTTCCTAAATTTACTATTACTTATTTTCAAGAATTATCTTTCATTTTTTATTGTATGTATTATACTTTAAATGCAGTGAGTGTGTCAGTATAATAACAATGGGTTGGTTGCATTTGGGTAATTCCATGTCAAATCAAGAAAAAAAATTTTTTTTTTCAAATTTACCAATCCAATTGTTTTGAAACTTTTTTTTTATATATGGATATTCGTTGACTCCCTGAATCCAAATATAATTTAAAAAAATTCTATATTTTACAGTTTTTTTAGGTATACAGTTCTCAGTAGAGAAAAAATATTGCTTTTTTTGCATATGCGCTCGAGGATTATAATATATTCCAATTCCAGTTCTATACTCCCCCTTAGGAATTTGAGTAATAGCTCATTTTAAAGGAGATTTCATGCGCTTTAATTTGATATAAATGTACTAAAAATAGTACAGTACATTTAATCATAGCAAAAACAATTCGATGCTCTTTTTTCCTCCCGCAATATCATTTCAAGGACATAAATAGTCACATTACGAATAAAAACTTATTTGTAAAGACAAAATTGGGGGGAATTCCCGACTCTTGCTAGCGATTTATTAAGAGTTGGCGGCTTCGTATTTATTTACTAAATTTACCAAGATCTGGGTGTGTAATGTGCTCAAAAGTTTTTTAATTATTCTTTTACACATGATTTTAATTAAAAATACGTATAATATATCGTCGTGGTAAATGCAATACGCTGGCTATATATCAAAAAAAAAAAAAAACAAATTTGGTTTTATTGTAGCGTTGTAACCAAAATTGGGGCTCCTACAACTGCAATTTATCTCATGCCGTTCAGGCAAAAAGAAGAGAGCTTTTGCGCGCTACTGCAATATGATGAATTTGCAGCATGTTTGTTTTGGTTCTCAGAAATATTCATTTTTTTTGTCTTTCCTGCAAAAGTATGATTTAGTGACATACAGCCTATTGCACTCACCACGACGATATTATCTATACATATAATAAAATAGTAACTCATTTCCGTCTGTCAGCTTTTCATTTGGTGGTCTCATCACGTAAAAACTACTGGATGGATTTTAGCGAAATTTTGTGAGGAGGTACCTAAGCATCCTTTTTTCGCAAAAATATTTAATTTCCAAGAGAAAGTGGAGAAAAAGCAGTAAAAAACGCCGTCTTAAAGATACTGAAATTTTCGGTTTAAAACTGTGGGATGTTATATTTAACCACGGTTGCACACCTTTTATTTTTTAAAAAGTGGGATGGATATTTTAAACACTTTTACACAACATTAGGCGCAAATTGAATAAAATTTCTATTTAATTTTTATTTTTACTTTGTGGAATTACATTGTTTTTTAAATATTTTAAACACCTTATAGAGAGCTTTACAATAACTCTTAGGATTTTTTATAAATTTTAGAATTTAATGACGTAAATTCGTAAAATAAAATTTCATATAAAGTTGTTCACGAAACGGAACAAAACGTATTGCTCTACACTAAGTATAGTAGACTGGACGCTTGAGGTTGAAAAGGGTACATAGTGAAGACATTTGTATTTGTTTACTCTGCTTCTAAATTAACTTTTAATTTTGCTTTATTGCTAAAGAGTTACCCTTAATTAAGGTTTATAAAATGGCTAGCCGATATACGATTAGGCAGAGAGCAATTTATGAAAACTGCAAATTATGAAAATTTAGGTCAAGAAATTGATTATACTACCACCCGATCCTGGCGTTGTGACACATGAAAGAGTAGAAGGGAACCCTATATATTACCACATTACCTCAATATGTACCTGGTAACATAGAAGTTTCTACTCACAGACATATCTCGATCGCTGAAGCTCATTAGAGTATCGATGCTGACCAACCCCTCAAAACATTTGTATCGTCTACTTCACTTTGCTGAAAAGAAGGTCTTGAAACTAGTGGTGAGTTTTCCAAAATAAGAACAAAGAAATGGTAGTGGTGGACCAATTGAACCATTTTTATAGGACTTTGCAAAATTGCTGTTAAAGGAAGGAAATAGTGGGTGGTCTTGTTTACATATTAATTGGAGGTTATACTGCATTATAAAGATCTTTTCGCAAGCTTATAGCACATATGTATTTATATAAGCGATAAAAAAGCTCTAAAACTAGACAAGCTTCATCTGATATTGATGTAGAAGGCAGAATAATCATAATCCTTACAAAAATACCGAAACAGCTTAAATGTGTTGTCTGTTCAAATCGCGTTTAAAATATTGTGCGACATTTAGTAAGCCCCCGGTGTACTAAACTTAGTACACCTCTAAAAACCTTATTTTTAACATAGTTTTAATGATTATATAAAATGGTATATTAATTTATATAACATAAATATATGAGTATGAGCATTCAAAATTAATTAATTTAATTTAAAAAAATTAATTTAAATTTATTTTTAGTTTAACAAAACTTTTATATTTCAATAAACAAAATGGATACATAAAAAAGTAAAATTCAAAAAATTATTTGCAACAAGCTTTTAAAAAAATATTTTCACCAAATTTTTTATTTTCTGTTAGTGTCTGCCATTCCACTAAAGGAAAACAAACGCTTCACTGGTGCAGAAGAAGGCAAATGCGTGTTGAGTTTTAAAAACATTTGCCTAATTACTGGATATATGTTTAAGACAACCCAATTCAGTCTCAAAAATCCAGTAGAGAAGTATTTAATTCTATTCGTATGCTATCATTTTATTCTACTGTCAAAGATATTAGAAGACTAGTTATTTAAACTAATCGTTTTATTTACTTTGTCAGTTGCTCTAAAATCTAGGATTCTAACTTATCTAGTACTGTTCGAACTGACTTTGAAAATTTTTTATGTAACTGTATTACTATAGTATTACTAATTAATTTGTTTACCATTATGTACTTTGTTGCAATACTGAATAAGTAATTTATGCAAAAAAGAAACGACTTCAAACTTAAAATCATGTTTCTTTAAGACGGTAATTATAAAGATTGTAGCTGTATTTTTAAATGTCGTAGCACAAAATGTCAATTCAGATAAAAAAAACTAATTTTGGAATTCAATCATCTAAAACAAATATCAGTCGATTTTCTACAGGGGGAGCAGTGATTCCGGAGTATATAGGGGCACAAGACCCCGGGGGTTCTGGTTTTTTCAGGTCAACCCAATGCCAAACGACTGTCTGTATATAGCGGTTCAAAAGTTTGGCTATATACATAACATTACACTAACTATTGCGACACCCTGTAATTT